>CM041777.1:200991652-201308435 GCA_023374045.1 Limonium bicolor | reverse complement strand
TCTCGGCACATTTCTGGGGGTGGTCCGGGACTTGGTCCCTACCTTAAGTCCCAGACCAATACAAGATCAAACTTTCGGCTGAAAATAGCTATGGTCCGGGACCTTGTCCTGGAGTATAGTCCCGGACCAGTACTGGTCCTGCATTGTCGGCACTAATTTGAGGTTGGTCCGGGACTTTATTCAAGGACCAAGTCCTGGACCCTGCTAAAACCTGCTACATACTTAATTTTTCAATCAACTCCAAAAAACCCTAAATACCTAATCATTACCTAATATTTCCACAAGTTTTCTACATGTTTTAACACCTTAAAACATGCTCTAAAACTCTTCAAATCATAGGTTTAATCCTTACTCAACTTTGCTCAAATTCATAAATTTCTGTTCTCATTTTTGCACCTTGCACACTTGTGCCTTTTCTAACTTCCCTTGGCACTTTGAATTTTGTTCTCACTCCATTTGACCATTCCAAATCCTCCTCGACAATGCACTTCTCACACCAAGGTTCATGCCTCACTCTTAAAGCCTTAAATCCTCATTCTTTTAAACTCTCAAGGCACTTAAACCACCCCTTTTGCTACAGATTTTTGCACAAATCTCCTATCTTTAAACAAGAATTCCCAAGGTGGTTTACTAACTCAAATCAATCTCCATTCATACCTAGCTAACCCTAGGTTATTCTTCACTCAAAACATCACTTAAATCACTTAGATTTCTACCGGAATTTCGTCATAGCCCGACTACTTTTCTAACATTGCCCAAAGCTCATATCCTCATTTAATTCAACCTAAAACTAACCAAACCCACAAGGGTTCTACCAACACACATATATCCAACCATGCTCATCAAATTCTCCAAATACAACATATTGTATAAATCATAAATGCATGGCTCTTAGGCCTTCAAATCAAGCATTAATTCACAACTCCATTCAACACAATCATAATTCTCTCTCATTTCAACTAACCACATTCCAACTCATAATTTTGGTTCATTCTCTTAGTTAACCCATCCCAAATTCTAATACATATAGAATATAAGTCAAGGTGGGTTTCTTACCTTGAATTCTCAAATTCTCTTTCCAATTCTCTTCTCCTCTTCTCCACTTCTCTTCACTCCAAATCAGTCAAGGAAAATCACTTGCCCAATCTCTAAACCAATATTCAAATTGGAAATTAAGCACTAAGCAATACTCTTAGGCTTATTAATTAATCTAGAATTCAAAAAGGTGTTTAAAGCACCAAGTTAGGGTTTACCTTTGGAAGTTCTTGAATGGTTTTCAAATCTTGAATATTAGGAGGGATTTCCACTACCATTTAAGGCTTGGAGAATAGCTCAAACAAAGAAGAAAAGCTAGTCATTAAAGAAGCCAAAATCGGCCAAGGCAAAGGAGTAGAGAAAATGAGTTTTTCATGGATCTTTTTACCTTGGATGAAAGGGGAGACTCCAAGCTCCAAGAATATGTGACTTTCTCTTCAAATGGGCAAAACCCATGGAGATGAACTTCTTCCTTTTCGAATTTTGAAAAGAGATGGAGATAGGTCTTGGTGAGTGGAGCAAGAATCTATGCTCGGTTTTTAGTTCGGAGCTTTATTGAAGCTTGTACATGAAGAAGAAGATGAAGAAGCCATGTGAGCTGCTAGGGAGGAGCTCCAAACCGTGGAGGAAGAAGAAGAATCAGAAGAGAGGAAAGAGAGGAGGTGCTCACGATGGGAAAAGAAAGAATGAGAAGAGAGAGAATGAAGGGGGGTTTAACTTGGACCTTTGATGGATATCTGTTAGTTCTTTCATAGGTTGACAAAGATAAAGCTCTAAAGGACCATGTTTTTCAATGGGCCATTTTGGGTGAGAGTCCTTGATGTGCCATTCTGGTTCATGAACACGTCCTTTTCCTAGCAACTTGATGACAAGATTGGAAGGTTTATGGAATATATTGATTTTGATCGTCGTTTTGCTGGTGTTTTCATGTGGATAAAGGTGCATATGGATATTACCCGTGCTCTGTTGCAGTTTATTACCATATCAATTGGAGAGAAGCCTTCCATTCTTCGTCTCACTTATGAACGTCTGTCAAATCTTTGTTTCCTCTGCGGTCATTTTACTCACCTGGTTCGGGACTGCTCTTACCATACTGAAGCAACTGTAGCCGAATATCCTTATGGTCTTTGGATAAAAGCTGTCAACCGTGGCTCTGGGCACCTTCAGTTGGACACTCATGAAGCAAGTTATTTTGATATACGTTCACAGCTTGTCCAGGTTGCTCAAGCTGATGCCGATCAGTCACCACATGCTACTATGAAGATTGTGGACCATACAAAGGAAGCGACCAACCACAATGCCGAGTTGAATGAGGGGGAGATTGTTGTTTTGCCCACTCATTCCTCTGGGCGTAATCGTAAGCTAGAGGTTATTCATTCCTCGTGGTCTGGTCCTGAGCAGGTGGAAGTAGACCAGGTAAACGGGTTACCCGTTCGGGTTTTGGGTCATATTTTTTCAGGTCTATATCTGTTCGGGTCATTTAACTTTCAGGTCATTTCAGATTCGGGTCAATCGGGTTCGGGTCAAATCGGTTTCGGGTTGTAATAGTGTTAGATAGAATCAGGTTTCGGTTATTAAATATATATACCTAATTTTGATAAGAATATACTACATATAAATTACAAAAAAGTCAATACAATGCCTATTTTGAATTTCGTTCGGATATAATAAGTTTGAATCAAGTTTTCTGTCATATTTATTTGGATCATTCAGGTTTGGGACAATTTAAGATCACTACTATTTCATGTTATTCGAGTTTGGCTAATTTTTAATTACTATTATTTCAGGTCATTTCAGGTTCGGGTCGGTTTTGGGTTATAAATTTTTGGGTCATTTTGGGTTCAGGTCATTTGGGTTTTATCCAATCATGTTTTAGGTTTATTATATTTAAATATTTTTGGGTTTTAGTCGGGTTTCAGGTTTGGATAAAATGGACAGGTTTTGGGTTGGGTCAAATTTAGACAACTCTAGGTGGAAGGGGTGCGTATGGAAGAGTCGGTCAAGTGTGGGAGGAATCAAGACTCACTTACAACTTCATAGGCGACTCTATGGGATGCTCAGGGTCACCCAACATAATGTCTTTCATGGTGGCGAACTATCGTGGTCTTGGTACGACTGGTTTAGTTCACTGGATTAGGGAGGTGGTTTAGTTTGAAGCCCCAAAGTTTTTTTCTTAGCTAAAATAAATTGTCATCTTTGAAATGAGGCGTGTGGCCTCACAGTTTAGTGGTTTTGACTAGGTCGCGGGGGAAAGTGAGGGGAGGAAATGAGGGGTTATTTTGTTATGAGAGGCTTCTTTTGATGTTTCTTTACTTAGCTTTTCTAGTAGACATGTTGATTGTTTTGTAGCTGATCTGGGGGGGGGGGGGAGGAAATGGAGAATCACGAGCATGTATGGTCGGTCTAATCACAACGATAAATGGAAAACTTGGCAGCTTTTGCGTTACTTGTCTAGGCAATAGGATGGACCTTGGCTTGTTGGCGTCGATCTAAATGAAATTTTGTATGCTTTAGCACACTTGGGTCGTGGGAATCGACTAAGATCAAATATGAATGCTTTTCATTGCTGCCGGTATGATTGTAATTTGCATGACTTGGGTTTCAGAGGCACCCGCTACACTTACAACAACAGAGCAAAACTTCACCTCAATGTAAAATGTCATCTTGATCATTTTCTTTGCAATGAACATAGCTCCAGCTATTCCCTGATGCACAGAATTATCATCTCCTATGGGGCAGATCGGACCATAAGCCAATCCAATTGATTCTACAACCATTTATTCACCGTGGCCCAAAGCCTTTTTGTTGTGAGAATTATTGGGCTCAAGACCCCAGTGCAAGTCTTTGATGCACCGAATCTGGACACAAAGTGGACCTCATTTGAATTACCCAGCCAAAATCCAAGCTTGGGGTATACAGTTAAGACAATGGGGTAGCTATCGAGTATGGGTGGATAAAAAACAAATGTTGTGTACTAAACACCAGTTGAACCTAGTTGCAGCCGCACCTCCAACAACACAAAACTTAGAATGATGGAAAGTTCTGTCTTCCTCTCCCGGTTCTCTTCTGCTTAAGGAAGAAATCAAATTGCAACAACGTTCTAGACAGTCTGGGCTATCAGCTAGTGATTGCAATTCAACATTCTTTTTCTCTAGGCATAAGGCTCGGGCTTGTAAAAATGCAATTCATGCTCTCTCCTCTACTACAATGTCAATGGAAACTACTTGGATAGGAATTGAAATGTGGCCAGGGACTTTTTCAACACTTTTGACAACTACTAATCCACAACCTGGTCCTCACCTATTGGCTTGCGTGGAAGATCATGTCCCAACTGATATGTTTGAATCAATGGGGAAGTCATACAATTGTGAGGAGATCGTTGCAGCTTATAAACAGATGCATCCTTCCAAAGCTCCCGACCCGTATGGAGTCAATGACACTTTCCTTCAAACTTTCTAGCCTATAATCAGTGAGGGTTTTTGTCCAGACTGCCCTCGATTTCCTTAACTCTAATGAGTTGCCACCAGATGTTAATCACACTCACTTAGTCCTCATCCCAAAGAAGAAGGGAGCATTCTCCATCATTGACTTTAGACCTATCTATTTATGTAATACAATATATAGGGTCATCTCAAAGGCGTTGGCCATCAAGGTTAAGAACGTTATGCCACATGTTATTTATGATAACCAAAGTGCTTTTGTCCAAGTGTGCCTCATTCGACCAGATCCTAATTGCTCAAGAAATTTTACATATGATGCACACCTCCAAAGCCAAATCTAGGGGACATTTTGCGTATAAAATTGATATGTCAAAGGCTTTTTAACCGGGTCAAATGGTCTTTTGTGTTTGACGTGCTTACGAATATGGGTTTCCATCCAAATTGGATTGCTCGAGTTCGAAAATGTCTCACCACTGTTATCACGACTGTTTTAATCAATGGTTACCCGAGTATTACTTTTCATCCACAACCTGGCCTAGGTCAAGGTGATCCACTTTCCCCTATTTTATATATCTGTTGCATGGAAGTTCTCACCTCAGCCTTAAAGTTAGCATTAGAGGTGGGCATTTACAATGGTTTCAAAGTAAGGGGTCATGACTTTTCCATCACTAATCTTCTTTTCACGGATGATTGTGTTCTGTTTGGGAACACCTCACTTTTCATTGTTCATGCCCTATCCCATATCTTGGACGACTTTGAATCAACATCTAGTCAGTGCATTAATAATCACAAATCGGCAATAACATTTTCTACGGGAGTCGGGACTGCTGCCTTATTTGTGGGTTACCATTGCACAAATTTTGGAAACCAGACAGGTCATGGATTTCGGCCTTTATTTGGGTTTTCGTAGCAAGGTTGAACATAATCACATATCGGTTTTTACATATATCAAAGACATGATTGCAAAACGTCTTCAGTGAAATACCCCGGACTTAATTAGGGTGATTAAATTACTCTAATACGATATTGAGGGCCTATTAGTGCCTAATGAATTTTGGTAAAAAGAATAAATCCAAAAGAAATAAGAAAAACGCTTAAAAAGAGAAAAACGCTAAATTGGGCGTTAAGTGACCCTAGGAGAAATACAACCTTAGGAAGGGTATTAAATGAATTTAAAAGGCTTGGTAATGCCTAAATAATATATGGGAACAATTCCCGATGAAAATGGATCTAAATAATGTATTAAAACGCTAATAAAGCTTTAGCGCATGTTTTTCGAGAAAACCTGAAAACGTGACTTTGAGTGGTCAAACGAGCCCGTAAAAATTATAGTTCATCGAATAACTATAAATAAACATTAATGGAAGCTTGATAGCCATTAAAATTAATTAAACGAGAAAATTCCAGAAAACGAGCCGGTTAGTGAATAGTGCTAAACCGGGTAAATAAACGAGCGTTTTCTGTAAAAGACGAAAAATGCTCCAGCTGTACATATATAAGGGGCCGGTTTTTAATTAGTAAAACAGCCCACTCACACACTCACTTACAACTAGCTAGTAGTAAGAAAAGAAGAGAAGGGAAAAGTAGAAAAGCAAAAAGGTACCCTCTCTCTCCTCCTTATTTTCCCCTCTCTCTCTCTCCTTCCCTCTTCTTTCTCCTCCTTCCCAGCCCTGACTGAAACTCCCTCTCCCCCTTGCTGGCGATTTCAAGATGCCTCCATGGCTTCTTGCCATTTCCTTGCTTGCCCAAGCTTCCTCCATAGCTCCAATCACAAAAATAATTACAAATTTGAACTCCCCTCATCCTCCTCTATCATTCCTCTTTTCAAAATACGAAAAGGATGAGTTTCATCTCCATGGTTTTTCCCCATTTGAGAGAAAAGCACATCATCTTGTAGCTGGAGTCTCCTCTTTCTTCTAAGGTAAAAATTTCATTGAAAACATCTTTTTACTCCTCCTTTGGTAGCCGATTTTGGCTCTCTCTCTACCTTGTTTTCTCTTGTTTTGGAGCTTTGTTTCAACCCTCCAATGGGGTGTAAACCCCCTTCTTGATTCAAGGGTGAAAATCCCTCTTAAAAAGGCTCTAAAAGGTAACCCATAACCTTGTGTTTAAGCCTTAAATGATTTAGAGTTTCTAGGGTTTAGATCATAATTGAATGTATTTTGTGTTTTGAGTGTTGGGATGGAGTTTGCCAACTCCATCCCTACTTGACCGAATTTGAGATGAGGAGGGCAAGAGGAGCATTTAAGAGACTTATGAATTAAGGTAAGAAATCCACCTTGAAGCTTGTTTTAATTGCTTTAGGAATTGGGATGGGTTAAATTAAAATAATGAACCCAAATCATGAGAATTTATGTAGTTGGGGTGGAATTTGAGGGAGATTGTGGACTTGTGTTGATTAAGGCCTAAGTGCCATTGAATTTAAGATTTGAGCTAATTGTTGTTTGAAGAGATTTTGATGAGCTCCGGATTGATAATGTGTGCTGGTAGGACCCTTTAAGGGTGTTGGCTAGATTAGGAATGAAAAAGGATGAGAAATGATGAAGTTGAGGATGTAAGGTTTATGGGGAGGTTATGGCAAAATTTTAGTAGAAAAATATGTGTTTTAAGATGACTTAGTGTATTGGAGAACTAGGTGCTTGTAGTGTTGTTTAGAGTGAGTGGTAGCCTTGAAATGGCATTTGGAGAACTAGAGGAAGGAGGTAAAAATCTGTAGCAAATAGGTTTTGAAATGCTTTAGAAAAACTAGAAAGAGCAGTGTTGCAAGACTTAGGAATGGAGAGTGAACTTGGTTATAGTCAATACAAATGGATAGGAAGATGTGTGATGGTCAATAAAGGTTTGGTAAGGTGGTAGAAGATTGTACCCACTAAGGAGAAATTAGACATGCACTGGTGAGCAAATGTAACAGTAAGGGTGGAAAATTGTAGAAGTTGAGCTAGGATTTGAGTAGAGATTTGACCAATGGTTTGGAGAGGTTTTAGAGCATGTTTTGAGGTGTTTAAACATGTAGGAAAACATGTGGAAAGAGTAGGAAATGATTTGGGGTGAATTAGGGGTTGAAAACTAGTGGAAAACTGTAAATTTTGACAGTTCCAGAGGTGGTCCGGGTTTGAAATCGGTAGCCAAACCCGGACCATAGCAAAAACATGGCAGAAAGTGATTCAGGGGGTGTGTCCGGGTTGTAAACCCGGACATATAAACCCGGACCAATAGAAAAAGGGAAAGAAACGAATTTAAGTGTCTGGTCCGGGTTTGTAGACCCGGACACAAACCCGGACCATGCTAAAATTGCAAAATGTGTTTTAAAGGTGGCTGATGGGAGGGGAAATGGTATTGGTTTAGATGGTTTAGGAGTTGTTTGGTGACCCTTTAAGGTCCTAAGAAGTATAAACAAGTGTTGGAAGTGAATGAGTAAGTTGTGAGTTTAATACATTAAGTTAAACCGAAATAACGGGATAACGGGGTAGGTACGGGACGGAGAGTAGCATTTATGTACGTACCGTAACACCTTAATAATAATTGAACCATTGACATGTAATTAGTGGTTCGAGAATAAGATTCAAGGAACAAGTGTGAGCCGAAGAACATGAGAACCCCCGGTAAAGATAAACCCCGGTGAAAGGTATGATTTCCTCATGCTCTGTATCCTAACTTGGTTACCCCGATTTGTGTGCTTGTTTGATTGTGTGACCACCTAACAAGATAAATGCATGAATCGGATTGTGTGCACTCTCTTGTGTTTGTATGGTATTGTTTGTGGTTGGATTGTATTCCTTTAAATAAAGTTTGTATAATTCATGAAATGTGGATTGGGAATGAGTTGCTTGATTGTGATTGTGTGTGGTAGTGCGACTCATAGTTGAGTCTTGTGTGAGTAGAGACTCGTAGAAGGTGTCAAGTGTGAACTAATAAAATGGTGGAAACACACTACAACTATCGAACCAATACACGGTAACATAAACCTATGAACGCACTAGAACGTGAGAAAACATACGGGAGTAGTAAGGTTAGAGAACCGAAACGACTTAATCCACGCAATAAACATTAGTGGAAGTATATGAGTAACCTCTAACTAGAGGATTGGAAAGTTGTTCGAAATACGAACTTTGAGTAAAGTAAAGCTTGGTAAGGGATCACCAAACCCCTTGGAGTTATAGTCGAACCCCAATGAGAGGAACCGACTAACATGAACAATGTCCCGAACATGAGAGTATTCAATAAGTTGGTTGAACCCTTAAATCTTAGAATACTAGACATTGAGAGTTCTTAAGCCACTAGATGCTATCGAGAGAGATACCTCTAGGCTGATCCTTGTGATTGTGAAATGACTTCGAGAGAGAGTTTTGGAATTTGAGTAGTCCGGTAGAGAATTGGACGTTTGTGAACTTGAGGAACTAATCGCATAGATCCTTTTGTATTGTTGAGCCCGGTGGTGGGTCTTGTGTATGACCCTGCCCGGAGGTCGTGGCTAAGACTTAAAAGATGCCTTTGAGTATTGAGTATTGGGTATGGAGTATTGAATTGAGTATGTGAGTAACGAGAATTGAGTTGTGACTTGAGGGACTTGAGAATTTGAGTTGAGTGGGAATTGAGTTGAGTGTTGTAGACCTTGTTGAGATTGTGAGTAAGAGTGCCCAAGGGAATGGGTGGAACATGAGTAATTGAGTAAGGTATAGTGAGGTAGAAACCCTCAAGCCTAAGTAAATAATATACTAAACTAACCCCTTGTGTGTGTGTTCAATGATGAACTTGATTGTGTTGACATACATATATAATGTATTGTTGTCTTGCATGCTGTTTGAATTAAAATGAACCGCATGCTCTCGACCAATTAGTCGGCGTACCCTCGCTAGTACGCGGGGTATGCGGAAGTCTTATTCAGCGTAAGCTGAGCCCCTAGGGGCAACGTTTTTAGTGTACAGGTACCCGAAGCGGACATGATCACTGTAAGAGACCGACAGCTAAGCACGGATAGACTTGGGCATTGTAGATACTCGGTATAGAATGTAATTTGAAGTTGTATTGTATAATATGGGATTGGAGTTGTATTTGGTTTAGATTCGATTAAGTAATGGAAGTATGATTTGTATAGTGTACTCGGTATAAGACCCATCAGACCGATATTGTATTTGTTGTTGTATTTGTGTTTGGATTGGCCTTGTTAGTCACGTGGGTGACTAACGGCATTGTATCACCCTCAGTTGTAGTTTGGATTTCCGTTGTTTGTGTATTAATAATTGAGACGGGTTAGGAGTTAATGGTGTGATTACCTGTAGGGGTATTACAAAAAGTGGTATCAGAGCGAAGTATCGCTCTGATGGTCTGAATACCGAGTTTAGGAAAATACCGAGTTAGGAATTAGAGACTTAGGGCTAAGGGTTGAGTGTTAGCGTGTGAGGTACGCTAGGTAGGAACTTCCAGTGTGATTGGATACCTACATAACCAGTCCCGCCTCCGCAACCCCCGTTTTAAGGTAGGGGAAAGAACGCCAGAGAGATGGAAAGACCTCTCATACTCGGGTTAACCCGATCTGGCAGTTGTAAATAAACCTTGTAAGGAGAAAGAACCTGTCATACGGTAAATTCCTAGAATTGGAAATCCCAAAGACGGTTCATGTTTGAACGACAATAACCGTACTGAACGGCAGTAGATTGAGGATCCTAACTAGAGGATAACTAAATTTGCGGCACCATGGGGCGACGTGCTCCGCAGTCACGAGAACCATGCGCAGCCAACGCTTGACAATACCGTCAACAACATACCACCGACTGAGGAATAAATCAAGGTTGGATTAACTCCAAACCTACAATGCCAAAAGGGCAGTAATACCCAAATAACATAGTTCGGACAACTATGAGAGTAATCATTAAGCTTACACCTACAGGACTACCATGTAGTTCCTAAGGATCAGATAAACCTCGGTAACCACAACTAAACGTGGGAACGAGCTATGGAGCAAGGTACATGGAGTACCACAAGGATCGGGAAGCACCCAAATTAACAACACCCTTGTCAAGGGCACTGAGAAGACCCTCAGGAGATTGATCACTAAGGATCAAAGGAAGATCCAATAAAAACACCAAATTTGGATGGAAACAACACCGTAACCGGTGTTTGTTAACCTAAAAAGCGAGGTACCCACGCACTTGCCAAGGCAAGTGCAGCAACAACAAGACAAGTTGGAAGACGTTTATCAACTAACAAGTACTTACTAAAGTACCACCATGACAATGGAAGCAAATGGGGGATCACTAATCCTAAGGAATTGAAGAATCAACTTTGGAAAGGCCTAACGGCCCGACCATTATATTAACGAACAACCCAGTCAGCAGGGAGCTGTACTTGGTCAAAGACCTCAAACATGGCAACGCCATGAAGATTTCTTTCCAAAACCCAGGATCTTATTTCAAACACAAAACCTTTTTTTTCAAAAACCTCAAAATTTTTAAAACCAAACCAGAACAATCATGGTGAGTATCATAGAATGATACAAGAGGAGTTGACAATAGAATACTTCACCTAAGCGTGTGACGAGCACTACGAGTGTACCCAATTACGGGATGTGGGATGACCGCACTCCGAAGGAGTTTGCGGGCCTGACAGACCATTCGAGTTAGTCGGGTAGGTGGTAACGTACCAATACTGTACCCCACGTATGTATACATGTAGTGTACGAAACACGGGAAGTAGTCAGCTCCGTTCTACGGACCATAAGGTAAAGTCAAACGAAGCAATTGAATACCTCAAATGATCGAAGAACCCAGACGATCATACAAGCTAAAGGAGTCAAGAACTCATTCTAGGAGGATGATTATGATTAAGAAGTGCGAGATGCACTAACCCTTCAGTAAAGACATTTGATATGTCTTAAGAATCGGAAACAAAAACATGAAATAACTGAATGAATACCCGGTCTAAACCCGGTAAGGCAATGCCTAACATGAACACACCAATGTTCAAGAAACAAGGGGAGATACCTAGAGTGATCATCTAGGGTACCAGAGGATACCGTTCACTATCGAGAAGGCATTAAACCTGTTATCAACATAAGGAAAAGCAGCAAAGGTCTACCCTAAGGACGAGAGACATTATAACCCTAAATGGGACAATCTGAAATCCAGAACCGCAACACGGAGTAAATGAAACATACTCAAATGTTAGCCGGATGTAACGACATAATCAATAACACCCAGGAGCAATCCTTGAAGGGCGTCAAATTAAATGTCATAACAAAGACACAAGAAATACAATGAACAATCGGTGAGAATACCGAAGGGATCCCACTTACCCAGGGGATACCCTGAATTATTGAAAGGTATCAATTAATACCAAGGCACCTAAAGGGGTCTCCAACGGACGGAAGCGTGATGCGATGAACTCATCATGGAGCCCAGTGATACCTCCAAACCATGTAATGGTATACGGATAAGCAAGCTTGTAATCAACCTAGGATGAGCAATGCTCTAGGCACCGTGGCTAGTAAGCCAGGAACCCATTACAATACAAATTCAACGGTTGCAAAACCATTGGGAATCATAGGAAGAGCTGCCAAAGACGGCACCAGTAAGATTGTTTAATAACCAATGAGTGAGGATACCCCTCATTAAGGTGGTATCGCAAGAGCGGTGAACACATAAATTCCAAGAAGGGAATACCGTCAGTGAATATCTGACGACACACCTCTTCCAGAACTACTCATGTAGTGAAGCTTGAGCATATAGTTATTGCCAAGCAAAGTGGAAATATGCTATCATAGCAATTAATGGAAACCGAAGAGTAACCGGTTCAGAAGGAATGTTGTATAGGTATAACCTGAAGCATAAAACCAATAACGCTCAAGGAGCTCAGAATATGAAAGAATGTCATACTCTATAATCAGCCAAGAAAATGGCGAACCATTGCCTAAATGGTAGTGGAACATGTGCAGAAGCTAATGAAATAGCAGATGCCATGGAAACCAATGACGTAAATAAATACGAACATGGCGCCGGCAAGCGACCAATATATGGGAGTAAATCACACAATGAGATGGAGTCGATTAGATAGACCGAGAAATGAGGGAAACAATATTAATTCCTATTGCTAATCTCACATTACTGCCCAGGAGTTTATGCCTCTGCACTCTGTAGGACTGAGTGTTTTGGTATTGCATTTGTGCAGTAATGATCGAGTGGGATAGCTAGGAAGTTGGGAGAATGGCAATTGTGGTAAGAGTAGAGGAAAATTTGTGAAGTAAAGAACACTTGTAAAGAACCAGTAGGTGGGCATAGTTCAGAAGCCACTGGTAATAGCGAAGCACTACAATTAAGTAGTGGCTTAACCTCAACCGACAATAAGTCGGAGGAATCAAGTGAATAACCACGAAAATATACAACAGTATGTATATAGATTCCTAAAGAGCTGGATAGAGAATCCGAAGCTCATCGAATTCGTACGGTAAAAGAATACCACGCCTGATTAATAAACCTTATTCTCAAGACAAAAAGGGATAAAAGGATATTGTATAACACATTTAGGATAACGAGAAGGGCGAATAAACCCAAGTTATCAGGGTCGCGCAGCAAAAGCTAGTGGGCCCAAATTCTAAGGTTTAGTGCACCTAGTAAATGAATGGCTAATTATCAACACCTTGAAGCCTCTAAGGCTAGAACCGAACCCGGTTAAGAGTTAAACCAACTCTGATGTGAATTCTTGGTGCAGGGACTAACCAACAATATGGTTAAGGCCCTTTAACCAAAGACCATTGTATAATAGACCGTATAGAAGTTGAACCACTCCATGACGGCTTAATGCCTTGACATATCTCCAATGTTGACACATGGTAGATTACGTGGGCGTAATCCCTTTTTAAGGGGGTAGGGCGAAAACCGCAAAAGTATGTTTTACGTGATAGGGCGTAAACTACAATGCGCATAGCGCAAAAGTACTTGTGTGATGATTGGTACTTATGTTACATAAACATATGTATACCATTCATAATGTAATTAAGGTTGATTGTGAGGTTTGAAGTGGAAAGGATTATTGATTGTGAGAAATTTGAGGTGAATGGAGTAGAGAAACTCCATGGGGAATGAGGACCCCGGTTGATAATAATTTGGGGAATGAGTATGTTTGAGGAGATCGATGAGTATGTTGGGAGATTTGAGGAGTATAAATCGGTATGAAGCCGATGTTGAACCTAGTGGGAAGTGAGTCCCCTAGGTAATTTGAGTTGGTTGTATTTGTGTATAATTTGAGGATAGAAATTGACTTGACTTGCAAATGATTTGAGGATAGAAACTGATTTTACTTGTGAACTAGTTTGAGAACTAACTTTCGAAATTCTTGGGTATGGTAGTTGAAGATAGGATTGAGTAACAATGGATGAGATGAGTAGTAAATGAGTAAATGGATTCTAGAAATTGGTAAATGTATGGTTATATGATTATGACTAGGAAGATTAAGAAGATAGAAAACGAAATAATGATTGACTATTTGATTGGGTGAATTACGGTGGGAGGTGGAACTTGGTTTGCTAGCGATCAAGGGAAACCGAACACCAAAGTGGGGTGGATGGATAGTTCAACACCAATGCTGATCACATTGGGGTTGAATGACTCTTGAAGCTCGTATAAGTGGCCACAAGTAATCACACTAGTAATAGGTGAAACTAACATAAATTGGAACTTGGAGATGCATTGAGTTTTCAAAATGAACTTCAAATGATTTTGGCAAATGATTTTCTTCAAACTTGAGAATGAGGATTAGTTTTAAAACCACTCCCACGGGCGCTAGTGGATCTTTCATGGCTAGGCACGAGTATCCGGTTGAATCATGGAGGTGAAGCTAGTTGTGAGTCGGTGGAGGTGTTGAATAGTTTTGAAACCATTACAACGGACGAGAAAGGGTACTAAGTGACCTGTAGGACGCTTGTAGTGTGTGTTTTGTATTTGTCCAAGGGCCGCCGGATATGAGTAGTCCGGTCAGGGAAGAGTACCCACTTTGGAGCCTGAGGATTCTCTAGAGTTGCAAATGAATTTTGATCATAACCAAAGGACCGTAGAGCCAGAAAGAGTAAGTGCTCAATGTCATGACGGCCATGAACCAGAGAGCGTAAGTGTTCAAACGTGACCGGTACCGGAGGGATCACTCGATTTGGGGGAGGACTTAGTGCCTAATTGTCTGCGGATGGACCCCCTTTGAGAGATTTGGGAAAAACATATTTTTGGTTGCTATGCATGCTTGACATGTTGTGTGGATATGTGGTTTGTATTTGGTCAGTCATTGGAGTCTGACAGTTGTGGAGAGAGCATAACCTTAGTATTGAGCACCTTGGTGACTAACAACCTTAGACTCACTAACTTTGTGGGCAAAGTTCTTTAAGGGGGTAGATTGAAATACCCTGGACTTAATTAGGGTGATTAAATTATTCTAATACGATATTGAGGGCCTATTAGCGCCTAATGAATTTTAGTAAAAAAATAAATCCAAAAGAAACAAGAAAAACGCTTAAAAACGAAAAACGCTAAATTGGGCGTTAAGTGACCCTAGGAGAATACAACCTTAGGAAGGGTATTAAATGAATTTAAAAGGCTTGGTAATGCCTAAATAATATATGGGAACAATTCCCGAAGAAAACGGATCTAAATAATGTATTAAAACGCTAATAAAGCTTTAGCGCACGTTTTTCGAGAAAACCCGAAAACGTGACTTTGAGTGGTCAAACGAGCCCGTAAAAATTATAGTTAATTGAATAACTATAAATAAACATTAATGGAAGCTTGATAGCCATTAAAATTAATTAAACGAGAAAATTCCGGAAAATGGGCCCGGTTAGTGAATAGTGCTAAACCGGGTAAATAAACGAGCGTTTCTGTAAAAGACGAAAAACGCTCCAGCTTGTACATATAAGGGGCCGGTTTTTAATTAGTAAAACAGCCCACTCACACACTCACTTACAACTAGCTAGTTAGTAAGAAAAGAAGAGAAAGGGAAAAAAGTAGAAAAGCAAAAAGGTACCCTCTCTCTCCTTATTTTCTTTTCCCCTCTCTCTCTCCTTCCCTCTTCTTTCTCCTCCTTCCCAGCCGACTGAAACTCCCTCTCCCCCTTGCTGGCGATTTCAAGATGCCTCCCATGGCTTCTTGCCATTTCCTTGCTTGCCCAAGCTTCCTCCATAGCTCCAATCACAAAAATAATTACAAATTTGAACTCCCCTCATCCTCCTCTATCATTCCTCTTTTCAAAATGAAAAGGATGAGTTTCATCTCCATGGGTTTTTCCCCATTTGAAGAGAAAAGCACATCATCTTGTAGCTTGGAGTCTCCTCTTTCTTCTAAGGTAAAAATTTCATTGAAAAAACTCATTTTTACTCTTCCTCCTTTGGTAGCCGATTTTGGCTCTCTCTCTTACCTTGTTTTTCTCTTGTTTTGGAGCTTTGTTTCAACCCTCCAATGGTGGTGTAACCCCCTTCTTGATTCAAGGGTGAAAATCCCTCTTAAAAGGCTCTAAAAGGTAAACCATAACCTTGTGTTTAAGCCTTAAATTGATTTAGAGTTTCTTAAGGGTTTAGATCATTAATTGAATGTATTTTGTGTTCCTTGAGTGTTGGGATGGAGTTTGCCAACTCCATCCCTACTTGACCGAATTTGAGATGAGGAGGGGCAAGAGGAGCATTTAAGAGAACTTATGAATTAAGGTAAGAAATCCACCTTGAAGCTTGTTTTAATTGCTTTAGGAATTGGGATGGGTTAAATTAAAATAATGAACCCAAATCATGAGAATTTATGTAGTTGGTGGAATTTGAGGGAGATTGTGGACTTGTGTTGAATTAAGGCCTAAGTGCCATTGAATTTGAGATTTGAGCTATATTGTTTTTGAAGAGATTTTGATGAGCTCCGGATTGATAATGTGTGCTGGTAGGACCCTTTAAGGGTGTGGCTAGATTAGGAATGAAAAAGGATGAGAAATGATGAAGTTGAGGATGTAAGGTTTATGGGGAGGTTATGGCAAAATTTTAGTAGAAAAATATGTGTTTTAAGATGACTTAGTGTATTGGAGAAACTAGGTGCTTGTAGTGTTGTTTAGAGTGGAGTGGTAGCCTTGAAATGGCATTTGGAGAACTAGAGGGAAGGAGGTAAAAATCTGTAGCAAATAGGTTTTGAAATGCTTTAGAAAAACTAGAAAAGAGCAAGTGTGCAAGACTTAGGAAATGGAGAGTGAACTTGGTTATAGTCAATACAAATGGATAGGAAGATGTGGTGATGGTCAATAAGAGGTTTGGTAAGGTGGTAGAAGATTGTAACCCACTAAGGAGAAATTAGACATGCACTGGTGAGCAAATGTAACAGTAAGGGTGGAAAATTTGTAGAAGTTGAGCTAGGATTTGAGTAGAGATTTGACCAATGGTTTGGAGAGGTTTAGAGCATGTTTTGAGGTGTTTAAACATGTAGGAAACATGTGGAAAGATTAGGAAATGATTTGGGGTGAATTAGGGGTTGAAAACTAGTGGAAAACTGTAAATTTTGACAGTTCCAGAGGTGGTCGGGTTTGTAAATCGGTACGCAAACCCGGACCATAGCAAAAACATGGCAGAAAGTGATTTCAGGGGGTGGTCCGGGTTTGTAAACCCGGACATATACCCGGACCACATAGAAAAAGGGCCAGAAACGAATTTCAGTGTCTGGTCCGGGTTGTGGACCCGGACCATGCTAAAATTGCACCAGAATGTGTTTTAAAGGTGGCTAATGATGGGGAAGTGAATGGTATTGGTTTTAGATGATGTTTAGGGAGTTGTTTGGTGACCTTTAACGGTCCTAAGAAGTATAAACAAGTGTTGGAAGTGAATGAGTAAGTTGTGAGTTTAAGTACATTAAGTTAAACCGAAATAACGGGATAACGGGGTAGGTACGGGAGTAGCATTTAGTACGTACCGTAACACCTTAATAATAATTGAACCATTGACATGTAATTAGTGGTTCGAGAATAAGATTCAAGGAACAGTGTGAGCCGAAGAACATGAGAACCCCCGGTAAAGATAAACCCCGGTGAAAGGTATGATTTCCTATGCTCTGTATCCTAACTTGGTTACCCGATTTGTGTGCTTGTTTGATTGTGTGACCACCTAACAAGATAAATGCACGAATCGGATTGTGTGCACTCTCTTGTGTTTGTATGGTATTGTTTGTGGTTGGATTGTATTCCTTTAAATAAAGTTTGTATAATTCATGAAATGTGGATTGGGAATGAGTTGCTTGATTGTGATTGTGTGTGGTAGTGCGACTCATAGTTGAGTCTTGTGTGAGTAGAGACTCGTAGAAGGTGTCAAGTGTGAACTAATAAAAATGGTGGAAACACACTACAACTATCGAACCAATACACGGTAACATAAACCTACGAACGCACTAGAACGTGAGAAAGCATACGGGAGTAGTAACCTCCCGATAACGGTTAGAGAACCGAAACGACTTAATCCACGAAATAAACATTAGTGGAAGTATATGAGTAACCTCTAACTAGAGGTTTGGAAAGTTGTTCAAAATACGAACTTTGAGTAAAGTAAAGCTTGGTAAGGGATCACCAAACCCTTTGGAGTTATAGTCGAACCCCAATGAGAGGAACCGACTAACATGAACAATTTCCCGAACATGAGAGTATTCAATAAGTTGGTTGAACCCTTAAATCTTAGAATACTAGACATTGAGAATTCCCTAAGCCACTAGATGCTATCGAGAGAGATACCTCTAGGATGATCCTTGTGATTGTGAAATGACTTCGAGAGAGGAGTTTGGGAATTTGAGTAGTCCGGTAGAGAACTGGACGTTTGTGAACTTGAGGAACTAATCGCATAGATCCTTTTGTATTGTTGAGCCCGGTGGTGGGTCTTGTGTATGACCCTGCCCGGAGGTCGTGGCTAAGACTTAAAAGATGCCTTTGAGTATTGAGTATTGGATGGATTGAGAATTTGAGTATTGAGTATTGGATTGAGAGCTTGAGTATTGGGTATGGAGTATTGAATTGAGTATGTGAGTAACGAGAATTGAGTTGTGACTTGAGGGACTTGAGAATTTGAGTTGAGTGGGAATGAGTTGAGTGTTGTAGACCTTGTTGAGATTGTGAGTAAGAGTACCCAAGGGAATGGGTGGAACATGAGTAATTGAGTAAGGTATAGTGAGGTAGAAACCCTCAAGCCTAAGTAAAGAACATACTAAACTAACCCCTTGTGTGTGTGTGTGTGTTGTGTGTGTGTCCAATGATGAACTTGATTGTGTTGACATACATATATAATGTATTGTTGTCTTGCATGTTGTTTGAATTAAAATGAACCGCATGCTCTCGACCAATTAGTCGGCGTACCCTCGCTAGTACGCGGGGTATGCGGAAGTCATATTCAGCGTAAGCTGAGCCCTAGGGGCAACGTTTTTAGTGTGCATGTACCCGAAGCGGACATGATCAGTGTAAGAGACCGACAACTAAGCACGGATAGACTTGGGCATTGTAGATACTCGGTATAATGTAATTTGAAGTTGTATTGTATAATATGGGATTGGAGTTGTATTTGGTTTAGATTCGATTAAGTAATGGAAGTATGATTTGTATAGTGTACTCAGTATAAGACCCATCAGACCGATATTGTATTTGTTGTTGTATTTGTGTTTGGATTGGCCTTGTTAGTCACGTGGGTGACTAACGGCATTGTATCACCCCCGGTTGTAGTTTGGATTTCCGCTGTTTGTGTATTAATAATGGAGACGGTTAGGAGTTAATGGTGTGATTACCGGTAGGGGTGTTACATTCAGAGTTAGAGCAAACAAGTGTCTCAAGTTGGTCGTGTTGTTCTCATTAAGTTTGTTCTTCAAGCAATCCCAACACATGTTATGCCAGTTATCAATCGACCCAAGGAAATAATCCGACAAATTCAAAGGTTAGTGGCACGGTTCTGGTGGAGCGGTAAGTTCACCATACACTGAACAAAGTGGTCAGACATGTGCAAAGATCTAGGATCGGGAGGTATGGGTTTTTAAGACCTACACAGTTTCAATAGAGCTTTATTAGCTAAACAATTATGGTGGGTACTCCTCAATCATACATCACTCTTATCTAGGCTACACCACGCTCGCTATCTCACCCACTTTAATCTTTTGCAAGTTCATATCCTACTAACTCAAGTCCTATATGGCGAGCACTCATGAGTGTTAGAGATTTGATTGAATATGGAGGACATAAACATATTAACAATGGCCTGGCAACCAACATTACACATCGATGGATCAAGGCTAAACAGGTGGTAGGCCTTATTTGTGGAAAATACCACCGACAGTGTAAGAACAAGGCACTATGGCAGACCTTTCAAGCTCTCCCACCTCATGGAGTTTCCCAATTCTCCAACAGTGGTTTGTCATGGAAGATGTTACAACCATCATACAAATGCAACTGTCATCAACTACTGATACTAGGGACTCCTGGTATTGGGGTGTACTACTTTAGGTCATTTTACTGTCAAATCTGCACTATGCTGATCGATCTTTAGCTAGCTAAGGCGCCCCTCTCTCTGGTTCTTCTACATATTTGCCTCTAGGGCAGGCTTTTAAACGCATCTGAAAATGTGATCTACCCCCACGGGTACGTTTATTGGGATGAAATCTCTTACCTGGCACTCTTCCCTATAAAGCTATTATTCAAGCTAGACTACGCTCAACATCGATGCAGGGTGTTGTCTTTGTGGTGACCATGAGTCTCTTGTCCATGCTTTTGTTCACTACCCGCCTATACAAGGCTATTGGAACAAGATGAACATTTCATTGCCTCGGCAATCACATTCAGATAACACTTTCAGGGATTAGTATCTTCATTTCTGGCTATCCTCCACCACTCTAGCCATCATGCATCTTACCTCTTTTCTCTGGCGCCTCTGGTATGCTCGGTGTCAAGTGGCTCATTCTAATGCCAAATCCTTCGCTTGAGGCTGGTGTCAAGCTGATAGCTATATACAGTAAGTTGTGGCCATGCCCAATGCTTCCACTTTAGCCCTTACTTTGCATCGCGCTGCTTATAGTCATATATTGGTTCGAGGTCAACGTTGATGGTAGTATAGATTAATATTGTCGCATGGGGTTAGCATGTCACACATCAAGGGCATGTCAACCTTCCAGATGTTCAAGGAAAAATGGGTGATAACCTGCCTACACAAGTTGAGGTTCTAGCCCTTAATTGGGAGTTCAAGCGGCCACTAATACAGGGGGAGACACATGTATGTTTCCTGTATTGTAAGACTCTGATTGATTATATATCTACAGAGGTTGCTCCATCATTGGATCAAACGACTAAGTCAATCTTGGATCAAATTCTTTCCAACCTTAGTCATTTTCAAGAAGTTCAATGGTTTCATATACCAAGAACTAATAACCTTGCTACTCATAATCTAGCAAACTTAACTCGATGTTCACAACTTCAAAGTTGTTGCTAGAAATCCAATGAACTTTCAGATTATGTACTATATTTATGTGTTTAATATATACTCAAATTTGAACTATTTTCATCTAAATTCAACTCCAAAACGAACTATATTTAAAATTCAAGGCGGCATCATCTTATCTTTTAAAAACAAAAAAGAAAACTGACGCGTCCAGTCGGATCATCGTCAGATTCCAGGCATAGTAAGTGCGTGCACTGTTTGGTTGGAAGGCTTTATCATCCTTTTTATCAGGGGTGTCAAAATCGGGTTTCGGGTCGGGTTGAGCTCAACCGAACCCGACCCGAAAATAGTTTGATCAACCCGAACCCGACCCGAACCCGGAGCGGGTTGTACTTCTTTAACCCGAACCCGGAGCGGGTTGACCCGAACCCGACCCGTTTTTCAAAAATATATTTTATTTTTAAAATTTTGGATTATTTAATAAAAAAATATAATAATATTAATTAATTATTATGTACAATATATATCATATGTTATCGGTTAAATGTTATTTAGTCATAAATTAATCATTAAATACTAATTAAGTCATTCAATATAACATATTTTCTATTTTTAATTAATTTTTTTTCGGGTTAGGGTTAGCGGGTTCAACCCGAACCGAAGCGGGTTTCAATGACCCAACCCGAACCCGACCCGAAAATCATTCGGGTCAAAAATCTCAACCCGAACCCGGCTTTTTTTACGGGTCGGTTTCGGGTCGGATTTCGGGTTCGGGTCAAGATTGACATCCTACTTTTTATTATTTGCGTCAGGATCGCCCTTTTTTCCTAAACCTCAAAAAAGTACATGTTTACGGTCGTACTATATAGGAAAGGATTCACCACATAAAGCTAAGGGATTTTCAACCACCATGACGGGGACTTAATCGTCGCCTTCTATTTTTTAATTGACCAACAATTCTTGCTTTTAAAAAGAGGTGGATCAGTTGCTTAAAATATTTGTTTGGTGGGCAATTGACGAATTTAGTCATATAATTATTGGCCGCTACTTTCATTTTTAAGAAAAAAATATTGGGCGCTTCTTAAGTTAAATATACTGAACCCTCTAAATTTAAGGCCTTTTTGTTATTTTGCTTTTGCTTTTTAGTTGCTATTTTATATTGTTGGTTTTGCTGCTATTTAAAAAAATTGTATTCGGTAGGCTTTATTATTAGGGTTTAATTTTGATTTAATTATAAAGATGACATAAGTTAATTTAGAATATTTACTTGTGGTGCTCTTAGCAAAGTGTGTTCAATGCTTGTAAACCACGTAATAGAAAATTCACAAATTCTTGTCAAACCCGTTCTTTACGATGTATAATGAACTGGAATGTAAAAGATTTAACATGTTAATATATTTAATGTTTAAATTAAAATTTGCTTGAAATAATCATAATTATTATGTTACACACACGTAAGACAATTTTTTACGAGAAGATAATATCCTAATTAACATTATGTAAATCTCTTTGATCGTAATATATATAATATATTGTCATATACTAGTATTATATCCTAATTAATATAATATCTAGAGGACCAATACTTAGGTCATTACACCATGTGGATTCTACCCATAATGTTAAAAAAGAAAATAAAATATTGGGGTGGGGGAGAGAAGATGTGGGAGATTCTAAACAAGAGATATTGTAAAAAAAAATAAAAAAATAATATTTATTATTGGGTGGAATCCATTTTTATTATTGTGGATACTCTTACCACGATAAACCTTTATCACAGTTAAACATTCGCAATTATGCCACGCGATCAAGCTTGGCATACAAGCATGCAGGTGCAGATCCAGCCCAACACCCAACCTCTTATTGCCGTTTGTTGAAGCTTTGCAAGACTTTCGTAAGTTCCACACTCCTTGCACAACAAACTAAGGAATATGCAAGCACCTTGCAACATCTCATGCCATTGTTGATTTCAACGACACCATGACCCCCATGCCAAGTGCCGCACTACCGTAACATACAATCTGCAACATGCCTTAACATCCATTATCAATCGGTGATACTTAAACAACAATGTCAAGAGTTTTTGACACCTATATATGTCTGCAAATTCCCTTTTGTCGTGTATCCTACCATAAAACTATACCTGAGACATCCTTTGATGCTCCTGTCTTAGTCTTGTTATGTTTGTCGTAGCCATGTCTCGCATGCCGCTGACACGATACTAAAGTTTGATTCCAACCCACTTGTTTTAGTAGCGAGCCTAGCTCACAGACTAAGCCACCGTTTACTTAACCTTATCAGATTCCCTCAAGTGCGCGTGACAACACGTGAGTGCCTTGCACCATGCTTTTCACCACATGCCATCGTCAAACCATCGTGACATGGCCCACAAGTTGTTTTAGATGTGTACTCCAGAGCACTTCTTTGTCCACTGTGAAGTTCCACTTCAAAATGCCAGTTGTGCCCGTGAGCATAGTGCTGCTCAGTTAATAACCTCGTCATGTCAAGATGCGTCTAACATTCATATCACCAATGAGGGCGGCTCTTGAGGTGTTAAGCCAGTTTGATTGCACACGGCCCTCAAATTTTAGGGGCTCCAAATTTTTTGAATTCTATTTTTTAAAAAATTATATATAATTAATTAAAAAATATACAATCAAATAAATAACATGTTAAAATTTAACAGTATCAAGATTTTTTGAAGAGAAATTAATAAATATACTAACCCCTAAATCTCTTTGTATTCCGGTAGCATTTGTTATTATTAAAAAAAATTGTAAATCTATTGATCTTCCTCATTCTTTTGTCCTCTTGGACTACTCTGTTCTATTATATTATCAACTTTCTGCCGATTCACTTCTCCTCTCCTCCCGGCTCTCTCTTATCTCACGGTCTATCAGTCACCTCCATTTTATTTTCTCAATCAATGATCTCTGGCATACTCCATTCAATTTGGTTGAAAAAAAAAATCACATTTAGAATTCAGTCATTCACGTCGGCATAGTAGCGTACCTCAACCTGGTAAATTTTTTTTATTATTTGTTTGATCTTCCTTCATCTTTCTTCCATCATCCATCCTTCTGAAATCTTAGTTCATCATCTGTTTCATATATACTTATAGGAAGTGGGTAAATAAAGCACTCATTAGTTTTCTCTGATGATTTTTACAGAATAGAAAACGTCAAAACGGTATTATGTATTCCTGGTATTGCTGTTCATCATCAGAAAATTATCCACAAAAGATTTGAGTTGTTTGTGACTCGTGAGAGTGGTATGTACATGCGCTTCAATCATCTAGCTTTCAAAAAACATCTCTTGTCTTTGTTTGTTGGAAAATTGCAAAATGCATTGTCCGGAAGGTTTATCGGTGGCTAATAATTTACTACTTTTTTTGTGTAAATCTGTTGTCTGTAGTGGAAGTTTTTTTTATTTGCTTATACATCATTTCTCAGTGATTTGCTTTTGCTTATATTTGCTTCTTATCACTTCTTTCTTTTTCGTATAAAATTGTTCACTTAGTTAAACAAAATCACCACTAATTTGTGATACACTAAATTAAGTTTTTTTTTGTATTTTATTATTAAAAATTTTAATTTATATAGGGTGCCGTTTAAATATTCGACACAGGACCCATGAATTACCGAGCCGCCCCTGTCACCAATGAGAGACGTTGTGACTATAACTTTATAGAACCTTGAAAATAACCAATATTTTTCTCTCGATATAATGTTATTTACGACAAGATTTTGGTTTTATTTGTATATGACTCTTGCAAGAAATTATAACAAATGACTTATCAAGGGAACCACATTAACCTTAATATGAAGGAATTTGTTTTTTCGTATTACTAATGTTCTTTCTCAAACTATGCATCCAACAATCATGCTTAAACACGCATATATTTAGTAAAGAGATTTTATTGTAGGGAGAGTGTGTTGTTAGAGCATGAAAAATGTTTCTTTGTAAGGATACAGCTTCAACACGTCTCTTTCTATAAAGACGCAACTCTAGTATATATATTGTTGTAAAAACATCTTGAATAAATTACTGGGAACCCCTTGAGGTTTTGGGATAATTCTGTAACCACCTTGTGTTTATCATAATTATTGGTAACCCTCTTGAAATTACGGTATCTCTGACCACTAGCCCCTAAACTATTAACTCCGCTAATAAATCGTTAACCCTCTTGCTAACCTGTCAGCTTATTCACTAAATCATGCCAAGCTAGATAAAAAACACTACTTAATCAGCCATTATAAGTCTCTCTCATTCCACCGCTATTTTCCTAAAAACATCGACCCTAACTCATCCAATATGATCATGCTCCAAATCTTGCATGTTTTTAGAAGGTCGTTTATCTGCTACGCAACACTTAAGGAAGGATTTGTTTTTGGTTGTAGACCATTTCTGGGTTAGGGTTGACGTTTTTAGGAAAATAGTAGTGAGATGATAGAGACTTATAAGACGATGCTGATTAAGCAGTGTTTTTGTCCAGCCTGACATCATTTAGTGAATAAGCTGGTCATCAAGGGGTCAACGATTTATTAACGGAGCTATAGTTTGGGGGCTCGTAGTGAAAGATACCACAATCTTAAGGTGGTTACCAATAATTATGATAAACACAAGGTAGTTTCCGGTATTATCCCAAAATCTCAAGGGGGTTCTCAAAAATTTACTCAAACATCTTTCATAAAGGCCCTTCACATATAAGGCCATTTTAATTAAAACTTAAGCCAGTTAGAACATACTTATTATTATTAAGTACAAAATGTCATTTGAGCATATATTTTGCCAAAATACCTTAGATTTATTATACATTTACTAAAAAATAGATCCTCTTACCAAAAATATACAATAATAACAATGAACAGTCATCAATTATAATCGTCATTTAGCCATGAAAGGATGTTGTTGTAGTAGAAATGCTCATTCCAAGCAAGGCTAGAGTACTATCTTCCTTGGAGCCGAAAATTAAACATATCGTATTTACGGGCTCCAGTAATCTCTGTCTCCCTTATGCGGGAGGTTTTTGGACTCTTCAAATTCTTTCACCGCCCGTTGCTTGATTGGATGAGGCTAATCATTACTAATTTCTACAAGGAATAGGAATGATATCCCTAGATTTTCCTACAAGTTGGTGAATCTCCCTTTCTCCAATGTGTTGTCTCCTCTTTGCTTTACATGTAACACTTCATAGGTCATCTTACCGCTTCATCTTCCCCTCGCCTTGTTCTTCTATCTTCATGTTCTTATTTCTTTGCTTTACTGGTCTTTCGAGTCTTAAAAATGAAAGTTATGTGATTAACGGCTTTCTTCTCTTCTTCCATCGATGCCTCATTGGATGTCTTACATTGCTACCCAACCTCTCCTAGTTCTTTGGCCACTTCCCCTTCGACATTAATTTCTAGAGTATCTTCGGGGAACTTCAAACTTGTAAGGCTAGTTCAAATATGTAACTAATTGATTATGCCTCTATTGCCACCATGCAAGCTGTTTCGGTCAGGGGGCCTTGGGTTGTGAATAATTGCTTGTTTGTCATTCAGATTTTAGACCTTAATAAGCCTATCTCTGCTCATGAGTTCACCTGGGTTCCGTTTTGGATCCGAGTTTATGGTGTTCCTCGGGCATACCATAATAGTCGTTTTGTAGAGAAGGCTGCTCAGAAGCTTGGTCGATTTACAAGTGTCATGGAGAACGGGGCTTCATCTGGATTCAAGTATCTAAGGTTCCAGTTATGTGTTTTCTATCCTTAGAGCTTGATAACAACAACTTTATCGTTTTGGTTACATATGATAATATGCCTGTCATCTGTTCCAAGTGCGGGTTATTCCTTCGCTACAGATTTGTGTTCGATAGCCATCTTCCGAAGGTGGATGTTCTTCCTTATGGTCTTTTAGGCTCGTTGATCGATGCATACATGTCAGGTGTTGTCTCTTACCTCACGGGGTCAAACATTGGTGATTGGGCAAGCAGAGGACCAGACAGATCAATGGTGGATCCTAGAGCCTTATACCCAACTCCATGACTCATTTTGTGGGACGAATCAGAATGTAGCTGAGTCATTTGACATCCCTAGGAAGCGTAAGTTCGCTCGACTACTGATTGAAGCGACTCGCGAGGAGTTATGGGATTTATGTCTCTCTGATGCGGCTCGCAAGGGCAAGAAGGTTCAGGTTGAGATGCATGAGTCAGGGTGGTAGAATAGGGTCAAGCTCAAGGAATCCTTCTAGGACAATGCAGTGTGGTCCCAAGGACCATCGTGATGGTTGATTCGAGGGGTCACATGCTAGTTGTGCAGGGGCACAACTCAAGTAGCCTAGTTTTTTGTTTTGCATGGTTGATGTGGTCTCATGCCCTTTTTGTTAGTTTGGCCACACTACGTTGTTGCAATGCCTTTCTATAGACTTAGTTTTGTTGGTGGTTAGTTTTTGAGGTTTATTTGTTGTTTGCTGCCTTAAGGACCTAGTTATGCTTGATACTGAGCTTTAGTGGAGATTACCTTGTAAAGTATAGGTTACGAGAAGGGAAGAAGATAGACATGCTTCGAGAGACTTGGTCTCGTTTACCCCTGGTAGAGCATCCTTATATAGGGAGTATGCCATCTAAGGAGGGTGGAGGTCTCATACCTCTTTTCGCATGCGATTAGTGGTAATCTCTAGGGTCTTAGGATTATGCAAGTTGGCTAGTGGTTTAGTTAATGTTCATGGACTTAGGGTGCGTTCGGTAACGACATGAAAGCTCAAATGAAAATGAATGGGAGACTAATGTTCATCATGTTTCATCTTTGATGGGAGATTTTTCATGAGATTAATCTCACACCTAGGGCTGATAAGGAAACGCTAGTAACCCTGCGTTTGGCATAAAGCGTACTATAATCCAACTTGTTATCTTCTATATTGTCCAATTTACCCCTGTAAAGAACTTCACTTTTCCAGTTGAGGCTAGAATAACCATCAAAATGTCGCTGGCAGTCTTCTTCAATTTCTGAGCTTTGGAACATGAATCGTTGTACCAAGGTTGAGGGTAGAGCAAGACAGGACACAATGAAATGTAGCAAAACAAAAAGGGCAAGGAAGACACAAAACAGGAAGACTTGAATAGAAGAATAATGAAGAGGAGATCAGATAGAGCTCGCGCTGTAACCGGAGGAAAAGGATGAAGTTTGATATGCCAAGAAGTGAGTTTCTGCGTGGTCAGAAAAGTGAGATAGATAATTGGGAAAGTGCAAAGTAAGGGGTATAGTTGTCTTTTGGTTTGAATGAGAGATGTAATATATTAGCTTGAAAACAAACGAGTGTATATGCTGGGAAATATATTCACTTGGCTGTTAATGTCATAATTATCCAGCCTTATTTGGTCAGTCCGAAAACGAACCGGGCCTTAGAGCAACCACAACAATGAGAGTGGAATCCACCCATAAAGTATTATTATTTTATTCTCCTCTCTCACAATATTAGGTAAGAAACCCTCTCTCCTCAATCCTTAGTTAAGAAACTCTCTCTCATATCTATTCTCTCTCATATCTATCATTTATTTTTGGGAAATTTCATGAAATGCCACTATATTTTTGGCTAATTCATGAAATGCCACTAAAAAAAAGAAAGTCACGAAATGCCACTTTATTTTTCGAAAAGTACATGAAATGCCACTATAGTTAGAAAAAAGACAAAAATACCCCTACTAGTTAACAAAGTACTTTTAAAGTTCATAAAATGCCCCTAAGTGTTGAAAATTAACAAAAATTTTATAATAAAATTATAAAAAAATTAAAACTTTGAAAAAATTACTAAAATTTATGAAAATTACTAAAATCATAAAATACCCCTAAGTGTTGAAAATTAACAAAAATTTCATGAAATTTCCCTTTAAAATTTTACCAAAGGTATTCGATAACCAGAGGAGCGCAAAAGCAAGCTTGCATTGCCGGTGATTTTGAATTTCCTACGGCTTCCCGGGCTCTGGAAAATGGCGGAGACCATTTCCGGTCTAATCTCCAACCTCTATGACCTTCAACAGTGCAGCCCACAAACTCCCATTGCCAAGTCCACCCTCTTATCCCTTCAGTTGTTGCTCGAACAATCCCTAAGCCACTCTGATCCTGATGTAGAAGACGACGAGCGGAACCAGCTATGGAACGAGCTATAGTCTCACAATGTCTCCCTTTCCTCCCTAACCAATCCAATTGTATCAGCCATGGACTCCTCCGCTACCTCAATCTCCATCTCTTTACTGGCCTGCAAAGTCTACCTCACTCTTATTCTCTCTCCTAACTCCCCCGCGATCTCGCTCTTAACCCCCATGTCCTTTTTAGCTCTTCTCCAATCGATTTGTCAAGCCTTCAAGAAGCAGAAGAATGAGCTATCGCCGTCCTCAGAGGAGCAGAGAAGAGGAGGTGGAAGAGGGAATCGACGAGGGAAACGGGGAGGGCTTGGCAAGGGTGGCCGGGTTAGGGTTTCAAGGTCAAGTTATGACTGTGGAGGTGACGAAGAGGAAGACGACATGGGATAAAATGATTTTGATATCAGGGTTATGTTCGACTTGCTTGATAGATTAGGGATTGTTCTTGGTTTAGTTCATTTAGATCGCTTCCCTGAATGTTTGAAGCCTCTGGTTCAAACCATAGCTGAAATTCCAGTTGTCGGGCTTGATTTGTACGGAAATTCTGGGAATTATGCAAAACTGTTGGATTCATGTGCTATAATTTTGATTTTTTGAGTTTTTTCAATTTTTCAATTTTTTAATTTTTCAATTTTTTTTAATTTTTTAATTTTTTTATAATTTGTTATAAATTCTATAGTTTTTTATGATTTTTTATAATTTTTTTATAATTTTTTAAAGTTTTTTTATAATTTTTATTATTTTTTATACTTTTATTGTATTTTCACACTTAGGGGCATTTTATGAATTTTAAAAGTACTTTGTTAACTAGTAGAGGTATTTTTGTCTTTTTTCTATCTATAGTGGCATTTCATGTACTTTTCAAAAAATATAGTGGCATTTCGTGACTTTCTTTTTTTTAGTGGCATTTTATGAATTAGCCAAAAATATAGTGGCATTTCATGAAATTTCCCTTTATTTTTTCTTTTCAATATTGGAGAGTGGATTTCACTCTGCTGCGGAAGCAGTTAATGGTCGTCTAGGATTGAATTATTTCAATGCTTAATAAATTATTTTCTTTTAAAAAAAATTATAATCGTCATTTACACCGATAGTTACCGATTACAAAGAACAAGAAAACAATCACATTTTGTACAATCAACAATCATAATTATAAACCATTTGTTGACCACTGTCAACACTCACAACGATCAATTATCCATAGCAATTTGTTATGAATTTTGCAGCTCTCTGCAATCCATGCTGGTCAATTTCGTCATCTATTAACCCCGGCAAATTCTTGCCTACAAGTGGATGTAGCTGAGATGGCTACAAGTGGAGTGTTTTAGTCCATTAAAATTAAAATAAATAAGAGGAAAGGAGAGCGCGCCCAATTTCCAACACAGGTAAGTATTCCATTTTTTTCTTTTTCTTTTTTTGAATTTTTTTTCTTTCTTTGTCATAAAAACTTTAAATTGTTGCAATTTTTAATATATAAGTCTAAAATGAAAAAAATTATATCATTGTTCATCTAAATTCAAGCTCTTCAAAACAAGACTAGACATGGATATGTTTTGACAACTTTTTTTAAAAAATATTTTTATATATATACAATGATATTTTAATGTGAGGATGTATGTACATATTTTAATGTGAGAATGTACATGTTTTAACGTGACAATGTACATGTTCGAATGTACATGTTCTTTAATTAACATGTGTACATGTTTGTATGACCATCTATACATGTTTATATGACTATCTGTATAAGTGTTCTTCTTTATATGTACAGGTTTTAATCTAAGGATGTACATATTTAATGATTCGTACAGATTTATATGACTATTTATATGTTTTTAATGCGAGGATGTACATGTTTTTACGTGAGGATGTACATGTTTTAGTGAACATTTGTACAGGTTTGTATGACCATCTGTACAAGTTTTCTTTTACGGTCTATGCTCCATACATGTAAAAATAATTTTTTTAAAAGTTATCAAAATATATCCATGACTGGTCTTGTTTTGAAGAGTTTGAATTTTGGTGAACAATGATATAGGTTTTTTTACTTTAGAATTATATATTAAAAGTTACAATAATTTAAAGTTTTTATGATAAAAAAAAAAGAGACAAGTGGGGGATATAGCCAAAGTTGGCTAAAGATGGTTGTAGCGAAACACGCCCATTAACCCATCAAGCATCTAATTTGTGTTGACTATTACAGAAAAAACAGAAATATTTACTCATTATTAAAGAAAAAAACTGAAATATTCTCTAAATCTCCGTATTTCCTAACCATTTTTCATTCACACATGTAGTAAGGGCAAGCCATTATAATATGTATGGCAACAGATGTTGTAAACGCGCACTTAGACTAATGAAATGATAAGTAAGAGTGTATCATATGTATGGTGTTCGTCAAATCTAGATCGATCTCCACGAACTTTACTTTACTGATTTAGGCGAACAGGTTTGATAGCGGATGTATTAATCCACCATAGTTGTATTGAATGAGAGTAAATCATCAGCCTCTTTACATCAGGAGGAGACCATTTGATATGAGAGAGCGAGAGAGAAAACGAGAGAAACGTGAGAAGCGAGAGAGTCGGAGGTTTGGTCGGGAGAAGCAAAAACGTCGAAGAGGGAGCGAGAGATAGCGATGGCGGAGGAGGAGCCGTTCGTGTGACCGGGAGTGGGGTTCTGGTAGGTCAAGGCGAAGCGGTAGAAATGCGCAGAGGTGGTGGAAGAGGCGACGGGGTCTATTCCGGCCTCGAAGGTTGGTGGTAGTCCCAGAAGGGGGCCGTGTACGTGTTCGAGGCGGCAGGGGGTATCGCGCCATTCCCGGCGGCTGAGTAGCAGGACGACAACTTCGGTTTGGCCTCCCCTGCAAAGCTCCGCGAATAGTTTGATGGCTCATGAGGCGGTGGTGGCTGCTAAGTTTAAGTTGGAAGACCCTGGGTATGTGGTGTTCATCGACAATCTGCACAGAGAGGTTGATTCCAGAGCTCTCCGTTGGCTCATTCGTATGGATGGGAGTATTATGCGAATTTTCATTTCAAAGAAGCGACGACGTAATAACAGATTGGGCTTTGCCTTCGTTAGTTTTTCCAGTACCGCCCATGTCACGATGGTGGTGGAAAAGATCCATGGCCGTACTTTCATGGGTCACAGGATTTTTGCTCGTCGAGCAAAGTACGCGACGAGTGGCGCTGTTAGTGCTGGCCGGAGTTTGACAGGACAGAGTAGAGGAGCAGTCGAAAAGGTTGCGCCGACCAACTCCCCTGTTGAGGTGTCTCAAGCGGCATCCCAAGATGGTGGTCCCCTTAGTGGTGTTAATGGTGGCGCTGATCTGGTTCGCCCGGGTGAAGTTGAAAGGGTGGGTGAAGTTGAAATGGTGGTCGGTGGAGCGTGCGTAAAGATAGGCTGTGAGGGCGTAACTGTTTGTGAGTCTCCATCGCCAGATGTAGGTGTTAGTGAAGATGGAGGCGCCTCAGATGGTAATCGTGCGGTGCCTCAGGAGGGAATTGAAGTGGTGGCTGGTGGCGCGTGTTTGGAGGGGCGCGATGAGCAGTTGACGATCTTGGGGAATCGGGACAGTGGAGCAAGGCCCCATACTCTGGTTTGTTGTTGCTGTCGGCCACGCTGCCCCTCACCCGAGGAGCCATCTCCAGCTGGCTGTGCCAAGCCTCCCCACGCGTGCAGTAAAGAGAATAAAGCAAAGTCAGAATATGTTAGTTACGGTAGTGCCTTTGACAGTGGAGGGTATGTTTGGTATGGGATGCCTGTCGGCTACTGGAGCAGTGTGCCCTGCCCATCCCAAAACTGGGTGTATCCATGCGTTAGTTATTGGCCGACTTACCCGATGCAAGGCTATGATCCGTACAAATGGTGTAGTCAGTTACAGGGCTGGGGCTCTTGGCATTACAATCCCGGCACGGGCTGGTTTCTAGGAGGGCGGGAGCAGTCGGCACCTGTCGCTCATGCATAGAATGTAAATGTTGGGGTACGCGAGGACCCTGTTCAAGGGACTATGGGGAGCGGTGGCCGGGCGCCAATAATCATCCGGTCACCTAGTGGTAATAACTCGGGACCTGATCCAGTTATGGAGGATATCATCAACAATGACAGGGGACTGGTGGAGAATAATATCCAGTGGATCGATAAGCCTGGTAATGGCGAGGATATGGGGGTCAATGTTGATCCGAATGGTGGGGCTTCTGATGATCATCTTAGTAGGCCGGGGTCTGAGCCGATTGGCCCTCAGGCTCAATTGATGGAGGATGACTTAGAGGATATTGGCCTTAGGAGCCTTTTCGAGGACCCGGAATTTCCCCCTGGGTTCGAACCAGCTAGAGATCCTTCCATTTTGGGACATGACCCTGAGGAGGCAGTTGTTAAAGAGGAAGCAAGACAAACTCTCATCTTTGCCAAAAAGCTCGGATGCACCGTCCCTAACGAGAAGCTTGCCCTTTCCAATTATGAAAAGATCATTCGAGATCAGAAAGCGAGCTTTCGGCGGAGTAGTCACATCGAGAGTGAAGAATCAAAAGAGGAGTCTGATAGATGCTCTAGGAGTACATCTAAAGAAAAGGGCAAGAGAGTTCGTGGGGCTGGACCCCTAGGTTTTGGTAAGTTTGCACGAGTTAGTAAGGTGGCCATGCGGGGCAAGAAGAAAGCTAAGTAGATTTAAGGGTCCCTCTTAGCTAGTAAGATTAGTAGGGCTAGAAAGGATATACATGCAGGTTGGAGATCAATACAGCAGCTTCCAACAAGCGACTGGCCTGCGATTGGAGTAAGATCCACCTTCAACTCATAGTCTGCAGCTGCCCTTACTTTGATATTTGTCCCTTTCAGTAACGTTTTTTACATTATGTCTTTGTTCTTTGTATTTTCTCCAAATGGTTCTTAAGCGGGAAATACATTCATCTCAGTACTGCTATGTAAGCTGGACAACCAGCCAATTATCAAAAAAAAAAAAGTAAGGGCAAGCCATTCTAAGATCATCAGTCTGTGATGGTTCTTCAAGCGAAACTGGTGGATGCATCGTCAAAGTTCCATTGAATAGCGTAGATTTTTTTTTTTTTTTTCACGAGCTCCCTTTTGCATATATTAGTAATTACTAGAGTAGCACAAGCAAAAACGACCGTTGGAGGGGGGCGGGGGCGGAGGAGCAAAGCGTTACTGATTCCGAGTCTCCTGTGGAGAAAAGAGGCTTAAATGTCTATCCGACCGTTGGAGCCCTCCGTTTTTCTCTGACGAGGAAAATGATAACTTTAACGTTGGATAAGACCAATCCGCGCTATATATCATCACAAACAAACAACAAACCCAACCTATATTCCTTCCTTTTTCTTCTATATCTATCGATCTAAAATTCCCCTGAACTCTACATTTTTCCTCCACTGAAACTCATCTGTGTTTAATCCAACTGAAAAGTAGAATACACAGCTCTTATCATCAACTAATCCATCTCCATCTACAGTTCAGTTCACAATCAAACCGGAATTAACAAACAAGATGGATGAAACCCACATTGTACAGATCCCATTAACCGACCAGGAAAATAAGCAAAATCAGGAGGATTCGTCGACCTCTACGACAACAATGTCACTCGCCATCCAGCACCATCCACTCGCGGAGATATCAGATAGTCCAGGTCATCTACTGCTCCTAAAACTATGGCAACGAGAAGACGATCTCTTCGCTCGTCGAATCTCATTAAAGGAGACCCGAATCGACACATTACGCCGAGAAGTCTCACATCTCTGCACAGCCTTTCTGTTCTTCCATGGTTTGTTTCTCACTCTCATCTTCACTTCCTCTGTCGACTCCAACAATCAATTCTACCACCACTGCGACAAGGGCGGGTGGTGGGTTCCGTCATTTCTTTCGTTGGTGACGTCAGCGGTGATATTGGCATTGGTGCAATTGAAGCTCTGTAGATACTGGAAGGTGTGGAGGCAGTTACAGAGAGAGAAGAGTGATAACAGAGCGTTGGGAAGATGTGTGCAGGAATTGAGGATGAAGGGTGCCAGCTATGATTTAAGTAAAGAGCCTGTGCAGGCGAAGAAGATGAAAAGCTCTAGTGTTGAAATTAACTGGGGGCCGGTTTCATTGTGTAGAAGATATTTGGCTGCGATTTGTTTGCTCTGTTTTACTGGGTTGGTGTTCCCTGCTCCGAAGTTGATTCTCTGTGTCTTCTAAAAATTGGACGTTTCTGACTGCTAATGCTAGTAGTAATATTATTGACTCAATTCTTTTGTTTTTGTTTTCTCATTTTCTGGGCGTATGATGATGTTAGTTTGAGGGTTTTGAACTTGGAAAGATATTGATGAAAGGAATTCTTTTCCGGCATCTCGTTTTTCTGTGGGGGTGTGAAGCAATTTGGTCCGATGAGCAGGGGTTTTGTCATAGAGAATCTTATATATTGAAGTAAAAAGCTTAAATTCTCGCTGTGAATTATTTATTATTATGACAAAGTTGGTTTTTCCCATCTAATTATTGATCGCCAAAAACCAATAGGTAAAACAAACAGATTGGGCATACGATAAAATGTCAAAAGTTGTTTGCCGGGTTTTGTAACTGCCAATAGACGTTTCAAGGTATTTCGAGAGATTTAATTCTAGTAATTGAGCAGCATACAGGCGATCTAGGCCTAACCAGCATAATTAATGACACTCGTGAAGAATGATAACGATGGCTTCTTTATTCGGGAACTATTGCCTTGAATGACTTTGAGATATGACAGAATGAAAGATAAGAAGAGCATATCCAGGCTTATATGGTGAATATCACAAGACGTGCATTCCGTCTCGAATAGGAAACTGCCTCCTAAAGCTTTGAAGATAGAGTTGCCGCTTCGCAAAGAAAGGAGAAACCTGAAGTGGATCTTCTAATCTACAGCAACTTGCTTTATCCACATCACTAATGGCCGGACGACAGCAAAAACTGTGATTAACCCATCAGAATTAGACACAACACTTTCTATAAATCTACTAAAAGTGCAAATGGTGGTGAACGAACCGGGCTAAATCCATTGAGCTTTGTTCTTCTCTTTGTAAACTCCAACTAAGCTGTATTTCATTGATCTCGTGTAAATTGGCTTATAAACAACAAAGAAAATTCGCCAAGTTCTTCTAGCTTGGTCAATATAGTGAGGTGATATCCAAAATTTTCCCAAAAAATAAGAAACTTTCGGCCATTTACATAAAAAAACAACAAAGAAAATTCTTTAAGTCTTAGATATGCAAAATAGTATTCAATATGTAAGATCGGATGAGGTGACTAACAAAATGGCAAATAGTGTATGTTGTTCTTAGTATCACATTTGTTGAGTATTGTTGGATACAAAATTGTTATTTTAACGTTTACAGCAACTTATGATTATTTATGGGTGTCATCATCAATTAGTAACACTTCATTTAATAATTCCATACGTAATGACTGTGATTAAAAAAAAGTGGAATACATATTAATCTAGGTAAGTAGTTATCTCACTGGCTAGCTAGCTAATTTTATTATACGATAAGCAAGTACTACTTACTCATAATCTACGTACGGATCATACCGACCAACCAACATACACTCTAGCTATATAGCCTAGAACAACAAATTAAACCGAAATTAGATCAATCGAATCATGCGCGGGGGATCGATGTATCAATTCACAGCTCGACAATTGGAACGAATCTCTCCCTCATTATCCGCAGTCAAGACACCAATCAGACCCATTTTAATCATAGACCTTCTGAAATCCTCAAAGAATGCGGCTTGATCCTGAGCATAGAGAGTCACGATATCTCTAGTGGACACCGTGGAGGCCCCTTCTTCTTCATTAGTAGTCGCGGCTAAGATCTGGTCAGATCCCAGCAGTCCTTCTCCAGACAGAAGATTGGCGTAGTACTGGTTATCAAAGGTGGAAGGAGTCACTAAGTCTAAATCAGCTAAGTTCGTACTAGCATCTTGTGATGAACACAGTTGCTGTAGAGATAGAAGGAAGTCGCGATTCACGTTTGGTGATGATCTGTCATTGTTGTTACTTTGATCAGTAGTGAGACGGGAATTGAATGAAGTGCACCTTGCCTTGCCTAGAGTGTGTGCTCCTGCATGCATTATATTGATTTATGAAGCAATAATTAAGAGTACTATAATGAATGATGTATATATGTATATATGTTACCTGAGAGAGCCACCATGTCGTTAAGACCAAGACCTTGATTCTGAAACATGGATACAAGTGTTGATAATGTTGAGTTTGGTGCTGGGATGTTACTGTTGGCTGCTGCTTTGCTCGCTGTTAAACCGTCTTTTCTGCCTGATGGTACTTCCCAGAATGGCCCCTTTGACTGTTTAATTAATGTTTACAATTACGTCGTCGTATAATGATGCACATATATTAAATGAAGTTATTAAATCTGCTAGCTGACTTACTATAACAACAGAATCTCTAGCTGCTATGGCTAGAATATCAGCACAAGACACTGTACGAGGACACACAGATTCAAGTTCTGATTTAATGGCATCGATCACTTCAAAACCTCTCAGTGAATTAAGGTTTGGTAATGCTGTTTTCTCCCCAACAAGACTACTTGTGTCATCCAATAATACTGATGCATCACATCCCTGCATTATAAAACACATTGATATTAATGCAATATATACATACAATTAATTAAAAAGATAGAAAATCAGCATGCATTGCATGCAACTTCAATATTTATAAAACAAAAATACTTGCATTGACAAAGCAATCATGGAAATGAAGTCGAAGTAACGAAGCAGCCATGCGTGGATCTTCATACACAGCCTTTACTACCCATGAGAAAACGATAAGTTCAGTCTCAGGACAACTTTCTTCATAATAGTTGATGCGCAAAGGGCTATCTGCAGTTGGATTATCATCTTCACATGTCGTATTCAGAGCTACATGTAGAGGTGTGACTGATCTTACTGATATGGAACCACCACTAGTTACGACCCGTAATACAATAATGGCAATTAATAGGCACCGGATTCGCAAGGGTGATGACTTACTAGACATTGTGTGTTACGTTTTGTTAGTTATGATACTAAATTGTGTAAAGTTTCAAGCTTTGTGCCAAGTGGTGAAAGTACTGCTGCTTCGTTTGGTATTTATAGATCGAGATATCAGTAGCAGTTGTTTGCTTCAGAAAATAATAATAATAACAGTGGCACAGACGTCACTTGCGGAGAATGAGTCCGATCGAGTTCGACTCATAATAATCGAATTTCTTTGATGAGGTAACAATTATACTATCGTAAGGACAGGACAGTAGTCGGAAAAGGACAGAGATGAAAAGGTCAACGCAACGAAGAAGAAGATCATGGGTACTATACTATTGCCTGATTGCTTGTACCAATATATACATGTGTGTAAGTTGTTTATGCTGGCGTACAATGACCTACTACCCATGTGATGTATTGGTGTAGCCACTATATATGCATGTTTACTCGTTCCTACCTTCACCCTTTATATATGTATGATACTTATAAATAATGACCGGCGGAGAGCCCATGCAACCCAAACATTTGTATTAAAAAAAATCATGTTTGGGGCATAAGACATAGGTCCCCATATCCACTTGACTTGAAATGTGTGGCGCGAGTATCATATTTGTAGTAGGTTGTGTGTGGGTCTTATTTGGTATGATTTTGGGTGTGGCGCGAGTATGTGTATGCTCGTCTTTGTTGTGTACACGCTGTTGTTTCTTCTTCCTTGCTTAGTTGGACCATGTATTCGGATGTGGGGTACTTTTTTTTCCCCCTAAGATTTTTTCCCACTGGGTTTTTTTTTCTAGGAGGGTTTTAATAAGGCCCGTGTTGAACCGTCCACCTGGTTCTCCAGGATTTTCATTTAATAAACAGCTTATCCACAATTATAAAAAAAAAAAACTTGAAATGTGTGATGCAAAAAAAAAAAAAAACCACCGGAGTAACAAAGTACAACTACAAAAAACTCTCGATCAGTTTTGGGCCGACAATTTCAAAAACGGCTAATACTCTTAATTGATGCCAACAGGGGCATGTCCAACCCAACTCAGCAGCCAATGCCCTCAGCAGCAACTAATCCAACAAAACGCATCATCCTTGCAACTAAAACCACGCGGGATATGCAGCAGTATATCAGTCAAAGAATACCTGCCGTAAAAATAATAATTCAATTCTTCTTTTTGTATTTGTCATGCAGGAAAAAAATTCTATATAATATTTTTTTAAATTTCTTCTTTTTAATCAAAATTGTGTATTCAAAATACAATTTCCACTACAAGAAAAAACAGATTTAGCTACCAATGATTTGCTACCACACATATATTGGTAGCTACTTTCAAAAATTGCTACTGATTTTTAATGGTACTAACATAATGGTGTCTATTTTGCTACAACAGTGACAATGGTAGCTAGATTTTTTAAACAGTAGCCAAATCGCTATCGTCTGACAAGACTGCTACCATTAGTAGTAGCTATTTTTGATTTCATCTTGGTTCTTTTTGTAAGAACAATTTAGCTACCAATGTTGGTAGCTAAATTACGGAATAGCTACTACAAGATGTGGCTAATTCAATCATGGTAGCTATTGTGCCACTATTAAAGCAGCAGTAGCGAAAAATATTATAACTAGTAGCTAGATTGCTACTAAAAGTTGCTACTACCAAATAGATAAGATAAGTTAATAAAATTGCTACTAACACTCATCACGGTTGTCATTCTGCTACTATTTGGGCGTCGGTAACAAATATTTTTAGCAAGCATAAAAATTGTTACTATCTTTAATTATGAAATTGCTACCGACTAATGATGTTAATGAGATTATGGCTAATATTGTGCTACATTATAAAAATGATAGCTAATATTTTTAAGTAAAGCAAATTATAATTCTCTTATAATTTAAATGTGTGATACGTATATAATTCAATTTTGAAATTGCTACTGACTAATAATGCTAATAAACTTTAGTTGATATTATGCTAGAATACAACAAATGAAAGCGGTATCAAAATTATTATTCTTATAACTTAAACTTGTGATTACTACATAGTTTGAAATACTAACCTATACTACTACTACCATAGTTGACATATTATCTTTTTATATAAATTTTTAAATTTTTATTTTTTCAATATAGTATATTGGTTAGCTTTTAGCTATCAAAAATTTGGAAAAGAACAATAATTAAATAAAAATTGTCTAATTCGTGAAAAATAATTAAACTATATACTACTACTTTAATTTATATTATCATATAAGATATACCTGACATAATATATTTATGATATTATAATATTTTTAACTCAAAGTATCACACATATTAATACATTATAAACTAGAGTAAAAGTATTATTATTTAAATTAGTACATATGTTGATTAAAATTTACAAAATTAATATAAAAATAGTAGTAATAATAATTTAAATTAGTTAAGTGTATATATATATATATGTGTGTGTTTATATATATTTAATTTAATACAAATTTTATTACTATATGACACTTTTATTTACAAAAGCCACATAAACTAATAAAACATAAAAAACTAAAACTAATAACAATTTAAATTAGTTGACGTGTAGGTTAAATTTGCAAAGTAAGTTGAATATATATGTATGTGTGTATAAATTTATAAAATGTTAAAAGTATACAAAATTATAATAAAATGTACATAAATATACGATATATTAATGTTTTTAATTTACAAAACAACGCACAAATTAATAGGATTTTGAAATATAGTAAAGCTAAACAATTTAAATTAGTCAAGATTATACAATATTATATATCTATTAAAATATATAAAAATATTATATTATACAAATTTACAAAAACAAAATATATTATTTAAATGTTTTAATTTTCATGTAATGATGTATATTATATTAGTATTTGTAACACTATATAATTAGACTTAATTATATAAGTAACTTTACATAATATATTATCTTTTTTGTAAATTTCTACATTTCAAAGATTTTTAAAAGATATATATGTATATTTTATAATTTTTTATAATTTTAAGCCAATAATATACTTAAATTTTTATTAGCTTTACTATTTTGGTCGCATTAAATTAATTTCTTTTATTATATACTCGGCCACTATATTCGATTTTATTAATTTTAATATATCTGGTTTGATCATGTCTCGGTAAAAACTTCCATTTATTTACAGTATCAAACATTCAATATATACACGTAGTTTCTATATTGATGTGAATAACTATCATGGTACAATGGTTAGACATTTTATATTCATCCCAAACATCGGGGGATCGATTCCTGCTATGCACATTTTAACACACTAGTTTGAATTAAATATGTCATTGGTATGGAGGTCTATTTATACTCATACGTTGTAATTCGATCCTAGATGTGTACACATAATGTAGTCTTCAATTTAAAGAATAGTCAAGTTGCGCGGGCACATGACTCCCACTTCTTATGGGATTGAATGGTGGTGGTGCCTATTGTTCAGTAGTAGTGTGTAGAGCTAGCTTATATACCATTCTAGTATCGATTTTGTTATTGCTATACTAGTAACAACTTTGATACTGCTTTGCTAGTAGCCATTTTGCTACCAATATTTTAGTAGCGATTTCGTTACTGCTACTCTAGTATCGATTTTGTTACTGATGTACTAGTAACGATTTCGTAACTGTTATACTCGAAGCCATTTTGCTACTGTTACACTAGTAGCCATTTGGCTACTACATTCTAAAATGGTAGCAATATCTAGCTATAGGAAAAGTAGTAAGCGAGACCAAAGCGAAATAGCTACGCACCGCATTCCAAACGGTAGCTATTTTTAATTTAGCCACTAGGACCTTTGCTACCACTGTATATCAGTAGCTAAATCATAAAATGCGGTAGCCCGTTGTGTTTAGCTACCAAAACTGATGATTTAGCTACTGATATACAGTGGTAGCTAAATCTGATTTTTCTTGTAGTGTTCTACACAACTTTAAAATTGTCTCATAATCCATAGTATCGAGCATCATCAACTTTCTTCACCTCAAGCATATTAATTGCTTCACTCAAGGTGTAATTAGGGGTGTGCAAACGGTTAAAACGGATATCCGTTAACCGAAGTTTTTTTTAAAAAAGTACGGTATTCGGTTATTTCGGTTATAACCAAATTAACTGAATTTAATACTAATATCCGTTTTAACCGATAACCGTTTTCTCTGTTACACTAATAACCGTTAACCGCCCGATAACCGTAATTTCTGAAATAACCGAAATAATCGAACTTTTTAAAATAACCGAACTTTCTAAAATAACCGAAAAAACAAAACTTTTTGATTTAACCAAAATAATTAAAACCTAAACCTTATTGAGTGAGTAGTAATATATCAGAACTTTTATAAAACAGTTAAAAAATACGGTTCCCGTTTGCTCACCCCTACAACCAACCAGATGATACCCAGATACAAATTGGATAATGTTCTCATATATGGCTACCGAACAATCTGCATGAAGGAAAATTTTTACATATCATGTTATCATAAGCGTACAAATACAACATAGCATTTTTTATAGAAAAATATTAACCTAGGTTGGAGTTTGTCTATCAAAAGTTTTATATACTGGCCTAGTGTGTAAGCATGTGCATAGCATGTCCGGTCACATCAAACTCAACATTCCGATGAGTAGCATGTGAAGATGGTGGTGCAGAGGTTATGCAAAATGGACCGTACAATGAATAAGAGTGAAAATTTATCCCACAACCAAACATAAGAATCACTAATGCGTCATTGATACTGTTGTCTTCAACATCTATTGCTAAACATAATAATCGGTATAAGCAGGCTAGACAAGCAGACTCCCAACTCCATGGAACCACTACATCAAAGTCCTCTGCAGCTACAAGCCCAAGAGGTGCGCACCTGGTGACCTGATCGATCACAAATATGTTGCTACCGAGCAGTATAATAATGTAAGCCCTTGTATACCTTACCATGGCCAGATCATTTGCATCAATGAGTAGAGTGCTAAATGTGACATCCAGCCAACTAAACTTGATCTCATTAGTGTGTCCAAGATCTTTGGTCCCAAGAACCACGAGTCTGTTACCATTAATGACATACATTAGTCTGAATCTCTGTTAGTCTTTGTGTTAGATATTTGTTCTGTTAGTTAACAACATTTGTTCTAAACTCTTTCTAGATTACCGTTAGTCTTAGTCATTAGTAGTTGCTACTTAAGCTTTCTTTTTCTCTAAACCCGTGATTATCTCTTCCTGTAAAACTCTCAGCTCATAATCAAGATTTCTCTCGGTTTTCCTTTTGCTTTCCATGTTCAAGATCTTGTTTCCCAGAATTACTTCTTCAATCATCAACGTGGAAGGGATAAGAATACAAAAAGAAAAAAAAGGTTGTTATTGCTGTGTGCCGTGGGAATGGTCTCCATGGGTTTTTATGAAATATTTTAAGGCCTAAAAGCACGTAGCCCAAGTGATCAAAGCCCAAAAACATTAATTTGATGATAAATTTTACATCTAAATGATTGTCTAGCCATTTTGCTTCAAAAAATGAAAAAAAATTATTGTCTAGCCTTTGCGAAAGGAAAGAGACGTATAATAGATAGCAGATTTTATGTCACAAGCGGGGGATGCAATGTGCAATAAAACTTAAACGAGACGACAACCACCTGTCTTCCTTTTCCTCTTGCAATTGCATCAAATATAACAAGATTCTTTCAACACTAAAATCTGTCCTCTTCTACCAACCAAATAACTACGCTCAGGGGACCAAACACATATGCATTATTAATATTACATGTAGGCCGCATCCGCTACTCCCTTGCAATACTCCACATTTAGTATAGTAATTTGTTTGCCTCGAGCAAGAGAATCTTCGATCTGACAGCCGCACCAGAGTTCTGGATACATATTTGTAGATTGGAACTGGTGGAGGTGATGAATAAGATTTGTGCGACTCCAATGCCAACAACAAGATGATTGTAGAAATTAAAGGCACGTGCATTACAGCTCATGTGTGTATCTGAAAGCGAGTCATCGGATACCCAATACAAGGATTTCTATAATAAAACACACCGTAATCAGTGGTGCTAGCTAGCTTCAATTCAATTTGGAACGTGGCAAACTAAACTGTAGACGGCTCCTTGTCCCTCTCTCTATTTCTCTGTTAAACTTAAAACAGTCTTGGTTCGTTAAGTATGTTACTGAGGCTCTATCCGCTGATGCTGATGTTATTAGGAAGACTTCGCGTCTCCAACATTCAATGCCAACCTAATGCATGGGTCCTGATTCTCCTATTCTCACCTCTACCAAATTAACAAGATATTTTATTCGTCAATCCTTTCTTTCACTTGCAGTTTTACTGTTTCTTTTCAGCCCAATATTTCGGTCGGCCAAAATAAGCGTCAAGACTGTACCACCCAGCCACAAACTAATCGTGCTAATTTCCACCGTCACGTCATTGCGTTCCCGCCCGGTTTCTATCTGAAACCTCCTACCGTACTTTGGTTAAGAAATTCCGTTTCTCAGCCATCCACTGACCTATCTGAGTTGTGTTTTCATAAACTACCGTTTACATATTATTCCATTCCTCTTGGGTAAGATTCTTCAACCGATAACATCGTTAGGCTATTATCTAACTAGTTTATTTCAGTTCACTTTTTTCTTTTTAAATGTTGTAGACCCTGATCTTTTGGGTCGAAGATTTTGTAATTGATGTCACTTGTTAAGTTTGAAAAAGTAGGTAAAAGTAAATATAAAAAATTAATATATATGACAAGAAAAAATAAGCTAATCAAATAAATTTGCTAGACTATTTTATCCTTATTTTTTGTGAATTGAAATAATTTAATTTAAAAATTAGAGTTCTGAAATAAAATATTAGATTTAGAATTGGTGAGTATTTGACAAAAAAAGCTAACACATACTATATTTTACAAATGATAAAAGAATATACAAAATCAACAGGATGAAGTTAATTATAATATCAAATTTTACATTTTCTCTTATGTAATTTTTTCCCTCTACAAAATCTTGCAAAAGAATGAACCTTAAACTTATTAAATCACATTTTCTACACAGTAATTACGACAAAGAATAATTATGATTTGTAATTTTATAATTGACCGATATTAATTCTAGTTTTCCTTTTTTTTTTCTATTCGCTGGTGAAAATGTCAAGCTATCATCATTAATAATGTGTTGTTTACTATAGCAGGTGCGTATAAGTTTCAAAAACAGCATTAATTTGAAAGTGAAATATACCGACCAAAAATCAAAGAGTATATATCTTCAGGATTTCAAAACTGAAATAATAATATCAATGTATATAATTGTGATTAGATCAAATTAATGATCACAAATACTAACAATTAGTAGTTGTTAAAATAATAAAAAGTTAATAAAATTAGTAACTTATATTAATATATATATAGATTATGTTAGCTCAAGAACATGTGTCTTTTCTTTCAATCACGATTGGTCTTCATGCTACAACTCGCTCTATTCACTCCCAAAGTTACATTCAATTGATATTTTGCTTGATTAGTTTGGAATATACATTCAATTTATATTATACTTAAATTGTTTTTGTTTCTTGTAACTTGACTAGACAAAAGCAAACCGGATCCTATCAAATCGAACCGAACCCGAATCGAAGTTCCTCATAACCCCACGATGATCCGAAACTCAGAGTAATTCGAACCGAAAATCTACCAAAAATAGTCTGAATTGAAGCTGAACCAAAGTCCTCTGTGACCCCATTGAATATATTACATTTAATTGTACTGTTGAAAATCATGATTATAAAGTTGTTTGATTTGGTATTCAAATCGAATAATTAAGTCACTCATAATTCGAAAAAACCGAATAACCCATAGGCTAATCAAACCGAAGGTTATCCAACCCAAAAGTCACCCAAGCTAAAAGCCATCAAAACCAAAAATGACCTAGATCGATCCAGACTGACCCAAAATTTGGGAACACCAAACTTAACCCGAATTCACCCGTCACCATCCAACCTGATCATAATATTAAACAATCCAAATCCAACTTACATATAACTAGATGTAACTCAACCTGAACTTCTAGGTCTGCTTGTAAGTGTAAATCAATTGTAGTTTTCTATTAAAAAAGTAGGGAAAAATTACATCCCTCACCCATGCCGTTTGGTGAAATTACATACCCCACCCACGAGGTTTCAAAAATTACTTTCTCCACCCATGTGGTTTCCTCGTTTTACATCCAACAACTTATCTATTTTTTGTTCAAGAAGATACTTAAATATTGTTCAAAATTGATGAAACTTTACATAGACGATGCTAAAATGTAATATTTTAGTCCAACATGAAATCCAAAGTTTTTTAAGCTCATATGTGATCCGTGGGACCCAATGAAACATTTGACATGTGAACGTGTTTTCATTGGGTCTCACATGTCACATGTGAGCTTAAAAAACTTTGGGTTTGACACTGGATCAAAATATAACACTTTAGTATCCTCAATGTAAAGTTTCATCAATTTTGAACAACGTTTAAACATTTTCTAAGTTGAACGAAAATTAGAAAAGTTGTCGGATGTAAAATGGGAAAACCACATGAATGAGGAAAGTAATTTGCCAAACGTCGTGGATTGAGTGTGTAATTTCGTCAAACGTCATGGGTGGGTGGGTGTAATTTTCCCAAAAATTATTTGTATTTTTTGTATATATATGAGTTTAAGTGCCCGTTCGCTGAACGCGGGATTTTCTGCGTTCAGTTTAATGTCCATCTGGTTAAGTCTGGTTAACCAATCAGTGCTCAGCATAGTTAAAAGTAGTCCAGTAAATGATTGCCATGTGTCAGCTTAATGTGGAAAAAAAGTGAATCGTCACTAGCGAACGACGCCTAATTCTACTTTAAATCATGGGATACATAATTTAAGTAACAGCGGATTATTCAAACTAAAACTATGTTCGATCAATACCTAGTTTGAATTAATGAATATATATATATATGGTTTCAAAAAAGTAAATAAATTAATACCTAGTTTGACTATCCACAAGTATTCATATAGTCTAGCTATTGTCTTCTTCTCTCATTCTAGAAGTTAAAGCGTCCACACAACCAAACACATTAGTCTGAATTACTTCCAAGTAAACCATCTAGCCAATATGCCTGTGAAAATATAAGATATAGTCACAAACATCTAATGGTGGCCACCGAATCCGAATCTACCCGGAACCGATTGGAACCGGAACCGGCCGGAATCGGGCCGGAACCGATTGGGAACCGGAACCGCCCCCTTGCGAAACGAATCCGAATACAAATTTTGAGATTCGAGACCGAAACCGGAACCGGAACCACCCGGAACTTTCTGGATTCGCGTCGGATTCGAAACTGTGGAACCGGAACCGCCCAGGAACCAGTCGAAGTTACCGTTGGAATCGGGCCAAATTGAAATCATGTAACCTATTAGTAATTGTACTCTTTTTCCTTATTAGGGTTTTCCCAATGGGTTTTTACCTAATAAGGTTTTAGAATGTATTAGTATTACTTTCTTTCCTTGTAATCTTTTAAGACTTCCAAATTGAAATCATGTAACCTATTAGTAGTTGTACTCTTTTTCCTTATTAGAGTTTTCCCAATGGGTTTTTACCTAATAAGGTTTTAACGAGGCAGTGAATCATATAATAAAATCCGCTTTACTCTTACATTTGTGGTTTGTTTTACTTCTATATATGTTAGTGATTGAAATTTCTTTTACCGAATGCCACTAGTATAATATGTCAAATTTCATCAAAAAATTATTGAAACATTGAGGAAAACAAAAAATAATAAAATTAACGTCTAAAAAGTTAGGGAAATAGTACCATACAAAATATATTAACATGATATAATTTCTTATGCTTTTTCTATATTAACTCTTTCTCGCTCATTTTTCTCAAAAATTCCTACAAAAATCGCAATATAAGAATGATATAATTGTTCTTACTAGAATGAACAAATTCAACAAAAATTAAATAAGAGGCGCAATATTTTAAGGTTGCATTGGCTTGAAATTTCAAATCAAATTCCAAAGACCTATATTTTTTGTTATATTTAATGTTCTAATTATTAATATTTTGAATTAATTAATATAAAATAATGTTTTTAGTATCTTTTATTATCGTTTTTAAACTAATTATAATTTTTAATTCTCTATATTTTACCTATTCGTTGACACTAATTTCACTTATTAAAATGACATTTGATAATTTTTAAATTGAAGTGTTAAGAAGTTTATCCCGTGAGGACATCTTGTGAATTAACAAAATCTGAGTGATACCATCTTAATTATTTTGTTTGTTGATATATGTTAATAAGTCAAACATCAATGATATTTTGTAAAATTCTCATAAAATAAAAAATAATGAGCACTTTTTGACCAGTTGTAGGAAAACTGAAAAACAAATAATAGGATATATAATATTCAGCGAAAAGTAATACCAACGTTATATAGAAAAAAGTTACTTTTTTTTATGGAATAAAGAGATGAGCTATATATATATATCATCAAAAAAATAAGTGGTAGTGTAGCATTAGATACATAGAAGCCCTATATATCTAATAACTATGGGGGTAATATATCTACGGGAGGGTGGATTTACAAAAACCTCCCTAGCAGGGAACAAAAAGCCTAGAGCCAAAAGGCCCATCCCAATGATCAAAAACCAAAATATACAAAAGTTTCTGCTTCTAGGAGTAGAGAATCCTATCAAGCCACTCAAAGTCAGCGCTAGAGCTTTTCATCTTTGTCCAAATGATCGCTTTAATAGCAGCTTTGATGTCAGAAATAATGAGGGCGGGGGGGGTTCTCTAGCTTGGTTGGCCATGGCTCTCTTGCATCTTTCAATCCAGAGGTAATAGACCGCGTTGGCCACAACATCTCTTTTCACTTGGTCAATTGGGCAGTGCTTCCTACATTAACGGATGATCCAGGCTGAGCAGCTTCGTAGACTTTTCCGGTTGGTAGGAATTCCAAGCCAGTCACAGATAGACCACCAAACCCTGTTAGAGTACCTGCAATGAAAGAAAAGATGGTTGCTTGTCTCTTGAGCATGCTCACAGAGCCAACATCTGTTAGCAAGACATATGCCCCAAGATTGGAGTTTATCACATGTTTTGAGTCTACCTCTTAATGTAATCCACAAAATAAACTTAGCTTTAGGGATAGACCAAACTTTCCAACAAACATTGTACCAGTGAAAAATGGTTGGACGATACTAAAATTGATAGAAAATGGCGTCAAATGTGTTTGTCACAAACACATATATGATGCATGTACTACCGTTTATTGAACTCCTAGTTACCGAAGAAAATAATAGTATAAATACGTTTTAAGAGTGTAACTTTTTTTGAAACATTATTATTGTCTACATTACACGCTTCTAACTTTAGATTGATAAAAAGCTTCATTTAGAATCTAAATCAACCCATTCTGTCGTTTGTTGTGGCCAGTAAGATTTGAAATAGGAGTATTTAACACTCTAATTGGCCGAAATTACAATGAAGTAACTATATGTATTTATGGCTGTCCTTCATAGATTAAATGTTTTATATGCTTTGTTGGTTTTCATTACTTCTGAAATTTAATATTATTATTTTGTTTACATCAACCAATTTTATTTAATTATGTAATTTAATTTTAATTTTTAATTTTTAATTCTATTAATTTAGTTTAGTTCATTTTAGTTTGTCTCCGTTAATCTTCATTTTAGTTCATTTTAGGGTTTAGGGCCCGGTTCAGTCAGTCCACAATCACTCCAATTATTTTGTTTTATTAACAGTTACATCCTTCAGTGAATATGTGATGTTAGCGATTAACACTTAAAGACGTTGATTATTTACTACAATGAATGCTAGAAGAACTGCTATTCTCGTATATATGTATGAGACCTATACACCAAAGGCATCTACAATAAGGGCGATACACCCCACTATGTCAGTAAGAAAATAAAAAATCGCAATGGGTAAAATCATCATATTTTCTTTCTCATGGGTTCTCAACTAAGTATCTCATTTTTTATGACACAATAGACCCCCTATATAAGTCACTTTTTTTACATCTAAGATGTGATAGCTTATCAGTTTTTTCTTTTTTTGAAAATAGTGATAAGATTATAATAAAAGGGAATTACAACAGCATACACGAAACAAGCTAGGTAAAGAGCTAACCAAGACAGCCACTGAGTGCAAGTGATCCCTCACGGGGGTTTGCATAGTGGTAAACAGCCAGCTAGATGCTACCTTGTCCAAGATATCAAGCATAGTAACCATAGAGACGATGCCTAAGACTAATTGAGACAGCAGGTCACAAGGACAACAAAATGATTAAGAAAATAGACTAGTAGAAAGCACAGGACTACACCTACATAGAACTAAGACTGGGAGCTAAGAAGACTAATGCACAGTAAATTAAGATAAGCCTGAAGCCAAAGGGATGGAAGGGGGTTGAATTAAGTCGGAGAGTTTTGACTTTTTGGAGTGTAGGGTGCATCTTCTTCCGGCTCCTCGTACATTGAGAGATCCACCATGAGGTTGAGTGTTTGTTCACCCTTCTTTGAAATTGGTTTGCCTCCTTCCGGCGTGTGCCTAGAAATTCGACGTTTCCTACCAATTGTATAGTTGCCAGGGGGGGGGGGGGGGGGGGGGCTCCATCTTCAGGGTTTTTGGGTTGCCAGTGTTGCTATGTTCCTCTGTGGTGTAACCCTGTTTAAGGCTGGAAGAGCTAGTAGCAGAGTTGCTGAATGGTGCCGCCACTTTAGCTGGGGTTGTCCCTCAACATTAATCACTCCAGGCTTTGTCCAAAAAGTCTCATTCAAACCTTGTTTCTTTATTAGGCCGCATACAAGTTTCTAACGTCACTATTATCATCATCCGTGGCCTGCAATCCGATTTAAACCCTATAGCTCGGAGTCATGGGTCGTAAGGGAAGATACCACCATCTGCATCCAATTTGATCTGAACAATCCTTAGTCGGGTGGGTGAATAGACTGCATCTGAAGCAGATCACCGGCATCCTCTTATATGTGACCCTCATAACCGAGTCCATACCATCAAAGAAAATAGTGACGCATCTTAGGACCGGTTTGAGAATATCTAGTTGGATTCTGGTCATCCTTCTCACAAAACTCCAGAAAGCCTCCAAAACGCTCTACTAAGTGTTGGGCAAAATCTTTATGCTGGAAGAGGAAAGAATGTCATGGTTTCTGACCCACATGGCGATTGAGGAGAAATCATGGTCACACGGTGCCTTGCGCTTGTCATTTTTCTTGAAAACAAGGAAAGAGCCATCAAAACACCAAGGTACCCTCTGGAGGTCCGCATGCACCATGTCCTGTCTTTCAAATTCGAACAACAAGGATTTCCTAGTTGATTGGATCTCAAAATCAACATCAAATAGCCAAGCCTTACCCAAGGTGTGCTCCATCACACAAGGTCCAACCGTTTTGGTGAAAATAATTTGCAAAGCAAGCAGCGGACAAAAGGGAGAGTCTAAGCACTACTCTAAAGGTTTTGCATGTTAGTTGCTCGACCTTCATCCTTGGTAAGAGAGAGAGAGAGAGAGCTTATCACATCTTGAAGATAGGTCGTCAATGAAGGAGTGTGGGTCACTGCCAACCATCTCGATACAGGGGAAGGAAGAAGGGCTATAAACGTGAGACGGGGAGTCGAACAAGGGGAGGACAACCGAAATTTGGTAGAAAGCAAAGAGATAATTAGAGGGTAAGATTTGGGAAACAAGATAGGCAAAGGAGAGGGGCGTAAGACAGAAACTCCCGCTGAAGGGAAAAGTTCCTAGCAGTCAAATGACAATAGCTTATCAGTTATTCATTATGACATGACACTAAGAAACAAATCATTATTATATATGCCTTTAATATTAGTGCACCTAATCCTCACAACAACCATAAATAATAATTTAAAGTTCATGACAAAAATAGAGTAAAATTTATATTCCCATAATAATCCCTTAATATTAACATTTATATAAAGTGAACATGCATATTTAATTTTTTTATAATAAGTTAATTTGTCAAAAAAGAGAGTATAAAATCGTTTATAGACCTGGTCATTTTTCACACTTTAATCAAACGAATCATAACACTTAGATATAATTAATTGAAAAAAATATAATTCAATAAAGTTTTGATTAAGCTCTACAATTTCTAAACTTTTGGGCACCCCTAATTTCACTGCGCCGAGACACCAACCAAAACCAAACTAGTAAAATATATACTTCTCTCAAAGTCTCAATCCTCTCAATCCTCCTCCATCGTTCTTCCCATGAAGAAGGGAGATAAAGAGGAAACGAAGGATGGCTAGGTAGGTGGGAGTGGGACAGTGTCATTTCCTTGTCCTCATGCTCCGTCCACTCTCTGGCCCTTCAATAAATACACCCTCCTCTTATTAGTATATGCAACTTTCTAGGCGTCAGTGTACTCCTTTTCATCCTTACCACCGACGTTGCCCGGCCACGGAACACAGCTGCTATCTCCCTTCCCATCCTCGCCGTCCTCATACTTTTCTCCAATCCATCGGTTCTACAAGGATCCGAGAGGGATTGATATCAATCCTTGTCGGAGTAGCTGAGATGTCTTCCGGCAGATACATGTCCTATTCTCCTTCTCCCTCCGCTCCCCACTCTCCCCATCTCGCCGGCCTGCGGCCATCCTCTTCCGGTTTCGCCGAGCAAGAGAAGTAATTAACTGATCTTCAATCAGATCTTTTTACGCGCTCGATTAACTGGCTGCCTCTTTACCCCTGTAGATTTTTGTCTTAGGTGGCTCTGATTTGCTCCGTCAAGATCTCGGTTTCACGATTTCTCTGTTTTTCTCCTTGCTATATTGATGATAGTGTGGCGCGCATCCGTTTCCTTCGTCCTTTTCCAATCTCCTCTTCTTTGTTTTTGTTTCTCAATCATTGTTTTATGCGTATCTTGTTGCCGAAGAACATTAACTTTAGTGATAAGGTAACAGTAACAAGACCATTTATTTGATTGCTCGGTTACACTACCAGTGACCAGTCCACAGCTGTTTAGAAATACCGATTGATGAGATGATCATTGAGGTTCACTGCCTACTGAAGCAGGAAACCTGGCTTTTCCTCTGGATGTGGCCGCTGTTTTTGAATTTCATTCTTTAACCAATGGAGCTGTGTGTCGACTCATGCCTATCTGTTGATGATAATCTGTACCTACGAAGATTCTATGGCTATGACAAATCACTTCTTAGAACCGTGACTCGTGTATTCGTATTTGCAGGTACCTAGGCGAGTTGTTAGCTGAGCTGCATAAGCTTAATCCGTTCAAGCCTGTCCTCCCCATCTGCTATCGGCTATTGAATCAGGGTGAGTATCAGTCATTAGTGATGCTGGGTATTTAAAATTGGTAGTTTCTCATTCCCTGATGATTCATGTAGAAAATTATCAGGGAATCCTTATATTTTGCTTTGGTTGCTGCAGTGGCATTTGTATCAGGCCTTTTTTTTTTCTGAACAGTTCTTTCTGACTATTGTAGCTCTGGGGAATCCTTATCTTGTCCTTGTCACCTCAAAAGGACTTTTGCAGGGATATGATAAAACTTATCTACTTTTTAGTGAACTCTCATATAACCCTTCAGTTTTCAACTGCTACTTCTGGTGTAATCTTGATAAGCTGATAAACTATTGTATATGAAGAAGAAGACACTCATTTGAACAAAACTGGCATGATGTTCTAGTTTTGCATGATAAAAGTGTATCTATTTAAAACTTAGCTTGCTAATCTAATGGATGAAGTTATCAAAGATCTAATATTCGTGCATGGTTGGATATATGTTGGTACCCTATCAAATGATATGGTTGCTTTGAGAAAGTATTTTTAGATTTTTCCAAGGCCGTGTTCTTTATATATGATTGTTGTCTTGTGAGTTCTTGATGAGGCTTTCTATTTTCCCGGGGGTTATATTTATAGTTGATTGGTGGAGTATGATTTCTTAGGCAGCATTATATTTACTATATCTGTTCGCTCTATTAATCAGAAATGGTTTCCTTGTAGAAAGCCAGTCCATCTAAACAAGTCAAGTATCATGTTCTGGATAAATTTAGTGAGAAGAGAATTGAATTGGATAATAATGTACAGGAGGTTAGGTGCTGCAGAGATATGGTATGTTGTAACATTCTAATATCGAAAATGACATACTAACAGTGACCATGAGCACTTCATAATGGCAAAGGAGAGTTTAGGTATCTGTAATTCTGTATGCGCTGTAAAACAATGTTAATAAGAAACTTTGTCAAGATTTACTTGAGAATATATAGAGGGGAGCGTCAGAATGCTAACTTGTAGCAAGTAGTACTATGGCATTCATTTTTTGGCATTATATTTATTTTAGGTATTCTAGCCCTCCAAAATTTCTTTTCACTAGTTCCAAATCACACTTCCTTCCCTTCACAGCGTTGGAGAGCTTCTGATCAACTTAGTCATCTTCATATTATCTTTAGTGGTCTGAGCTAGAATTGAAGCTTCCATCTTAATGTGATAAATAATAACATTTCACTGATATGTTTTTGGTATTTCTCAATTACATAGATAGATCATGTCTATTGTATCTAAAGAAGTTTACTGGTATTTTGGTGTTATGTTCACATTGTTCTTTATACTTTCACACCTAATATACAGTTTAAATTATTTCAGCTGATTAAGGGTGGCTTGTCCTATTTCAAACAGTATTTAATTCTAATTTCCTTTATTACCATCCATAGTATTTGAACTTTCAAGGTATTTTATCTCCTTTCTTGGACAGTAGTGAAACTTGATGTGCCAATTTAAGAACCTCCGTTGGCCGCCCATTTGCGGCAACTAGATACTGATCTCTCAACACATGCTAACTGGTACATGTTATTGAAAATTTAAATTTTTGGAGCAGAAAGACTACGTGTAACTACACTGTTGGGGAATGCATCAATTTTAGATCAAACAGGGCTTGAACATGCTAGGCCCCTGCCTTCTGGAGGATTATATTCAAATGGAGGGACAGAAATGAATGGATGGTCTCCTCAATATCAATCTGATGTATGGATACTAACCATTAACCCAACCTTTTGATTTCCATCTAATTATGTTGCTTAACAGTCATCTCGGACTTAGTCTTGTTGTCATCTTCTGATAATAACACTGATTCCTTGTTTGAATCTTTTTATTGTTAGGATATCCTCTCAGATCATACTAACCATTGACCATCATTTTTGGTTTCCATGTAATTATGTTTTCTAACAGTCATCTCGGACATTGTCTTATTGTCATCTTATGATCTTACCACTGATTTGTTGTTTGAGTCTTTTTACTGTTAGGATATCCTCTCTTGTCATGTCGTTAATGCGAGTTATGACAATGCGATAAGATTAGATGTACGCGGTTATTAACTTAAGCTTTCCACTAACCAACTAACGTTATGTCTCCTTTTGAATTGGTTTGTTATCATTATACTAATGATACATCTCAATTTTGGACTAACAAGGATCTAGGGTACAAATAATAAAAAATACCAAAGCATTAGGAGTTTGAAGGTGTCACAGGACTGTTTTGACGTTTGTCTGGTCATTTTCTTTCTGAGTGTGCAGCTACCTTGTCACATGCTTGTTGTGACTTGGGGTATCTTTATTTCTTTGTGTTGTGCTCTATCAAGTTGTATGTTCTTGTTATTCCAAAGTTCTCATATGCTTATCTGAAACTCTTAATCGGATGATGTAGTCTTATGGGGACACGCAGATGCCCAGTCCTTTTCAACATTCATCTACACCAAGCTGGCTTAGCTCTCCTTCAAGCTCGTCAGGGCTCATTGTGAAGAGAACTATTAGAGTGGATATACCAGTTGACAAGTATCCAAATGTACGAAATTGGCTGTATTTTCTTTTGTTATTTTTCTTGGTTGTATATAATAACATGCTAAGTGTATACTGGTATTCCATAATGTTGTTGACTCTGTTTTAAACATCGATTTTGCTTCTTTGCCAATTGTTTACTGTCACAGTTCAATTTTGTTGGGCGACTGCTTGGTCCAAGGGGGAACTCCCTCAAGCGAGTTGAGGCCGGTACAGAATGTCGTGTACTCATAAGAGGACGTGGCAGTATCAAAGATCCGGCTAAGGTAATGATAAGGTCCTGGGTTTATTTTTCTAGAAGTTTTGGGTTTAGGGGGCCATGTGTGCGTAAACATGCTGTATTTACTTGGTCAAATTTAGTTTCTTAATAATGTAACAGTAACTCATCTTCTTTGTAGGAAGAGATGATGAGAGGAAAGCCTGGATATGAGCATCTGGATGAACAGCTTCATTTACTTATTGAAGCTGAACTGCCAGTCGAAATTATTGATTCCCGTCTGATGCAAGCTAGAGAGGTACTTGAAGAGTTGCTCAGGCCTGTGGTGAGTGAAGCCTTAACTTAATTCTCTCCTTTCTTTATACTGATCTTTTCGAGATAGATGAATACGACTACAGTTGAGTTACAAGTGAGTTGCAACTGTCGATCCTTCCAGGATGAATCTCAAGATTTCTTCAAGAAGCAACAGCTGAGAGAGCTAGCTATGCTCAATGGCACTCTTCGTGATGACAATTCTCACATGTCAGGTTCCGTGTCTCCCTTTAATGGCTTTGGTAACAACATCAAGAGGGCGAAAACAAGGGTGTGAAATAAACAAGAAATACTACCAAGGCTAAAATACATTCAGAATTTGCTACTATACTTCGTTACCAATCCTCTCGGCAAAGTTCTCATTCTACTGCTTCCATACTATTATTGGCAACAATTATCCTCCCAAACTAGTCCCGAACCAAATTGGCAGCAGGACCGACATTGGCATCTCTTCTCTCTCTATTTCCAGTTTCTAGCTTGGGTTCTGGTAGGGTTAATGTTGATCGACTTCCAAAGGTGCAAGCTGGGGAATGATGGCCCTTTTAAAATGTTCTGACAAACATGATTGGTCAGTGGTGATGGTGAAGATTAAGTTTGCTCATTAAGAGTCATCTTCCTCGGTCTTCACTTCTTTCACTACTAGTATTTGTTTTCTTTTTCTGTGGACTCAAAGATTATTTTAGTATATTGTATACGCTAGTATATTCTATTGCATAAGACAAATTTAGTGACAGTTTTGCTAGTGTAATGGTAGCGAGTAAGGATTCGTGGGTGTAGTTTGGATGTTAATTTTTTTTTTTTTTTTTGTACCAGAAAGTAGATAGTTTTCAGTATGTGTTTTTTTGTTATTCCTTTTCCTCCTCTATTGTAAGACTCTTGTTGACTTCTATCAGTTGGACGTTCGATTTGTTCCAAGTGTGGTAGTTTTTTTGTGAACCATGATATGGTAAATAAAAACACTAAAAAATGGTAGAGGTGGAAAGATGAATAAGCTCTTGTTTGGGCAACCTCGAGTAAGATGATAATCGGTCGGGTTCGAGTTGGGTGGATTATCACCTCTCCTATCCATGTGATATGTTTCATTTGAATTTGACTAGTTAATGGATTCACTCGCGAGTAAGTTGGGTGGGTAAATTTTTATAATTTTCATAAAACATTAGGGTTTAACTGTAAATTTATAGTACTTTTACTAATTAAGTATAATTTGTTTGAAAATTTTATGGGTTTAAGTTTAATTCTTAGTAAAAATAAGAGGCCATGGGAATCATCACAAGTATCCGATATGACCCATCATCAATCTTACCTGTTAATTGTTTTCACTTATTTATCTAAGTTTTTACCCATTTATATGTATTGGATGGACGGGTGAAACAAATATCTAGTGGACATTAACACCACTATCTACACATGAGAAATGGAAGTGATAGGTCATCTCTCCTCCCATTTGTCCTAACGCAGTGGCCTAATAGACACTTATCCATTCTACTCAAAATTCACTTTAACTCAGTCTTAAGTTGAGATTTAGGTCGTGTTCTAATATTAAGATTTTTCAGAAATTGTGGGTTGTTGTAAACAAATTATTACCATCCATTATAAATTTAAGGGTAAATTACTCCACAACATGGCTCATGCTAGTGTTTGGATTAGATATATAATCTTCATCTCCATAGAACATAACTAAAAATCCCCTTGGAAAGTTATTATATAAAAAGAATGAGATTTTTTTGGTGATTTTTTTAGGAAGTTTGAAAGTTTGAGGAATGTGAACAAGATGTTTGGAGAGAGAAGATCTTGGCTATAAGGTTGTTTGCTAGAGTAGTTTTCCTGTTTCGTATGGTACAATTGGATTTGAGCTTTTGACTGCAAATCTGGTGGGTGTGGGGTGTGAAGACCCTTTCTCATGCTCTAGTTTATAAAGTAACCCACTGCCATTAATAAAAGAAGGGGGCATATGGCCTTACAGAGACATATTTGCCAAAATTGGCTAAACAATGGACAAAAACTTCTCTCGCAGGAAACTATTAGTAACTCAGGGATGAACCCTGCCTAATTCCACATAGTGGCCAATATAAGGTCCTATGGATGTCCAAACTTAGATATCATCCCCCCTTCTTATAGTGGCTAAACAACATAATTGTAAAAGAAAACAGAAAGCAATAATAACAACAATAAGACAACAATAAAGTAATACCAGGAAAGAGTTTGTTAAGGTTGGCAACACATTCCCCCCAAAACTAACGTAGAGGAAAAAGTTCTCTCGATGTGCTCTCCCCTGGAAAGCGATCAGATAGGCGATTTTCTAGGAGAAAGTTTCTACTGTACTGAGGAAATCTCTGAGGTACTATTAAGAGAATCAGAGTATGATCCCAGTAAGGAGATTTTTTCTGTTTTTAGCTCATCGTACTACAGCAAAGGGGCTAGCATGGGAGGGATACTATTACTCTGTGTCAGAAAGAGTAGGGTGATGAGGGAGTGGGATCCTACGTGGACTAATGAGGGTGGGACATATAACTCTACTTTTATCACATCAAAGATTATTTCCTTAATCAGCTACCGATTTACTAGCTTTCCTGAAGATCTGGGAGTTATTACGAAATATTTTCTACTATTCCTCTTCTGCGTTTTCAAACTCCTCCAAAGTAGCAATTCCTCGTACGGGCTAAGCAGTCCTCGAACTGGTTTCATCTTTTCTTCAGTCAATCACATGGAAGAGGTAATGGCAAACTGGAAGAAACTCAAAATTCATCCTGCAGAACTAGAGACAGTGGAGGGTGATCTACTTCTCTCAGGTGCTGCGACACAGGATTTAAAGAATGCCCTGCTGGGTCGTGTTTGGCATCCAAAAAAGCTCCCTCCTAAACTAGTTCAAAACTTGGCTATTCAGTTGTGGAAACCAAGATCCTTCTTAAAGGTGAATGAAGTAGGATACAACAGATTCACCTTCCATTTTACTTCTGGAGTAGATCTGAAGAATATCCTAACTAATGGTCCTTGGCACATTCAAAATCGGTTGCTAGTGCTGATGGCTATTGACCCTACTCTTCATATAGATGAACATGAACCTAACAGAATTATCATGTGGGCTGGAATCCACAATCTCCCAATGATCTATTTCAATAGGAGTTCGGCTATAGCTCTGAGCATGATAGGAGCTTTTATCAGATCGGTTGACAAACTGAATCCCTTGTCCTCAAAAGTCCTTAGAGTGTGTGTAGAGGTGGAGGTGGATGCTCCTTTATGTAGACTTCTAGTAGTCAATGATGGAAAAAAAGATCGGTGCTGTAGAATATCCTATGATAATCTGCCTCTCTTCTGTTTTGTGTGTGGAAGACTGAACCACACGATGGAAGATTGCCCATGGAAGAATGGAGAGGTTCAGGAAAGGAAGAGATATGGAACGTGGATGAGATTTGAATTTGATAATGCTCCTACTGCTTTGGCTCAGTTTATTCTATCTGAGGAGAAGGTTGAAAGTGATGAGGAAAACAAAAGGAGTAGATTTATCCTTACAGGAAGGGAAGACCAGGAGGTGGGGGTTGAAACAGAAGGAAATAATCAGACTGAGGAAGGAAGAGATAAGGGTAAAGATAAATTCCAGGATGAGGTTATAGCTGTTCAGAATGCTATAGTACAAGAAGATGAGGTTACTAGAAATAACAATCTCCTAGTGAATCAAGAATTACTTACGTATGTAGAGGAAACTCAGTATGTGAAAGGGAGCAATAAGGAAAAGAATGATATAGATCCGAATCAAGATGATATGGTAGTTTTGTCTTCTCCAAATCTTCCGCCTGGTTTTGAATCTATTATACAAGCTCGTGAAGATATAGAGAAGAGAAAATTTTATCAATCTTTCGACTGGGTTGGAGCTGAGAAGAATTTTCAGAAAAATAAGAAGGTAAAAGTGACAGACGAGAAAGAGATAGATGAGAATCTCACTATTACTCAGATGATAACAGGGGATAGCATCAAGGAGTTTGGAGCTACGGAGGAAGGAGAAAGGCTCTCTAATGGTTATAAACAGAAAAAGAAGACAGAGGAGAAGAAGAATGCCCACAGAGAAGGGAAAGCTCCTTTATTTCAGATTGGACAGAACTTCAAAATCAAGAATTCAGGAAGGAATAGGAAATCAAAAAAAGGAGTTTCTAAGACTCAGTCTCTAGTTATCTCACATGATTCTCAAGTGAAGATAATGGAAGACTCTGAGTTTTTGGGAAATCCTTTAGAGCAGGCAGACCTTGCAGTGGTGCAAGGCTGCCAAGGAAAATGAGTTGTATAAGCTGGAACTGCCGGGGTCTGGGTCGCCCTGAGGCAGTAGCTTGGGTTAAAAGTCTTCTTAAAAGATTTAACCCAGAGCTTATGTTCATTATAGAGACTCACAGATCATCTTCTCAGATGAATCTGATTATGAATAAATTTCATGGTTATCAAGGCCTTGCAGTGGGCAGTAAAGGAAGAAGTGGAGGTTTATCTTTATTGTGGAGTAGTAGTATTGAGGTAAGGTCACTAATTTTTCGGATCACCACATTTCTCTACTAAAGTCAGTTCCCAGGAGGAGAATGGTTCATTTATACGGGATTCTATGGGTGGGCAAACTGGAGTAAAAAGCATTTTTCTTGGAAACTTATGAAATCTCTCAGTGACCTTGCTGATCTCCCTTGGATCATAGCTGGAGATTTTAATCAGATTCTTTTTAATGATGAAAAGATGGGGGGAAACTTCAGACAAGAAAGCCACCTCTCTCCTTTCAAGTCAGTAGTGGAGTATTCTCACCTTACTGATATTGGTTTTTTTGGAGAACCGTATACCTTCACTAATTGCCAGATAGATGATACTCATTCCATGAGCAGACTGGATCGAGTCTTTTGCTGTCCTGATAGCTTGCGCATGTTTCCAGGAATCTCAGTTCAACACTTGCCTAGAGAGATGTCTGATCACAATCCTCTCCTTATTAGATTTCTTGGTATTTCTAAAAAACCAGAGAGGATTTTCAGGTTTGAGAATGTCTGGTCTAAAGAAAGTAAGTGCCTGGAAATCATATCTGAAGTCTGGGATATCCAAGACTGTGATGTTCAAGAAAAGCTAAAAATCTGTGCTACTAAACTTAGTAAGTGGAAGGACTGGTCTATTGATAAGATCAGATGGAAAATCAAAAAGAAAAGAGAAGATATGGGAAGTATTGACAGAAGGAAGATCACTGCTGGATCAGCAACAAACAGGAAAAGAATTCTTCTCGAAATAGAACTTCTGCAGTATAAAGAGGAAATTTGGTGGAGACAAAGGTCAAGAATCGGTTGGTTAAAAGATGGGGATAAAAATACAAAATTCTTCCATTCCAAAGCTTCAGCTAGGAATAGAGTGAATAAAATTTTTGGTCTGTTGGATCAAAACCAGAAGATGGTTTATTCCTGGGAAGGTCTTGAGGAAATTGCTAGAACTCATTTCTCAGAGATGTTTCTAAGCTCTAATCCTGTTACTGATGACTTGTTTACAGAGGCAGTTCAAGATAGACTTAAAGCAGATCAGATTCTAGAGCTAGAGCAGCCTTATTCTGGGTCTGAGATCTTCACAGCAGTCAAACAATTAGGATCAGAGAAATCTCCAGGGCCTGATGGTTTTAATGGAGTGTTCTTCAAAACATATTGGCAGGTGATAGGTAATCAGGTTACGGCTGCAGTCTTAGATATACTGCAAGGTAATTCTATGCCTCCCTCTTTTAATCACTACTTTATCACTCTTATTCCAAAAGTAAAAGGTGCAGTGAGCATTAGTGACTTCCGTCCCATAGCTCTCTGTAATTTTATTTATAAGATTGTGTCTAAAGTCTTGGCTAATAGAGTGAAGAATATTCTCCCTAGTATAATATCTCCTGCTCAGTCTGGTTTTGTTAAGGGCAGGAACATTTCGGATAATGTGATCATTGCTGGAGAGATACAGCATTATCTTAATAAGAGCAAGGCAAAAAAAAGAGGGCATTTTGCTATGAAAACTGACCTTAGCAAAGCATATGATAGACTTGAATGGAACTTTATTAGTGATATTCTCTCCAAGATGGGTTTTCCTAGTAAATGGCTTGTTCCTGTTATGAACTGCATCCGATCAGTGGAATGTACTATTTTGATTAATGGATCTCCAGGAAAAAGGTTCACTCCCACCAGAGGTATTCGACAGGGAGATCCCATTTCTCCTTTCATATTCATCATTGTTCAAGAAGCTCTTTCTAGTGCCATCAATGTAGCAGAAAGACTGGTTTATTTTCAGGAATTAAGCTAGCTAGGAATAGCCCTCTATCACTCACTTAGCATTCGCTGATGATATTCTCTTTGGGGGGGCTGCTTAGTTTGGAGAATGCTCATATTCTAAAGGACATCATTGACAGATACTTGGTCTCTTCAGGTCAGAATATCAATTTTGGCAAGTCTGTTATTGTCTTCAGTAAGCCTTGAATCGAGCATTAAACAGAATATCAGTCATATGTTTGGGATCTCTGAAGCTTCGTCTTTGGAAAAATTAGGTCTTCCTATTACTGTAAACAGGAAAAGATTCGTCATTTTAAGTTCCTTGTGGACAGTATTAGGAAAAGATTTTCTCCTGGGCTAACCCCATGTCACAAGCAGCCAGAACAGTTATGATTCAAAAGTGTGCTTCAATCCATCCCAACTTATACTATGGCTCTGTTTCGTCTCCTAAGGACCACTATCTCCAAGATCAATGCTATATTCTCTAATTTCTGGTGGGGAGGAGGAAAAAGACAGGAAAGGTATGCATTGGATTAAGTGGAGTTCAGTTTTGTAAAGATAAAAGGATGGAGGTTTGGGGTTCAGATCTATCTCTAATTTTAATTTGTCACTGCTGGGCAAACAGATCTGGAATATTTTACACAATCCTTGCTCTTTCCTAGCTCAAGTCCTAAAAGGAATTTACTTTCCTCATTCTGATGTGCTGGATGTAAAGAAAGGTCCTAGAGATAGTCAGATTTGGTCCCTCTTGTTTCTTCGATCCCTTTAGTCAAAAAAGGTGCTAGAAGGAATATAGGCTCAGGAAGGAATACTTACATTTGGGATTCTCCTTGGATTCCGAGACCAAATTCCTTCTCTCTTGACACTCCTATCCCCGCTAATCATGAGAGAGAGCTGTTCTAGTCTGATTAATCAGGAAACACAGCTTTGGAACAGGGAGCGGGGCTTCAGAAATTTTAGATATTGATGCGAGTTCTATCCTAAATTTGAGTCTCAGTAACAGTCAGGATGATTCGTGGACATGGCATCATACCACCAGTGGTATCGATACTGTAAGATCAGCTTACAAAAATAGCTAAGAGGACAATATAAAGCTCTCAGCCTCTAGTAGTAACAGATCAGAAAATGCAAAACTCTGTCCAGAATCCTTGCCTCTAGCTGCAGTCCCAGAGTCAGATTGTTTATATGGATTTCTTGAGAATATTGTGCCTTGTGCTGCTATTTAGCTAGGAGATTAGGAGGATCTCCTAATGCTCTTCTGTGACTCACGGATACAGTGGTGCATGGCAATTTTTGAATGTGCCTTAGCTAGGGATTTTTGGACAGATATGATTAAGATCGAAGAGATTCCGCAGAAGGGGACTTAGAGCTCAAATTTGGATCATTGAAGAAGCTAAGAAGTGGGATAATGAGAAAATCAGAAGGTGGCTAACCTTATGTGGGCTCTGTATGATGCGAAAAATTATGCAAGACATAAACTCTGAGGCTCTTGGTTAGCTCTAGTAGATATAATCTGGCCTTTACTAGGAACTATATGAATATAGGTAGAAACTCAGTTTTACCTATGGATTCTGCTAATGATTGGACTCCTCCTATGCTGGGTTATATCAACTAGACTGTTTTTGTGAACAATACAAAGGCAAGAAACCGAATCCTGGCAGGCTTTGGAGAAATTGGGAAGGAGATCAATAATGATATTCAACAAGGTATGCAAAACAGTGAGGAAGAGGTTAAGATGAAGAAATGGCAATCATTTTGGGATGAAATGGGCATATGAAGAAGGCTATAGGAATCTGGAAATTCAAGTGAACATGAAGAATCAAAAAGCCTTGTTACAGGCGATCAAGAAGCACGAGAGGGAAAAGGATTTTAAAATCCAGTTGATAGCTCTCTCTTCTCTGTTTGACAATATAGTATCCACTCTGATGGAAAACTATGTTTTTTGATAGAAAGATTATGTTGTAAACTCTTTACTGCGTTCTAAGTTCAAAATCTGGGTAGATGAAAACATCCTACAAAGTTAGCTAGGCTTGTAATATGTTTTCTAAGGTGGATTAGTAAGAATATCGAAGGAAGTTTTCAAAAAAAGGAAAGAGTTTGTTAAAGTGGTCCCCCTTTTCCTCAGTTATCGGTGGTGGCACTGTTGGCTGACTGTTTTGCCCTTTCTCCCTTCTCTGATAAACCTTCACTGTTGGCCCTTGAGTGGTTTTGCCGATTGTATCAAAATCTCATATCTATCTCAACTTATAGTTCTATAAGCTAACTGGTTGTATGCTGAAGACCAGTCTTGTTCGCGTGAGCAAGGATAATTATGAACATTTATGATCAGCAATTGGTCTAAGCTATGTAATAGTAATTCGGAATCCTGAGGGTTTTGTGAGGGCTATTGAGCAAATAAGTAAGTATAGTGTATGCTTTTTTTATTTGAATAATTCGTTCTTTATTATTGAAATTAAGATAAAATATGTGAAAGCTGAAAACGCAATATATCTGTTTTGTAGCTGTTTTATATGTGCAGTATGTATTGGAGGAGAGTGCATGACCTACACAGGGACCACCCCTTTAACCTGCATTTATGCCATCAATATGCCATGTTTATGCCAAGACTGAATAGAGCCGAAGCCTCCCTCACCAAGGATCTCTCACTAGTAAAAAATGCCTATTTCAGCGCCCCTATGTCAGTGCTTGTAAAAACAACAACTGAAACAGAGTGTTTTTAAAACTTTTACTAACCTATTTCGGCGGTTGTTACTAATATCTACACATATTCGGTGGTTGTTAGCACTAGCTAGATGGAGTTCATTATTTAGCAATCTGATGTTTTGCTTGTGGTTTTCAATACCTATATTTGCACACGGCAGGTTTTCTCTACAAGGAAATAAATGTTTTCTTGTGCACCGTTCTCTCTTCCTTTATATCCTCAACGGGTATATATGAGAAATGAGTTTTTGTGTACGAACAAGGAAGGATGTGACTAATAGACACATAAAATCTTTTAACCCATTGGTTCCTACCTTCAACCTTTTGTCTACCTCGCCACTTTCTCTTGTCTACCATTTTCACATTTCTTTCTCTTTTGAGCTTAACCTTTTTTGTTGCCATCATTTTATAGTGTGTTTGGAGTTGGTTGAATAAGGTTAATGAGGTGGAAGTTTTTATTTAGCGTTTGGTAACAAAAAATAGGGGGTGTTAAACAAGGTTAGATGGGATTAATATTTCACCAAGTTCACCTCGATTTTATTAAGCTTCAATTTACGGGTAGATTTAATGTCCATTTTAATATAATTTTAAACAGCTCACCCCGTTTTATCCTAGTTAAACTCATAAACTAGCAAAACACAATTTAAAACTATTATCCAGTTAACTATTTAACCTCATCCTATTTAACCTCACCCTCTTTTAACCTTACAAACCTGTCAAACACAATTTTAATTATCCCCCTTTTAACCCCGTTTATGCTCACCTTGATTAACCTCACCCATGTAACCTTGGCTCAATCATAACATTAGAGTGAACACCACTGAGCACTTTCTAGTTGGAATTAGTCACATTTTATCGTAATATAGCCACCCACTTGCCAAAAACAGTTATAATTACCACCTTAATAGTCGTGTCATTCATCCACAACCTCTACAAGTCCATATTTAACATATGAATCTTGCTTTGCCATGAAAAATCTGGTAGTTGGGAGATAATAGGTTTCTTTTTTAGTTTAGCTTGGAGGAGGAGACGAAATCTATTCTCGTTTGTGGCATGTTAAGTCCATTTGCATCTTCTTCATTTGTTGTGGTCGAATGTGCATGATCCCTTTAATTCCACTATAGAACTGAGTAAACACTCATTGACTACTCGGCCTTTCTCTTCTTGGTGTTGTAGACTGTCAATCATTGCATAGAGAAGAATACAAACATTGGTAGTGTACCGGTCGTCGGTGGGCAAATTTTCTCGATAGGGTATCGAATCCAAGGAAGTATGGCTGTTTAGCTACTCTTGTGGAGATAGTTTTATGGTTGTTTTGTGGTTTTATGTTTGGTAAAAAGGAAAATAAGGCTAAGCTAAGGTTAGAATCCTGGGTCGGAATAAGGGTATTCTTCTTGGGAGTGCTAGGTTATCCTTCTTCCATCGAGATCCTAGCAGGATTCAGTGTCCTCTCTGATGTAGTGGGTCGCTCACGCCAAAGACCTGAATCGCCTTTTGTCGTCTCCGTACCCTCGTGACAAGGGATATAACTCATCCATCCGCATTACGACTGTTACCCAATGCTGTAGGGACCACTTAGAACACTTATCGATAGTTGGGTGGCTACCCCTGTCCAGGCTCTCTCGTTCTCAACCAATCACCTTGGCTTTTGGCATGCTGAAGATGGTTTAGCAACACTAGAATTGGCCTTGTTTTGGAATTTGGAGCTTAAAGGAAGGATTATCTTGTTTTGGGAGAAACGGAGAACTAAGCACTCAAAAAGAGAATCTCCTTTATAAGGGATTTTGGATTGAATATTTACAAACTATGCTAAAGTATTTACATTAGGAGAGCTGGACACAGGTGAGGGGAAAGCTCTCATTGGTTTGAGTGAGCAAAATGAACTCATATATATAGGCTTAGGGGGTTGAGATCTATTGGTGCTAACTGACGTGCAACTTAGATCAATTGTGCATTAGTTAGTTTCTTGTGCCCTAAGTTGATATGTGCCATCTCTGTAGATCCAATGAGGTTGCACCAAACGTTAGGTGGAAATTAGCAGTTACAATCTTCTAATACTTGGCGGGAAACCAGGACAACCAATAGGCAACCAAGGTTGGTTGCTCATCGGTTGTCGGTTTTTGGCGGGAGTCCATATCTTCCATAATCTCTCATGCAGCTTCACGGAAACTTCTAGGAAATTTCCAGACAACTACACGACTTTGGACAGCTAGCACTGGCGACCACCTGCAACCGATGTCGGTTGGACATCGGTTACCTCAAGGAAAATGACTAAATGCAAGTGAAGCTCGGTTGCAGATTGATTAACTGCATAATCATGCTAAAACTATATTTTACAACAAAATAGAGAAAATGCTAAAATAGAATATGGAGGTATAATTATGGAGTGTTTTGAGGTTAAGTTGCTTAACAAATGGGGAAAAGATAGCCTTACATCACTAAATTTAAAACACTTATCACGACACTACCACCTTTAGCTTTTGGTTCAAGACCCACTATCTTTTGAACCACCTAAACCTCACAACCTAATCTTGTATTTGTTTGGCCAAACTTCCATGGTGTATTTCTTGAATCCATAATCTTTCTTTGGTAATAGTGCTCAGGAATCGGATTGGTTGTCCTTGGCCTATGATGATCAATTGGCCTTGACTATGTTTGATTCCTTTCTAGTAAGATTTGTTATTGACATCACACTCCTATCTTCCCTAGAGTTATGGCCTAGATACCGATGTGCCTACTATGACCACACAATGTCTGAGTGACTGGACATTAGGGGCAAAGGGAGAGGGAGGATGAAATTCTTTGGATTGTGGCTTTAAGAGGGGCTAGAATGGTAATTCATATTAGGTTCATCGAGCATTGAGTGAGGTGACAGTATCTAACCATCTGACCAACAACTAGTTCATGATATGCTGAGATGTATGGATATGCACAAACTTGATACAAAATTTAATATCTAGCAAATAGACAAGTGCACATATCACATTTGTAGTAAAGCAATAAATCGAATGCTGAACCCATAGGGACATGGTGGAACGTTTGGCTTTCAAACTACTAAAAATAAAACTAGAAATTTAAAAAGGGAAACATTAACATTGTTGGATTTAGGGTTTGAGTTTGATGATGTAAACAGTAAAGTAAACAACGATAAAAAGCTAAACGTGATCGATCAGAAATGACACCTTAGGATGGTTAACTCACCCTATCCGCCTTTAACCTTCTATGTGACTACTTACGATTGTCGAGAAAACCATCTAGATATTGAATAAGCTCATAATCAAATCATGATCTATGAAATCTAACTTTGTCAAAATCTTGACAATTACTTTAGAAATCTACTTAATGATCGACTTTGAGTTTAGATTCTAAATTATTACAACTAATCTTGACTGGCAAGTTATGTTCATTAGGTTTAACTTGTTCAATCTCTTTTTACATAATTATATATCTTAACGTTGCATGATTATAAATATTCATAAAAATATTAGAGTTTATTAGGAACTAAAATTCATGAGACATAAAAGATTGAATGTGTACTCAAATGAAGATCAATTCAATAAATAAGAAGGCTTAGATTACAAGGCTACATCCCCATTCCAGAGTACGAAGACAACTGCTCATGCATGTAGATAATTACAAACAATAAATATACAAGGAAGTCGTTGAAGAAATAGGGATAGAACAAAAAATATACTTGAAGGTGGAATCCTTGATCTTACTTCTTGTCTCTTTGTCCCATTTGTAATTTGTTGGGTATTACTATCCACTGTGTTTTTATTGCCTTGTTTCAGAGTCGGTACTACTTTAGGAGGCTATATCTTTTAATCCTACATGTGTGGTTTTATGGAGTTAAAATAAGGTTGAATGGATCACTTATTAAAAATGCGCAACTTTTTCGCGTGCGAGTCTGACCTCACGTTTGACCTTGCAAAGGTTGGACCCATTCACTAAAATCGTGCGACAACATCAGACAAGGGCCAACGGGCCATGTATGATTGGATTACAGGTCAAATTAACTCAAAACGTTCATGTTTGACCATGGTAGAGCACCAACTATGAGCATCCATTTTGTTGTAGTTTCATCGTTTCAGCTTCCTTTTTCCTGTGCACTCCTTTTATCTTTTAGTTTACTGCCAAATTGATATCTTAGTTGTTCTCCTTTATAGGAGTTTTAACATACAAAACATTAGGAGAATGTTAACCTATAAATATTTGGTAATGAGAAACATAAGTAACTTGAGCCTTAAGTTGATGTTATAAGACTTAAAACATTATAAAACGTGCCTAAGTTATCTATATTAAATGTACTTATCGAAACTACCCAATTCATGCATGTATGTACTTTGCTTAGTATCCTTCAACTGCTAACTAACCGACAAACCAGGCTACTATATTGAGCCAACCCCCGACAACTAGGTTGCAAAGGAGATGAGCTATTAGTGGTGAAAGGGTAGGAATGCCATGAATTAAGGGGGCATATTCAAAGAACTCCTTGTCACTTCGAATCTGATGAAGCAGGTTGAATGTCTCCATTTAATTTACTAGCTCAAACGTTAATAGTGGGTCAGATTTTAACTCTTTCTATGTTGAGACATATGCAAATGCCTTTTTTTTTGTCAACCAGGTCATCTCATAATATCCGAGGTGGAATAACATGGGTTATTTTCAAGATCGTATTTCAAAAGGAAAGCAGATGGCCCTTTACTATCCTGAGATGAAGGTTACTTCCTCTATTCTAATGGTGTGTGTGTACTTATTGAGTTGTAGGAGAATTATGAGTCAGTATACCAGAATGGGCGAAGTGGGTCCTATATCTCGTGAAAGTACAATGTAGTACTATGATGTCCTATTTGGAACTTTATATGGTTCTTTTCACTTTGAATATATTTGACATGTTAGTATTAGGTCTAAGTTTGAGTCTATTGTTAGTAATAAAGTTCGTCTCGTTCATTTGAAGTTTAGAAGTATCATCTAGTTGTCCTTTGTGCTTGCCTCCTCAATACTATTTAATCTTCTAATCTTGATCATTGGTCATCATATATGTTGTATATGAGCCGGTACACTTTTTCATCTGGATGCAAAGTTGGCTGGCTTGGTTGTTGTTTGTTTCTTATACTTTTTTTTTTCTCAAGAAAACCAACCAGCTAGCCATTCGTTAGATAATGTGTGGGTACAATTTGTGGCTTACAAGCCCCATGCTTATCCAGATGGTATGAAGTAATTGGTAGCAACAATCATTCATGCCTGACCGACACCTATATTTCAAGCTTGCAATTTGTTCTGCCTAAAGAGATCAAGAGCATATCTTGCTCTTCCAAACCAACACCTCCTAAAGTAGTATCAGCCAGTATCACCAAGTACATGAACCCCTATGAAAGTCAAAAGATTAGAATAAACTAACAAGCTTACTATGATAAAGAGTCCCATAATAAAATATATGTCTATAGAAGCAGCTGCAATCAAACTTATTAAGAGACATGCTTGAAGTAAACTGGTAGATAACCAAAAAAGAGCCATGGTTGTCTTCAGGGTCATTTTCCCCGTAACCCCCTATCTTTTTGGCCTTTTGGGGATTACCGCTTGATTAGCTGACCCATTCTTGACCACCAAACAAAGCACTGTTGTATCATTTTGCCTTTCTTAACATTATTCGTAGTCTCAACTCCCTTAGCTGTATCATCCTGCACTATTCTATCAAAGCTCCGTTTTCTTCCCTCGGTCACTTCCGGGGCCTCCTGGTCCTCCTCCTGAACCTCTTCCACCCTTCGAGTACCGGAATCACCCCTCAGTTCAAGCATCCCTACATAAAATATCTCTATTATTTGCTACAGTAGTGCCCTTCGACTGAGAGGGGAGATCGCTTGTTTGTAGCCCTTCTTGGTTATCCCTTCGTGGCTTCTAATGGAATAACCAACCGTCGTACTTGCAACTTTCTCCCACCTAACTGACAAATGATCTTCCACAACTTAGAGTCCTCATCGTGTTGTGCTCGTCTCCCAAATCGAAGGCCGGAAGCTCTTAGCCGTGGACCATGGGAAACACTCCTACGGTACATTCTGTTTGATCAAAACTATTCTTCGTCGCATGCAAAAAGAGGGCACAACTAAACTAAATTGGCGGCAACTTCTCTTAAGTCACTCGTAATACGGATTCAAAACCATCAACCGATACTTTGATACATCTTAAAAAAGGTCTATTATTGCTGAACATTACCTTATCCTCATATACTAGCCCCCAAATCTGTCATCCTCGTCCCCATATTCCATAAAACTCCCAAAACGATTTCCAAGCCTTTGAACGAAGTCCTTGTGGAAACAAAAAAGGAGCATCATGAATCCTAATCCAGATTGGGAAACAACTAAATTCATGATCTTTTGGTGCCTTGGTCTTGTCTTGTTGAAGAACTAGCCATGCACCATCAAATGACCAAGACCCTCTATTTAGGACTGTATGTGTTACAGGAATGTTCCTCAAACAACCCATGTAACAAAAAATGCTACAGAAGAACCATGTGAGAACCATCCCAAAAGCTAGCTCAAGGGATGAAGAGCCCAATATTCTATATGAACCACACATCGACTGCCCATACAGCCGATGTGGGATTCCTGCAACAGATCCCCCTCCTTCGAGACACCAACGCCCACGTTGGTCTAGCCAACTCCGGCGCCCACCATGGTGGCCCGGGCCCGAGGAGGTCTGGCTCTGATACCAATGTTACAGGAATGTTCCTCAAACAACCCATGTAACAGAAATGCTACAGAAGAACCATGGGAGAACCATCCCAAAAGCTAGCTCAAGGGATGAAGAGCCCAATATTCTATATAAACCACACATCGACTGCCCATACAGCCGATGTGGGATTCCTGCAGCAGTATGCACCATGTTCAGCCTTTCAAACTCAAATAAGAGAGGTTCTCCTTCGCCCAAACATCTGTTTCCTTTGAGGAGAGAGTTTATCGATCATATACCTCTCAAAGGATCATAGTGCACCAAATCATCCAAGGTAACCGCTTCATCTTCCTCCTTCATGAAAGAAAGCTCAATGCACCTTGTTATAAGTTCATCAACCGGTGCATGCAACTGAATTTCGCAAATGATTGACAGAAGTCCAATCGATTTTCGGGAGGGAGAAATACGACAAGAAGAGACGGTGAATACAACTAAAATAGGTCGAAAATCCCTAAAATTATCCCCATTCTTGCATGCAAACCCCTAAATATTTGGAAATACGTATCCCGATTAGAAAATATTGGGGGAAAGAGAGTCGAAGTAATGAGAAGAAATGTTGACGGAAGAGAAACGATGAAGAAGAAGACAAATAGAGTTGCGACAGGGAAGAAAGAAGAAAAGAAAACCTAGGGGTGGTTTTCAAAACTAGGGGGCGATAGGGAAGTATCCTCTCACTTTAGAGAGAACTAAAGTATCTCAATTTTTTAGGGTGAGAGAAGTCTACTGTTCCCTATACTTGATTACATAAGGGAGGAGATTTTTTCATATCAAAGTGGATTCACCCCACTTTACTCTCATCCGATAGAAGGGATTAACTGAAACATAATAATAATGATATGGCAAGGGACAAAATGTTAAAGTTTTTTTTTTATTATTATAGTGGTGATTAAACTGGTATTAGATGTAAATTAAAATACTAATATTTTAGTAATGTAACATCTACAAAATTGTTCACAAATGTAAATGGCAAATTCTTGCCTACAAGTTAATGTAGCCAAATTAGCTACATATGAGTATATATTTATAAATTAAAACAAGAAAAGCAATAGAGTTTGAGAGAGCGGTGGAGCAGCACAGCATAGAGGTTTTTTCCCTTTTTTTAATTTTTAATTTTTCTTTATCCTTATCAAATAATAATAACTTTAAGTTGTTGTAACTTTTAATATATCCAAAATGAAAAAAAATTATATCATTGTTCATCTAAATTCAAGCTCTTCAAAACAAGACCAGTCATGGATATGTTTTGATAACTTTAAAAAAAATATTTTACATGTATAGTGCACAAAACATAAAAAAAAATTGTACAGATGGTCATACAAACCTGTATAAATGTACATTAAAACATGTACATCCACACGTAAAAACTTGTACATCATCGCAATAACTCGACAGGTTTTTAGGGTTTGTGGTAGCTGGTTTAGGGTCGTTAGACCCTAAACCCGCCACCGCAAACCCTAAAAATGTCTTCGATGTTGTTTAGCTATCCTAGGGTGGGTTTTGGGGGTAGGGTAATCTATTTGGAATTGTTTCGTACTTTATATTGTAGCAACTAACTCGACAGGTTTTTAGGGTTTGTGGTAACGGGTTTAGGGTCGTTAGACCCTAAACCCGCCACTGCAAACCCTAAAAATGCCTTCGACGTTTTTAGCTATCGTAGGGTGGTTTTGGGGTGTTTTGAGGGGAGGGGGGGGGGGGGGAGGGTAGTCTATTTGGAAACCGTTCTATACTTTACATTGTAGCAACTAACTCGACAGGTTTTTAGGTTTGTGGTCGCGGGTTTAGGGTCTACCAGCATTTTTTAGCTTTCCTAGGGTGGGTTTTAGGGTGTGTGGGGTTAGGGTAATCTATTTGGAAGCCGTTATATACTTTAATGTGAGAACGTACATATTTTAATGTGAGAATGTACATGTTTTAATGTGACGATGTACATGTTCAAATGTGAGAATGTACATATTCAGTTATGAGAATGTATATGTTTTAATGAACATCTGTACATGTTTGTATGACCGTCTGTACAAGTGTTCTTCCTTATATGTACATGTTTTAATCTAAGAATGTACATATTTAATGATTCGTACAAGTTTATATGACTATCTATATGTTTTTAATGCGAGGATGTACATGTTTTTACGTGAGGATGTACATGTTTTAGTGAACATTTGTACAGGTTTGTATGACCATCTGTACAAGTTTTTCTTTTACGTTCCGTGCACTATACATGTAAAAATATTTTTTTTAAAGTTGTCAAAATATATCCATGACTGGTTTTGTTTTGAAGAGCTTGAATTTAGGTGAGCAATGATATAATTTTTTTTGATTTTACACTTATATATTAAAAGTTACAACAATTTAAAGATTAAGTGATAACTTTTTTAAAAAAGAAAAAAACTAAAACTAACGGTACGGCTCACCTACTGCTACTGCTTCCTCCTTGATGTAGCTACTCTAGCTAAAGTTAGTTGTAGCCAAACCAGATTGATAAGAAAATTATCATTCTACATGCTCTAGCCGGCTTCAGGATGTAAGTTAATAATCCTGTTTCCTATTACTCCCTCCGTCCTGAATTGACCGTCTTGTTTGCTTTATGACACGTTTTTCCACTTCAGTATTAAACATATAAAATAAAATAATTTTATAAAACTAAATTTTGTAACATATAGTTTATCATGTAAGGAATCATATGCAAAACTTAAATTTTCAAAATTAATTTATCATATATGTTAAAAATTGAAGTCAAACGACATATCCAAATAATAAACAGGACAGTCAATTCAGGACGGAGGGAGTATTTCTTTAGTCAATTTTTATTTTTCGGAAAATGAAAAAAATTGAATTATGTCAATTCCCTCTTAACTTGATTCCGGTCCATTGAGTGAGATTCTCTTTTCCTTGATAAATGATGGCTTACCCGTGACAATTGACCGGAAACCGATTACCGATTATTCATTTCAGTTTCCTTTGTACAAATAACTAGAAAATTCAAAGACAATTCTTTTACTTCTCCAACAACTTTCATGATTCCATTTTGTTTCACCACCCAAAACAAATGCACCCAAAAATTCCCTAAGTTACAATAAGAAAACACATTAGATATTCTGTAATCAGACAATACAACACCTTTTAACAAGCTAAAAAAATGGACATGGCATGCTATAAATAGCTTACAGATCCCAACATCCCAGTTTCAAATGTTATCACTCAAATCACTCCCTCGCATATCGCCTGGAGCTCAGGGAGTGGGAAGAAAGAAATTCTCGAGTAGTACATTATCACTCCCCCCATTAACGTAAGAAATGATGATAAAAAATATAACCAGACGCATTTGAGAGATGCCCTTGCTGGATCCCGTGAAAACCAAAGCAAATACTAGCATTAACGCACAGATAATATCTGCTATTTCACCTGATGGAAAAAGGGACCGAAATCTGGGAAATGTTGCAAGAAACCTGAGATTAGCTGTGGAGATAAACCCTGCCCTTGTACTAGTACTTGGTGGTAGCTCTGCAATATGCAACTAAGTGTCTTCTGTGCATCAATCTCCTCTAAGAAATCTAGTTCAAGCTCCTCATCACCATCTTCTATGTCACCTTCTTCCACGAAGGATTCATTCTCCAACTCAGCAGCTGCCTTGGCATATCTTTCAAGGAATTCTTCTTCAGTTTCTTCAAGGAACTCCTCTTCAGAATCCTCATCCTCCTCGGTTTCCTCCTCCTCCTCATCATCCTCATCATCACCTTCTTCCTCTTCATCCTCCTCAGCCCCATCTTGCTGAATTACCTTCATCCGTATGAACGCCTCCAACAGTGAATTAAAGCTCCGTTGAGACAAACCATTGAATGGATCGCCTTGCTGCAATAGCCGCTCAATGACCTTTGCCAACGTAATTACTACCAATTTAATTTCAGAGTCGGCAGAGCCAGTACTAGTTTCTGATATGCTGCAGATGACAGAATCGAATGAAGATGCCCAGTCAACAAAACCACCTTGTTCATCTTTCTCTAGAATCCTCTCCACAATATCTGGATGGCACAAAACACGATGCTGCAGCAAGCAACAAAGGTTTCCGTGATAAAGGTAGTTTTGTTCTGGATTCTCTAAGCTGATGAACCACAGCTTGACTAAAACAGATAACTAAGGACTGTTTTAACATCCTCCATATCAACTGGGTAGGATAGACCATGTAAGAGCATGTGTATACATGAGCAAGACCTCCTCATCGCAGAAGGATATTGTGAAATGGCTTCAGCAACAAAGGCAGAGATGCCTTCAATTACTGATAGTTTTGGCACATGAGGAGCATCTCCTGCTGGCCACTGAATAATTTGCTTGAAGAAGTATTCCAAATCATATCTCTTGTGCAGATAGACGACTTCCTTGATGCATTCAAAGACTGCCAAGTCTTCTAGTTCTTCCCAGGAATGCCAGTGTGCAATGAAACCTGCCCAAATTAGCAGTAGGTTTGACAAGTTCAGTTCTAGAACAGTGTCAGAACTTGTAACAGATCGTATCATAAAGCAAAGTAATGTTGAAGCATCATCAATGCATGATCGAGGAGCAGTGCAGGTTGCACCATCCACTGTTTGCTTTGAAGTAAGCCAAGCCTTTTGGAGTAGAACAGAGAAGGCTCTAGCTATTGTTATTCGGCCAGGAGCCCAATCCTTACTTATCTGCTCCCCTCAGCTTCTTCAGGCTCAGCATTTTCCCAGGCTTTAGCCATGACTGCAAGAGCAGCAAAGCCCCGCTCAACTACTTGAGGCCATTGTTCATCTTCAGAAGGTATGCACTTTGAGAGCGCCTGAATCAATGGAGGCATGATAGATGGGATAAGAAGTGCAACATGGCTTTCTCCAGTCTCAACCACATAGCTAAGGAGTTCATACAGCATGGAAGCATCCTCATCTTCGACAATTCTACTAACGATAACTTGGAGAAGAGGTAACCAGTCAGGTGGTAGGTAGTCGTTATCAAGAAGTGTTGAAATTGCCCCAGCAGAAGTTGCCCGCACAGGAGAGCAAGATACATTGTCACAATCAGGCATGGTCATGGCCTTGAGCAAAGCAGAGTACACATCCAGGCTCATATCTTCAGGTAGGCATGGTGCCAGCTCCCCAAGAATCCAATTCGCTGCAGCAATTAAACAAGGGTGGACACCGGATGCTTTGTACAATGTAGTCTCGATTCTGAACAAGAGCAGTCGTATACCCAGGTTTCTGCTCCCTAAGAAAATCTTGCAAGCCTCCATATCCCATCAGCACTCCAAAGTAATTGTACACTGCACGGTCAGATGCATTTGTATCACATGTGGGTACTGGAAACTTTGACAAGAAAGGAATCACTAATAGCTCCCCCATGGAAGAACGTCGATTTCCCCCCTTGTTCTTTTCACCTTTCTTGCGTTTCGAAGATGATACAGCACCACCTTGAGGAATCCCCTTGGACATTGATATGACACCAAGTAAATTAATAGCACTTTTTCTTACTGTAAATAGATCATCCCTCCATCCAGAAATTTCCTCTAGATCAGATGGAAAATTCTTCCTTACAAACTCATCAGCATCTTCTTCCCATTCCATAATATCCTTCTCATGCAGTAGAAGTGCTGGCAAGATAGAAGTTTCTAGCAATGTTGAAAAATGAGGGGACACTACTCTCCATCCAGAGCCAGTCTGAAGAATGCGGGAAATCACATCAAAGGCTAGGGATACAACTCTCTCTGACAAGGAATCCAACTTATCTATGTCTTTGCAGTAGCTGACAATACCCAAAACACGCTTCACAATCTCCAGCATCAGCTTATCAGTGTGTTTACGGTGTCTGGTAATAAGATTGCAGAAAATGAGCAAGCACCTTTTTCCCATCTTTTGCCTCACTCCTTGCCAACTATCAGATGATGACATTATCTCCAGACTCAGAGAATCCAAAATAGAACAGAGATCACGGCAAAAGGAAGGTAGGAGGGGTACCAGAGCAGATGGCATATAAGACCTTACAGTGTAATACATGCACTTGCATATTATCAAAATGATCTTCTCAATTTCAAAATCCACAGTCCCTTTATGGGCCAATTCCTTCTCTACGAGACAATGAAATACCGCCAGCAGAGGTACCAAAATCTCATTGGCGATTATTTCTAACTGCGCTGGCACAGGCTCCTTCACTACCTTTGGGTTCAGAAAGTATTGATAAGGTCTAACCAGTCCCTGTAAAACTGCAAGCGTGTTTAGCGTTTTCAACTCACTGTTTCCATGCCCACTTACATAATTACTCTGCTGAATAGAGTATTTCAGTGAGGGGACGATCTCAGACCAGGCATTCTTCTTCACAAACTCAATGTCAACAATGACCCGAAACGCTTCAACTAGAACTCTGAGAACTGGCGGCTCCACGTGAAGTAGAGCTCGAACTAGCTGGTCCTTGAATTCCTTCCCAACAGATTCAGACTGAGTCTCCTCCAACAAGCTTCTCCTCAGCAGGTTTTTCAGGTAAGTAGCCGCCGCAATTCTAACACCGAAATTCTCAGGCCCTGCTACGATGGTGAGAAGAGAGAAGGGGAAGTCCGTGGATGGAGATAGGCGATCCAAAAGCTCCGTGGCGCCTCGAACTACTTCACTATTAGCACTCAGGGTCTGCTCAAGTAGATTAACTATGTTCTGGCGATCCGCCATAGCTGCTCTGCTAGACACGGAAACCCTAATTTCATGAGAGAGATAGGCCCATTCTTTTCCTACGGTGGGTTGGTCTCACTGGTCTGGAAGCGAGGGAGGCAAGGGGGAAGAACCGTTGGTAAGCTCTCATTCCTTCTGTTTGATTAGACCGGACCGGAACACTAAAATAAGGCAACCTTCTTTTTTCCGTGAAGGCCATACCACCTGAACTGTCTTCTCTCGTGACGGGGAGCTCCCTCCCATCCCTTAATTCCCGTTCTTACCATTCCCGTACAGTATAAGTCATGTACCCTCTTTCTACGAGTAGTGTTGAGGTGGGGATAATCGTAATAGGTTTGTCTGGGATAGCATTGGGGATTTGGGTTATTACATGATCAAGCTGTTGAAAATTTATGAGTGGTATTGCTTTTGTAACTGCTCATTTTGGTGTTTGAAGGATCAGTTGTACCAGTCGCTTCCCTCCTTAATTGTCTTATTTTAACATATATGAAGATTTAATTTTATAAATCAAAGTAATAATTAATTTCTTACATCATAAACAATATAACCCAAAACTTAGTTTCATAGAATTATTTATATTATATGTTTAATATAATAAAAAAACGTACCAAAAATCAAATAAAACAATGATAGTGGGACGGAGGATATATTATTTTAGTTATACTTACTTTTTTTAGTAAAAAATTGTTAAAATTTCATAAAAGTCACTATATTTTTTGTTCATCATGAAATGCCTCATAAAAAAAAAATCATAAAATGCCACTATATTTTTACAAAAGTTCATGATTTGGCACTATGTCATTGACTAGAACAAAAAAGACAAAAATACCCCTACTAGTTTATAGATGATTTATTCAAAATAAATTATATTTTTAAATTATTATTCAAAAAATTGTTTTAAAAATTTATATTCTATTTTTAGATACCTATATGACATAATATTTTGTAGATAACAAAAATATTAAAGTTATTTGCAAAATAGAATATATTTTTTTTAAAAAATTTCTAAAAGTATTAGTTAAAATATAAAATAATTTAAATTGGTAGAAAAAATATTTGAAAAAATGTAGGGTATAAATTATGGTAATTAATTGGTATAAATTATGGTACTTAATGGTAGAAAATTTGGTATAAATTATGTCTTCAAAACATATATTCTTTGGTACTAAATAATTTTAAAAAAATCTAAGAATATTTACATTTTTCAATGTTTTGTGATATTTTAATATTTTTGTATTTATTTTTCAATTTTTTAAAATTTTCATAATACTTAAAAAAAGTTATTGTTATTTATATTTAATAGTCGTTTGATTTTTTGTGAATTTTAATAAAAACATTTAACACTTGGGTGCATAATGTGAACTTTAATAGTACTTTGTTAACTAGTTGGGGTATTTTTGTCTTTTTTTCCTTCTGGTCAATGAAATAGTAGCATTTCATGGATTTTTGCAAAAATGTAGTAGCATTTGTGACTTTCTTTTATCTCTAAGGCATTTCGTGAATTAGCTAAAAATATAGTGGCATTTCATGAAATTTCCCTTTTAGATAAAACAGATAACTAAACACATAAGCATTGCAGAAGTCAGAATTCTTTAGGAAAACAGAAGTCAGATGATCAGACTCAGAAGCAGGAACAGAGCAAAGTCAGAAACCACGATTACAAGATGTTCACAAATGGAACGATCTCAAAACAGAGCTGAGATTAGACAGAGTGATTCACAACATATCACTTTCAAATCAGAATGGGACCCTAGTTCATAGCAGTCACATACAAAAGGCAAAAGCTAAAGCCCTATGGATCATAAAATTCCACAACAGAATGATAGAGATCCTTGGCTGCCCGTCGGTACCTAATCATCCCAGGAAGACCTGAATAGAAAGAAAAGGATGTCCTGCGCAGCATGCTACGGGTTAACCCGACCAAGTCAACCACGACTCAGAAGGCTTTTTCACTAGGTCCCAAAACAGAAGCTTAAACTTTTAGAACAGAAGGGTTGCAGAACACAAACACCAAAACACATCGCTCTAACCATAAAGAAACCAAAATCGTTGTTGAAATAGAAGTCTTATGCTAAGACTAGCAAAACATGGAGCCAAACAGAAGTCAGAAGTCGAAACACACTTTCAGAAAAAGAAAAGATCCGAAGCAGAACGAATACTCTCGGAACAAAAATACACGTAAATGCATACCAAAACATCTCAAAATAGAAGTCAAAATGGAGCTCAAACGAACATTTTAGGCAAAATTAGAGAGGTGTCCAGACATGTGTCCGAACCTACAAGTCCGAACGCATGTCGTGACACAAAACAAAGATGTCCGGACATGTGTCCGGACTTGTAGCCGAACCTTAAAATACACACGTTCCTGACGCATGTCGGGTTTGAAAATACAAGCCGAACTGCAAATCTAGGACCCGTCTTACACCCAGTCCAGACATACATGTGAAAAGCGTCTGGAAATACAAGCATCTGAGGCACCGTCCAGACATACAAGTTCGGACGGATGTCCGGACAGAGTCCAAAAAATCACATACGAGGTGTCCAGCTGAAATACCCCGTAATTAAAAATAGTGATTAATTAGGCTAATAAGTAATTTAGAAGCTTAATTAAGTGTAAATAATCATGAGGGAATAAATCCCGAAGAAAACGGATCCTTAAAACGGATTAAAAACGCTAACGAACCTTAAAGCGCGTTTTCGAGGAAACCAGGAAAACGTGACTTTAAGCGGGTCAAATAAGACTCGTAACAATTTGGTCAACTAAATAATCATTAATATTAGTGAAGCTTTAGAACCAATAAAATCAATAAAACGGGAAAATAGTAAAAACTGTCAAAAACGGGAAGTTGTGGGGTAGAAACATAAATAACTCAAACTAGTGTGTCCAAAATTGTAAATAAAATTTTACAAACCCATATGGGCTGTGTGTTGTCCGATTTGGAGCCCCCACTCACACCCTCTCATAACTCTCTTCTTATGAGCAAAAGGACAAAACAATAAAAATAAAAAAGGTAACTACTTTATTCTACCTCACACTCTCTCTCTCTCCTACCCTCATTCTCTTCTCACGTACAGCACTCAACTCACTCACCATCTCTATTTCTCTCTTCCTCAACCGGCAACAATGGAGAAATAAGAAACCCCCACACAAACCTCTACTTCTCTCCTCTTGTTACTCCCTTAAATCTCCTCCAAAAATCACAAAAATTACACCATTGTCTTCCTCTCATCAAGGAGAGTATTCCCCTCTTTTCAAAATTCAAAAAGGAGCACCTTCACCTCCATGGGTGTGTAGCATTTGGAGCTTCAAGACTACCACTAGAACCACCTTCTCCTCCTTGTCATTTTGAGGTAAAAATCTTCTTGAAACCTCATTGTTTTTTTCTAGCCTTATGGGAAACGAAAATCTAGCTAAAAACTTGTTTGGTTTCCTTGTACCCTAGCCGATTTTGGCTTCCTTGGAGAGTGGGAAAGATTGTTCTTGAGCCATTCCAAGCATTACCTACACCCTTGCAAGGTAATGGAATTTCTAAACCCTAAAACTTGCATTAAAACTTAAATAATGGTTAGGGTTAGTTAGTGTATTAAAATGTGTGTATATACGTGGGCTGTAGTGTTAGAATCGATTTACAAACCGGTGGGAAGAGAAGAGAAAGAGGAAGGGAAGAAGAAGGAAGAAGGAGAAAAGAAAACTTAGAAGAAGAAACAGGTAATATGCTTACCCTTGTGTAACCTTGTGTATAGGTATGTAACAGATTTTAAAAGAGTAAAATTTGCATTGTAGAATGGTAATGAACAATAGTGTAATGAAGAAGAAGAATTGGATTGTGTTGAAGCTTTAAAGACAATTAAAACTGTCACAAACTAGATTGGGATTGGGATGTTGAGTGCAAGAATTTTTAAGATTGTTTGGTGTGTGGTATTTGTGTATGAGAGTTTGTTTAATGGTGATTGATGGAAATAGGTGAGATGGATGAAAATGTGTGTGAAAAGGATGTGGGGAGAATGTAAAAATATAGGGGAGACTATGGCAAAATTTACCTAGAATAGAACACCTAATGAGCTAGAAACTAGGTGGGGAATTTATGTTGTAACATATTTCAATTGAGTTAGTTAAGTGGGTAAGTTAGGAGAGGTGTGCATTGCATTAGAAGTTTTAGGAATGACATTAGAAGAGGGGACTATAGATGGAGAGAGTAGAGTAAAAATCTGTAGCAATTGCAACTAAGGAAGATTTAGTGTAAGTGCTGAAATGGGTCTTAGGAAAATGAGTGTGTAAATTAGTATAGAAGTATGTAAAGAGTTAATGAATGAACTAGGTGTATTAGGAGGTTTAATTGGTGTTAAAACATGTGGGAGTAAGTATAGGAACAATGGGGAAGTAATACACTGGTGGAACGCGAGCCTTTAATGACGGTGGTTTAATCACGGCTTTAACAGACACCGTGATTAATAGGAAGGCCGGAATTAATTAGCGACGATGATTGAATTAACCGTAATCAATAATCGATCGGAGGTAGGCGCACCTTTTTTAGGACGGACTTTAGATGACGGTTATTAGTGAAACCGTAATCTAAAGTCCCGTGTTGACGCGCGCTTTACGGTCAACGGACTTTAGATTACGGTTTCACTAATAACCGTCATCTAAAGTCCGTCCTAAAAAAGGCGCGCCTACCTCCGACTGATGGTCAACGACGTCGTTTTGACCTGACGCCAAATATTTCCGTATTATTTGATTTTTTGACTCCGCGCGTAATCTAAATTACAGTTAACGACGTCGTTTTACCAGTGTATTTTAGATTAATAAAAACTTTATATTAATGTGTTACCTATGTTTGAAACCCAACATATGCCAAATAATTATCACGCTATTTTTTTTAATTTCGTTACACTTTAGATTACGGTAAACGACGTCGTTTTACCAGTGTATTTTAGATTAATAAAAACTTTATATAATGTGTTCCTATGTTTGAAACCCAACATATGCCAAATAATTATCGCGCTTTTTTTTTAATTTCGTTACACTTTAGATTACGGTTTTTTTGGGAACCGTCATGTAAAGTGTGACTTTAGTTTACGGTTTACATGTAAACCGTAATCTAAATTCCATTTAAAACATTTGCCTACACTCTGCACACTCTACTCACAGTAACTCTTCTTCTCTTTCGCGCTATCTTCCTCACTGAAATCGCCTCCTCTCTCCCGTCACCTTGCTAACGGCCATCGCCGCCGTCGCTCCCACCACCTTTGTCACTCCCATCGCCGCCGGTCACCACCCATCTACCACTGGTCTCACCGTCGACGTCTCTATCGCGTATTGGGTATGCGATCGATTGATTGTCGTTTTTTTCTAACTTTGTTCATATACATGCATTTCAATTGCAAGTTCTAAGCTCGTTTGTATCGAATCCTGAGAGTGTAATGGCAAATGTTCTAACCTTGTTCATATATTTTGCCCAGATTCACAGTTAATTGCGACCTAGTTCGTGGGCTGATTTCTACACTACTTGCCCACTTCGGTGCTTAGTTACAGTAACTTTGCAAACCAATCTGTAAACTGCGTATTTATTTATTCTTAGCATTTAGTATTACAATTAATACATAATAGTGTATTTTAAAAATGCTACTACTTAAAACTGCCACAGGAAAGAAAGTAAGTTCAAGTTATTACCGATTCCTGAAAAATGATGGAACAGAACTGTAGCATATCTCAGTTTTTAATGGAACAGAACTGTAACAAGTTGTTTGAGTTTTGGTCTAGATTTTAAAGCTTAATGGAATATTTAAGTAACTGGGTAAGGAGTTTAGGAAGTATAATCAGTTGAAAGAAAAAAAAATACAGACAGGGAAGAAAGCAAGAACACAACTCAGTTTCTGTTTGATTTCAGTTTGGATTTCAGCTTCAGTTTCTAGATGGTGCGTGCGAATTTGACTTTGATAAAACTGATTTGGAGATGTTAGAAATATAGGGGAGATGCTGTCGATTTTTTTCCGCAGTTTAGCTAGCATTAACCTTGATTTTTTGATGAATTCTAATGTTGTCGTTTTTTTTCATTATGCATCAGGACTACGACTTTATTTAGGCTTCCGACCTCAACCGTTAGCATCGGCTAATCGTCTACCAGAGGTAAGATTTATATATATACATATAATATTTGACAAACTACCAAACATAGTTATCCGCCCAAGATATACCTAATAGAGGTATATCTTCGGCAGTCCCTGTCGGGACTGTCCACGATTGTTAAATCACACACCTAGGGTGTGAATGTGCTTTTAATATGTACTTTATTGATTATTTCAGCAGTATCTCTTTATTGTTCTTCGAATGCATATATTATTGATTAATATCATAATATCGTGCATTTGAAGAACTGTAGGGAGATGCTGCCGAAATTTTCAATAAATTACATATTAAAAACACGTTCACCGGTGGGATTTAATACTCATGGATGGATTTAGGTTGATAAGATACAAAAGTGTAAAGACTCTGCCACGGGTGACGGGTATGAAATGGCTGCCTTCATATAAATAGCTAGAAGGAGATGGAACGTTCGTGGATTTACAGCGGAAATTTGGACGACAAGTTTTTAGAAGGAGTTGATAAGTTATGCACGGTGTGGCGAACAATCTGAAACCTACAGACAAGGGATACATATTTTGTCCGTGTATCGACTGCCAAAACAATCTGAGATATCGCGGCGTTGAAACAATTAAGGAACATCTGATCCGCCGCGGTTTTACAAAAGATTTCCAAGACATAATCCGATGGCATGGTCAGAGTGCGTTCGATGTTATTAAGCCTGACGAAGGGGATAATGGTCAGGCAAACACAGAAACAGAACTTGGAGATGATACAGTTGCTGGTGATCCAGAAGACGTTACAGCGAACGTTGAGCCAGATTTCTGGGATGATGACATTGAGACTATGCTCGAAGATGTGGAACGACATTACTCTAACACGCCAGACAAGCATGAAAATTTGTTGGATTCATCCAAAACACCGTTGTACCCCGGGTGTGACCCTACAAAGTTAAGCAAGTTGAGTGTCGTCCTCAAGCTATTCAACTTGAAAGCGAAACATGGCTGGAGCGACGTAAGTTTCACTGACCTCCTGGAACTATTGAAATACGTTCTTCCGGTGGACAACGTTTTACCAACGACTACGTACTCAGCCAAAAAAATGATGTGCCCAATGGGTATGGGGTACCAGAAAATTCATGCTTGTCCAAATGGTTGCATGCTGTTTTGGAAATCGGATGAATTTGCTGAAAGCTGTTCAGCATGTGGAGCGTCACGGTATAAGAAACAACAAACTCACATCAGCGGTAGGTAGTAAGAAAGGTTCACCAGCTAAGGTACTGTGGTACCTGCCCATCATTCCAAGGTTCAGACGTTTGTTCTCCATTGAGAAAGACGCAGAGAATCTTTGATGGCATTCAGTTCACAGGAAAAAGGATGGCAGATTGAGACATCCCGCTGATGCACCACAGTGGAGAAACATAGACGTAAAATTTCCTGAGTTTGGTAACGAACCGAGAAACCTAAGGCTAGGCTTGTGCACAGATGGGATGAACCCTTACGGTACTTTGAGTAGCATACATAGTACCTGGCCTGTGCTTTTGGTTATTTACAATCTACCGCCGTGGTTATGCATGAAACCAAGACACATCTTGTTGTCTTTGTTAATATCTGGTCCAAAGCAAACGGGGGGCACAAATTGACGTATTCCTACAACCTTTGATAGAGGATCTACAACTCTTGTGGAATGAAGGGGCTACGGTTTACGACTCATTCAGTAAAGAGGACTTCAATTTGCGTGCTATGTTGTACTGCACAATCAATGATTTCCCGCCTATGGTAATCTTTCAGGCTATTCAATCAAGGGGGCGTTGGCGTGTCCGATTTGTGGTGAAAACACTTGTAGCATTCGCTTGAAACATAGTGGGAAAACCGTGTATATGGGCCACCGAAAAATGCTTCCAAAAGGACATAAGTATCGAAAGATGGCGAAAGAGTTCGATGGGAAAACTGATCACAGCATGGCGCGCCAGCCTTTGACAGGTACAGAGATTTACAAAAAGTTGGATAATATTGTGAACAACTTCGGGCCGCCAACCAAAAGTGGTGAAAAAAGTGTCTGGAAAAAGAAATCAATATTTTGGGAACTACAGTACTGGCAGCATCTGGAGGTTAGACATTGTATCGATGGGATGCATGTCGAGAAGAACGTGGGTGAAAGTATCACTAGCACCCTTTTGAACATAAAAGGAAAGACAAAGGATCATTTGAAAGGAAGAAAAGATTTAATTGAGTTGGGCATACGCACAGAGCTTGGCCCGCAAGAACGTGGAAAACGCACATTCTTGCCTCCTGCCTGTCACACTCTGTCTAAAGAAGAGAAACATAGTCTATGCAGTACCCTTTACAACATCAAGGTGCCATCAGGTTACTCCTCAAACATAAGAAACCTAGTGTCCATGACAGATTTCAAATTAGTAGGAATGAAATCTCACGATTATCATGTCCTACTTCAAGAATTTTTGCCAATTGCACTACGTGGGATCTTGCCGGATGCTGTCAGACACACAATCACAAACGTCAGTGTCTTCCTCAAATCCATTTCGTCTAAGGTTCTTGATGTGGACACTCTGTCTAAATTACAAAAGGATCTTATTGTGACAATGTGCCAGCTGGAGATGTATTTTCCTCCATCGTTCTTCGACATAATGATACATCTCCTCATGCATCTTGTAAGAGAGATTCTGATGTGTGGTCCTTTGTACCTTCGCTACATGTATCCGTTTGAAAGGTACATGGGTGTCCTGAAGAAGAAAATGAAGAACCGTCGTCACCCAGAGGGTAGTATTATAGAGGGCACTATCACAGAGGAAGTTGTAGACTTCTGCACCAATTACCTAGAAGGTGTCGATACCATTGGACTTCCACGTTCTAGACACGAGGGAAGATTGAAGGGTGTTGGCACGGTTGGAAGGAAACTGAAAAGAATTGACATAGACACTCTTAACAAAGCTCATTTAGTTGTGCTAAGTCATCTTGAAGATGTTGAACCATACTTTGATGAACACTTGTGTGTTTTAAGAGCACAATATCCAAACATGAGTGACGTTAGACTACAAAATGAGCAGAATAGGACATTTGTCCGATGGTTCAAAGAGAGAGTGTTGTCCGATCAGTCCACGAATGTGCCTGAACTGATTAAAGTAGTTGCATTTGGACCAAATCTGGATGTAATTTCTTATGAGGGGTACGATGTCAACGGATTCACCTTTTTCACAGAACGTCAGGATCAGAAGTCAACGAATCAAAACAGTGGTGTAGAGCTTGAAGCTTATCAAAACTTATATGACATCGGTGTCGTGGGTCATAGTCCTGTCTCAGTACAACAGTCATATTTCGGTGTTATACAAGACATCTGGGTATTGGACTACAACAGCTACGAAATGTGTGTTTTCCGCTGTAACTGGGTTAACAACAATCATGGCTACCAAGAGGAGGAGCATGGTATGAAACTGGTTGATCTGTCTAGAGCTACTCCCACGGTTGAGCCATTCGTTGTTGGGACGAAGGTTAAGCAGATATTTTATGTTACTGATCCCTGTAATCCTAGATGGTCTGTTGTGCTTAAAGGGAGAAGAGGAATAGTTGGTGTGGATGGGTGTGGTTGATGAGGATGAGTATGATGCAGAAGATGAACCTCCAACTGTTCCTATTTCATTGGAAGAGGCTGAGGTCACAGGTCATCGTGAGTATATACGATCAGACCATAACGAGGGAATGTGGGTTGAGAGATAATGGTGTATGTAAGTTATTACTATAAAAATTTATATGAAATTAACACTCTTTTATTTATTGCTTGTTTATGACCATTATGAAATGCTTAATTTAATTCAAATTGTATTTCAATCCTTGCAGGCATGGCTGATCCGGACATGGCTGATGAAGAGTTCGATTTATTTTGTCGTCAGGAGGAGGAAAATGAGCAGCAAATGGTACCAGTCCCATCTACATCTGCCGCTGCTGTTGTTGCCCCATCTACATCTGCCGCTGCTGCTGTTGCCCCATCTACATCTGCCGCTGCTGCTGTTGGCCCTTCCATGAGTGCACCTTCTACGAGTGCTACTCAGAGACCCAGAGGTAAGGTCCGACCCGTGGGTTGAAACTGCAGAAAACCGGATCAGATTAGTCTTCTGTGGGACAAGTATGGGAGGTATGGTGGGGGAAGCAGGTCAGAGTTCGCTAGTATGCTATGGGACTCTGGCCAGATCACATTGCTGCATCAACCACACATGGAAACAAGTCCCGGAAGAAGTTAAGGAGACCATCTGGAAGAAGGTGCAAGAACGATACAAGATCCCAGAAGAAGTGAAGAAGACCGTTCTTTCTTTGGTGTCCGGCAAAGCTAAATCATTCCGCCACTACTTGGTTGAGCATTGGATCAACAGGGTGCCCCCACGTGAGCCTCCGCCGTATGTTGTGTACAATGGCATGATCACTGAAGAGGAGTGGAAGGAGTTCGTTGAGCGGCACGCCACCCCCGAGTTCAGGGTATGTTTGTGTGTACTCTTTTCTTAATTAATGCTCATAATGCTTTATCCCTGATTTTCTAATTAATTTCCTGTTGTACTTTCTTAACAGCAAATACAAGAACAAGCACGACAAAACCGTGAAGCTAATCTCTACCCCCACACTATGGGACGAAGGGGATATGTGGGCAGCCTCGAGGGATGGAAAGAAGCTGGTTTGCTGACACGGAGGAACGAGGATGGAAGTGAATGCCCGATCGAGGATGTCTCTGAGGCGAGGAGGGTGCAGATGTACATACTGGGACGCCAGAAAACGACCAGCGAAGGTCAGAGGATATTTCCTAATGCTGCGATGGAACAACTGGCTAACCAAATGTAAGTATTTGAAAGTAGCTGTTAAATAATTTACTTATATACTCAAGTGTTGTTGATCTTAAATTTAGTGTTAACTTCTTTGAAAATTGGACAGTACGAAGCGGCACAGAGAGGAGAAGTAGACTTACACGCTCCTCCTTCTCAAGACGACGCGCTCAATCAAATGCTTGGGAAGAAGGATCACCCAGGGCGTGTTAGAGGATTTGGGGGAGAAGTACGTCAGAAGAACGTATTCCCGCCATCTGCTAGGAAGGGTCAGCTGAGTGCTGCTGAAGTCGAGGCGATGGTAGAGCGTAGGTTCGCTGCTGAGCGCCAAGCTAATGACGAGAAACAGGCTGCTGAGCGCCGGGCTATTGAGGAGAGGCTGCAGGAAGCGTTGAATGCGATTGCACATGCGACTACTCAACATAGCAGCTAGATCCTCCTCGACTGTCTTCCTCGTCTAGTTGTGCTCCGGCCGCTGACCCGTACCCTTTTGCCAACATCCAGGTTAACTTTGTTTAACTATTTTTCTCCTAAAATAAAGTTATTTAAATAGTATTAGATTGGACTCACTTATTTATTTCACGTATTATCTCTGTTTATTAAAGGAGCAAAAAAAATGTCGTCTCCAAATACCATTAGAAGGGCACCCTGTAGATGCGGCCTACGGGACGGTGTTGCCATCAGGTCCACTCACGCTCATCAGTTTCGTACGTCTACCCCCATTCTACGCGTGTGTGACCTTGGACCTGATAGTTGATGGATTTGAGCATGCATACCTTCCGATGGCGTTTGACAACAAATGCACGCTGATCGAAGCGAAGGGAGACATATTGCCCTGGCCAGCATGTTATATTGTTGTCACCGATGAGGTAAGACTGTTTGACAACCATTTAGTATCTAATAAAATGCATTATTTAGCATTAAGTGTCTAATCTAATCTATTATAGATCCCTGAGCTTCCTCGCCGCGTAACCCGGCCCAGACTAGAAGAGACCAGCGCGCCGGCGAATCCTGAGATTCCTGAGCTTCCTCGCCGCGTATCCCGGCCCAGAGAAGAAGAGATCTGCGCGCCGGCGAATCCTGTCAGAAGTACAAGGGTATGTTCTAGATAAATGTTTAATGTTACTATAATAATCAATTAGTAATTATCTTTACATTTATGCTTTACTGTTTGTGTGTGAAGGGTAAGAATCCAGTGAGTCGGGGTGCGAAAGGTAAGAATCCAGCGTCCGTCCGGGGTCGCACCAGGACTTCTGAGGCGCCTAAAAATAAGCTCGCACTGCCACAAAAACTTGTTAATGTTTTGGGGGCCAAGCAGATGAATCTCTACGACAAGATCATGTTGAAGTCATCTCAAACTAACAACTTCATGATGACGCTTCCAAAGTCGATGTTTCACTACGAAGAAGATATGATCACGACAATCAACTTTGAGGACATCAGAGAGATGATGTGTGGAGATTATCTGAACATTAACATTATTCAAGCTTATCTAAAGTAAGTGTTCTTTCCTCATACTGTAAAAACATATAGAGTAAGTATCTATGAAGTTGCATTGGCTAACTTTTTATAGTACATGTGATATAATAGATGTCTGCTTGAGAGATGTGCTGAGAAGGACATGACCTCCATTACTGCGGTGTGCCCGGAGCGTTTATCGTACGACTCAGTCACTAGGGACCCGGGGAGGTTTTGTGAATACATGATTCATTGCTTCAATGTTGTTGATCAACAGAATAAATTATTCATTCTAATGCCGTATCACCAAACGTGAGTTCTAATATAAAATTACATACTAATTAGCTAACTTTTTTACCTTCATTTCTCATTTCATTTTGTATTTGACATTGTAGCCACCACTGGGCTTTGTTTATATTCTGCGCTGCCACCGCTACTCTGCTCGTTCTAGATCCACTAGGGCAGTGGACAGAATTCAACACTGAAGACTTAATCAAAGAGTAAGTTTTTATTACTATTTAATTGTTTGTAAGTTTTTGAACCAAAATTAATGTACTTGTTCATTTTGCTAAACGCTTTTGTTAATATATGTAACAGTTGTTACGAAAAAAACCCCTCAGGGAGAGTTTGGTGATTTGACCGTCGATTACATCCAGGTTTGGTAATTCATGTATTTCATTCGTGCTGCTATTATCTTTGTACAATTGTTTTACATTTGTGAATTTTGGTGATTTAGTGCCCTACCCAAAGGATTCTAAGAGTTGCGGGTATTACGTGATGCGGTATATGTACGAGTTCGGGGTACTTCCCAGGTTTAAGAATGATATAGACAAGGTAATACGAACGCTGTCTTGTATTTAATTCTTTCGGCAGATTTTTTGTGTCTTTATCTTAATCTCATTATGTGTTCCATTCCTTTTCTTGTTGCAGATTAAAGAGCATTATGCCAGATTCAAGACTTATGCTCCTGCCGACTTGTTGCATGTCAGAGAGAGCATGCAGCCATGTTTATGAGAATGGAGTGTAGACTAGCTAGCTCTGATGCTGCTATCATGGATTGTTTTTTACAGTTTTCTGCACCGTTTTTGTACTGTTTTACGCTTCTGTTTTATGCTATTTCTTGCTGGGAGTCATCCTAGCTGTATCTACCATGTATAGGTTACACTGCTACCTTTGTAGCCCTCTGATTCTGTTAGTTGCTGCTGCTGTAACAGATTATATTTTTTGTAATGAATTGCTAGCTGCTGCTGCTGTAACAGATTCTAGCTATTGTATTGAATATTTCTGTTGCAATTGTGCGCAGAGAATGAATTTGCAATTGTTATCTCTGTTGCAATTGTGTAACAGATTGAATATGCAATTGAATATGTTACAGGTTTCGATCTGGTGCTTTATTAGATGTTATCTCTGTTGCAATTGTGCGCAGAGAATGAATTTGTGTTGTTGGTATTTGATTCAGGTGGTTCAATTGTGCAGTTTCTGCCCTCTGTTGCTTATCTGTTACAATTCTGTCTCTATTGCAATTGTGTAGATTTGTAAAAAAAAAAAATAAAAAAAAATACACTTTAGATGACGGTTCTAACAATAACCGTCATCTAAAGTCCTTTGGGCGCGCGCGCCAAAAGACTTTAAATGACGGTTATTTCCCAAAACCGTCATCTAAAGTGTCGACTTTACATTACGGTTATTGGTAAAACCGTGATCTAAAGTCCTTCGGCGCGCACACGCCAAAGGACTTTAGATCACGGTTTTACCAATAACCGTAATGTAAAGTCAATGACACGCGGGCCGGAAAAGGGCCTTTAATTACGGTTTAAAACCGTAATTAAAGACGTCGCCATCTTTATTGACACCCGCGTAGATTACGGTCCACAACCGTAATTATACACGGTTTTGGACCGTAATTAAAGGGTTCCGTTCCACCAGTAAGAAGAGGGACTGAAAACAGAAATAAAAATGCAATCACTGGACTGGACCGACCTTGGGACCGGACTTGCAAGGTCGGTCGAGCCCAGCTTTACAAAGGACGGAAAGCTTCTGGAATGGACCGACCTTGGGGACCGAACTTGCAAGGTCGGTCGGCCAGAAAATTTTCCGTCTTCAAACCTTCTGGAATGGACCGACCTTGGGGACCGGACTTGCAAGGTCGGTCGGCCTAAAATTTGCCTGTAATGTAACTTACTGGAATGGACTGACCTTGGGACCGGACATGCAAGGTCGGTCGACTCCAGAATTTCGAAACCAAAACTCACTGGAATGGACCGACCTTGGGACCGGACTTGGCAAGGTCGGTCGGCCCTATAATCTTCCAGCGTATTACCTTACTGACTTCGACCGACCTTGGGTCCGACCCTGGGTAAGGTCGGTCGAGTCATACAAAAAAAATTTAATTAAATAATAATAATATACATACATATATATATATATATGTATACCCACCTATACATATGTACATATATAAGCAAGTACACCATCGTTAAGCAATGAAAGGTAAATAAATAATGTGTAAGTATAAGCACTTCAGAGACTTAGTAAGTATGACTTAGGAAATGTAGGAGTAATCGAACTAAGTTAATGATAGTTAGATTAATCACTCGATTGTATGTATATCATAGGATTTGAATTGTGAACACCAGAGGAACGTCGGATACAAGTACAACGGTGAACGGTATGAATTCCTCGTGCCCCGTATGCTATCTTGGTTACTCTGATTTGTGTGTTGTGTGCTAATTGATCACCAAAGAAGATAAATGCACGAATCAGAGTTATTATGCTTGCTTGTGAATATGTAGTGATGTATGTTGTGAATATTTTCTTTAAATCTTAGTTTGTATAATTCATGAAATGTATGGATGATAATGAATGTGTGTATGTATGATATATTGTATTGTGACCGAATGTGTTTGAGATTGGACTTCTAACTGATTCCTAACAAGCTAACCAATCTAACTTAAATTGGTAATTAATTGGAATGAGTAGAAGTCCGATATAGTTTCGGCCACGCGTGAGGATGCGGAGACACAAGAGGTTGGATCCAAGTCCTGACTCTTAAACTGGTCCGCAGCCCAAACCCCTTAAATGGGTAGCATCCCGGATTGGTGAGTCAAGTAAATCCTAGTGGTGGGACGGTGTAGTCCCCGGGCCGAGGTCATACCGACTTAACAGAGTAGAGTAAGTAAGTAAGTAATGAAAGTAAGTAAGTAAAGTAGAGTAAGTAAGATGCAATGAGTAAAAGAGTAATAAGCATACCGATTAACCCGGATGCGTAATTTGGCTAACACCGTGAAGGTAAGTGAAGTGTATGTTATTGCAATGTTGCCTTGATCTGTGTAATGTATTGTATATGCATGTATGTTGTGTGCAAAGCATGTTGTATGAAATAAATGAACCGTATACCTATTCTACCTTAATTAGTCGGCGTGCCCTAGCTAGCACGCGGTATATGCGGAGTTCATGCGCAGCTTTTGCTGAGCCCCTTGGGGCGATGTTTTTACTACACGCAGGTACAAGAGAAGGGTGAAGACTGTGAAGAGATGTAGCTTTGTTTCTTTTTGTCTGTAAACAATGAATCGTGAATGGTGTACTAAGTAGTACACGGCTGTAGGTTTTAGTTAGCCGGTGTACCATGGGGTACACCCTTTTGGATAGTGGAAGTATCGGATTTGGGTATAGATGAGTAGCTTGTAGAAAACTCATTCTTTTGGTAAACTTGGAAATGATGTAATTGATATACTTTGGCGCTCGGTAATCCACTAATGTAAGTATTCGGTATTTGGTATTCGGTAAGAAATGTAGTAGCTCGGTATACTATGATCATCAGACCGTGACTGTAGGTAGTAATAGCCTTGCTAGCCGTATGGGCGGATAGCGGCGTTGTATCACCCGCCGTAGTAGTGTAGTATTTCCGCTGCGAACTGATAGGACTAACAGGACGATTCGACGGTAAGAATAGGATTAACGGTAGGGGTGTTACACCGGCGGACTTGTGTCCGGACTTGCATGTTCAGAAACAAGCCGAACTGCAAATCCAGGACCCGCCCTCACGTCCCGTCTGAACATACATGTCTGAAACCCGTCAGAAAATACAAGCATTTGAGGCACCGACCGGACATACAAGTTTCGGACGGATGTCCAACAACACGAAAAACTGTAAAATCTGGCAACAAAACATATATAAACCATAACCACAAATCTCCATAGATTTACATAATATTTCCATAACAAAATAGTCAGTCAAAACACATTCCCACTGGGTTTTAACAGAGCAAAACACAACTCAAATCCAAGTCAGATTCACCACGAAATTCAAAGAATCAAACAACACACTCAGAAGTAGAATCGAAAACCAGAAACTCCCGTGTGTGAACACACCCTAACCAATCAATCTATCACCTACCTCACATCCGAAGCATTGCACAAATCTACGAACTCCACACAGTGTACTCGTCAAATCCCCACTTGAACTCGACGACCATGGACTGAATCAACTCGATGTCGAAAACCAATTCAAAAACAGAGAAGGAAATGAACGAAATGAATACCAATAAATCCCAAAATATACAAACCTGAAGAAAGACCAAGTGATGAACAAAATTCCATGAGCAAAAATATCCCAACAATTAGAAATTGGGAGAAGGGAGAAGAAAGGACATAAGCAAAGGGAGGAAGTTGAAGAAGAGGAGAAGAGCGAGAGAGAAAGTGCTGAATTGGAGTTGGGAAAAATAAAGAAGGAAAAAGAAAATGAAGAAGAGCAAAAGTAAACGTGAAATAAACTCCCTCTTTAATAAAATACTAATGATGTAACACCCCTACTCTTAATCTCGTACAATCGACATTTTATAGCATAATTAAAAACACGAGCCGCAGTGAAAAATAAAGCTAATCGTTCTTACTTGGGTGCTACCGCCATTACTCACCCATGTGAGTAATGAAGCATCCAATTACCACAATAAATATAACCACTATGATGACAAAGATAGAAAACCGATATGTATTATACATCCTTCCATAACTAGATCCGTACAAGTGAGCAGTCTAAGTAATCCCAAAGTATATACAACCGTAGTATATAATGTAATACAAGTCTATAAGTGCGATAACAAAGTACTGCTAACTACCCAAAAGTATCCCGCACTCCGGCTTCGGTCTTGATCGAGCACCTGTGATATGTATGCCACAACGGGCTCAGTACAAACCACTGAAATATGCTGAAGTGTAATCCTAGGATCCGTTAGACTCCTTAAGTGAATTAGCCGTCTTAACGTGTGGTTCATTTTCATGCAGATCCGTTTTACGAGTATATAATGAAACTATAAATGCTATAATTAAACACTCAGCAGTCATCCAATATAACCACATCATTCACAAATAATTTATACACATTATCAAAACGTTAAACAAGTAAATACGATAATGAAATGAGAGTCATTTTCTTGTGACGGTTCTCTTTACTCGGCCTTTGAGGCCCATTGTTCGTTATCCACGTTTACAAGGGATATTGAAGTCTCGTACTACGGTATATCTAATACTCAAAGTCTCATTCATTTACGTTTACTCTTAACTCATAGTGGGTGTCATGTTAGGACAACCCCATATAATTCATAATGTTTATATAACTGGACAGTCGTCCTGTGTGCAATAACAATAGTGCCCTTTGACCAATGATCCGAAGATCTCTGGGTTTCCTCTTTGTCTAATAAAGGTGCCTTAAGTGGCCGAAGCCATGCACCAACAACGGTGCCATCTAACCAACGATCATATCTGGCTTGTCGGATTTCCATATCGAGGGAACCCCAAATCTGGAAGTCCTCTCTAAGTGATCACTCTATGCAGCCAGTTAGTCCGTAGACTACCCTGGGTTTTCCTCCTCATATACCAACTCTTCACCATGTGATTAAGTAACTTAATCAATTCACCTTAGATCTACTCTTAGGTTATAGAGAATACATTAATCATTTGGTTGCCATTTAGGTCTTACACAATACCTATAAGTCATCTAGGTCATGTTCATGTTCAAGTACATATGCTCTAAAGATTGGTGCTGACGAATCTCATTCCTAAGTTTTCCACTTAGGTTGATTAGGAATTGTAACATCCCTACTAATCCGGCTCCTAATTATAGTATAAACGTCGTGCTTAGTAAATAAATCGCAGCGGTAAATAACAGACTGTCGTTCTAATGGTGTCACTGTTAACACTCGCCCATACGGGTGATAACGAGTTACATGATAATCAATATACGAAACGTATTCCCGCAGTGACCACAAGAGATAGATAGTAGTGCTTAAATAAAACTAAAATATATACAACAACAATCCGTCTTATACATAAACCGTACACGTGAGCGGCTAACCAAATATACACCTAGGTTTACAAAACCAGAGTCCAAAATAACCGTAGTCTCAATCCGTACCAAGTCTAACCAAAAGTAACCAAAACCGTCGCGCCCCGCGTCGACCCTCCAGCTAGTCTCCTGAAAATAAAAATGGTTTGTGGTATGGAACCAGCCCCTGCTGAGTATGTTATCACATGCCTCATCATGCCTCCTAAAACCCCTCAATTAATTGGTCGAAAGCATGAGATTCGTTACATGCAATACCATTTTAATATTTAAACTGTAAAACATTTAACAGTAATAACCATACAATAAACACAATCATCAGCACACATAATATAATCCACACAGTACAACCAATGAACAACAAGGCGAAACAACAAGAATAATAAACAAGTATTAACTCCCGTCCTTGGCATAAAGACCAATATTGTTCGCCAATGTACAAGTCTCAACTGTAATAAATGTTCGGTTATACCTAGTGACAACGTCTCTTTTAAAAACGACGTGTCTCTAATTACCCATATACTATGGCGGGTCACCCACGGCAGTAGCCACTCCAGCGGTAGAGTCTCCGACCAACGAACCGTCCTAGCTCACGGGAAATTTTTCTTGTACTTGCGGACCCGTACGCGGACATCTGGTATCGTTTTTGTGATCACAGCGCGCACCAAGAGCCACATCCTCTGGCTTTGTTATGTTAATTAATATACCATCGCATCGCATTACAATTTTACTAACACAGCAGACTAGACTAAGGTCGTAGTCCAATCCAGAGTATATAAACTCGGGATCCAGTGTTAGATACGAGAGCGGAGTTAGAAAAGGCCAATGCTTCGTATTAAAGTCTCGGATAATATGTATATCTTATTATCCTAGTGCTACAACATTTTTCTGACGATCCTTATATTACATACAAGATAGCACCATAGCCGCTAGTTCGTTATATATATATGTCCATATATACAAACCAATACTGTTAACGCAACAACAGTAAATAATAAGCAGCTAAAATATACAGTTCATGCATATTTATTCACACAATCAGACAAGCAATCTTATCACAGGTTACACAGAAGTCTGAACTGAGGAAGCCCTCAGAGACAATCAGAGACACGTAACAACATACCATTCACCCTGATTATATAACCGTGTGGAGTATGAATCAGCTAGATCCGATGCTCCTCGTGTCGTCTCTAACAGTCTAATAATACATAACACTACAGATTAGAATCCCGTATAACGTCATAACTCCGCGGTACCCCGTACCGTCACTAATACCTCCCAGTTCGTTCCCTGTTATTTACTAACAACGTTTGTCGGGCTTTCGGTTTAACTCGGGATTTGGAAAAACGTTATATTACATGCGTAGTCTCGTCTCGTATATTAATATACTTAAAGTTTGAACTTGGTTATCGCATGTAATTCAATATACCCTTGTATATTATATAGTTTGTTTCTATATTGCATGTATAATTCTTAATCATATATTATACATTTCACCTTAGTATCTATTTTCCTAAGGTTAGTTTTTCCAAGTTTAATGTAGTATAATTCATATGTAAAAATACTTTGAATTATATAAATCCTTATTATTTCATGTATACTCCTAACATTAGAATTTCCATATCTAATGTTTGTAATTCTTTTCTCTTTATCTTATATCATTTTAATTATGATAATATATGGTTATTGAACCATATTATATTTTTCCACTCCATAACATATATTTATTTATATACATGTATTATGGGACTATTCGTTATATGGTAAGTCTTTATAATATATTCATTCTCTTTAATGAATATTTCTTATATTATAAATGTTACAACCCTTATAACATTAAAAACCATATTATAAATTTTCATTAAAAAATGCCCATATTACCGAACAACACCTATTTTCTTAAATATTTACAAAATCCACCACATAATTTATATAATGTTATATTATAGTTATATAACATATATTATGACATTTATGTCATTAAAACAATTATAACCTATAGTTATAAATTATTATAAAATACCAAACAGCCCATTATACTCTCGGTTTTTATTAAATTCCACTATACTTCCATAAATTACAAATCAACCCCAAATTATATTCCATTGTTACACTTCTAATATATATCTTATATTATAATCCTTAAACCTTAATATAATTATAACATATAGTTATAAATGCATATTATTGCCGAACAGACCCTAGGGTCTGTTTTAATTTAATTCCAAACCACCTAACTTTGTATAATTACCAAATCTCCCCAATTTATAATATATAGTTTCCTAATGTCATTAAAACTATATATTATACATATATCTTAATAAAACCTTATATATAACTCCAAAAATTACCAAACTATACCAAAAGGTTATAAATATCATTCCTAACCTTATACTTTCCATAATTCTCGGTTTATACCCATATGTTACCCATTTGTAACAATGATATAAAATATCATATAATATACTTATATAATTCGTATTAACTCCAAATTTAACCAAATAAACTTCTAAAAATTCTTAATAACCCAAGGTCTGTTCTAAATTCCATTTAGTACCCCTAAGTTTCGGAAATCACAATATCACCCCAACTCTTATAAATCTTTTACAATTTAATAATTATCTTAATATAAGGTAGTATTTTAATTCCTTAAACTCTCCAAACTAGGTCAAAGTCTCCTATATAGTCAACTTTGACTTCTAATGCCAAATTGGACCCAAACTCTCGGTAATTACTACTTATACCCTATACTTTTCTATTTTTACAATTTTGACCCAAAACTTTATAAAATGTTATAATTTTTATTAAATTCATTTAAAACCCCTAAATTCCTCTTATTTAAGCCCACAACTTTATATTTTGCTAGTAATTACCATTTGACCCCAAACTTAATTATATAAGCATAAACTAAATTAAATAAGCTTTTAAACTTAAATTAAAATGGCCTAATGACATGGCCTTATTACAACTTTGCTTTATAACATAAAATTACACATAAATAGCTCAAAATTTACTATAAAATCTCGGCCTTGCTGTAGCTTATTTATTTTTCCACATAATGTCATAATTTGACCATTATGTTAATTAAACCACTTAAATGACTAGCTTAATTTATCTAAGTCATTTTTTCCATACTTAGGTTAAAATCACCCATTTAATTATCTCCACTCTCGGCACATATATTATATGAGCTGAAAAATCATAAAATCATAAGTTTAAGGTGTTTATACCTTGATTTAGGTGCTTAATGCCCTAAAACCAACTCGGCAGCTTGAAGGAAAAATCACCACAACAAATAAACATGTTTAATACACCAAAATAAGATATGGTTACACTCCAAGCATGAGCTAACCATAAAGAACAATTAAATGTAAGATTTAAGGCAAAAATCACCTTAAAAATGAAAGGTAGTCTCCAAAGGATTTCGGCCTGAATCAAGAACACCACATGGTGTTAAATTCACCATAAAAACATGGGGAATAGCTAGACAATAGCAAGGCACTATGGTAATAGATTTTACCTTGGCAAAATGCCTTAAAGAATGATTTTTCTTTTGATTTTCGGCCACCCTTGCTCCAAATGGTTAACACACTGAATCAACATGAAAATATGAATATTATGAGTGAATAAACTAATAGAAAACAGAAGAAGAAAACCGGATGAAGAGTAAGAATCCTTAAGGTATGTTTTTACCTTATAATGTAAATTTTGACCACCTTGGTCCCAAAGCTTGCTTCAGCCGAGAATGGATGTTGTTCAAGGTTTAATATACTGAGAATAAGCCATGGAAAGTGATAGATTATAAGCTCCATGTGTAGGTGATGAAGAGATGAAGAAAAAGAGCTAAAATATGCCTTATACCATTACCTTAGGTGGAAAAGAGATTGATTTGCCTTGAATGCTCAATAACACAGCTTGAGAGGTTTAGGAACTGCTAAGGTCTCAGCTGAAATGGGACAAGAGGAAAGAGAAAGAAAGAAAATGTGTTTTAATGAATGAAAAGTAGAAAATGGAATAGTAAATGGTGATTCACCAAATTGGCTAGATATTTTTATTAAAGTTGAATGTGCTGTCCTCCATGCCTTAAGCTGCCGCCTCATTTAGGATATAGATGAGTCATGTATTGACCATTGACTTGACTTAGTCAATTTTGCTTAAAAATGCACTATTTGGATTACTATTCACAAATGAATGCCATATTTCTGATTTTTTTGAAATATTGGATTTAGACCTTCTAATGTGGTACATTATAGTACATTAGTATAACAAGGTCTAATCTAATGCCTAACACCACTCAAAACCCACTCAGAAAGTCAATTTTCTAAAAAACGTGCTTTAAGGAGTTTTAAAGCACATTTTGTGTTAGAACATGTTTAGAGCTTGGTTTCCTTTGAGAATATTTTTATAGTGTTCCTTACTTAATTATAATACTTAGTAATCCAATTTGGATCCTAATTGAGGTCATACAGTCTCTATGGTGTCTTAAAGCACATTTTTGGCTTTACCGATCTTAAGGCATGTTTTGCCTTGTTGAGATCTTTAGATTGTTCCCCAATGGTATTTAGATGTTTAATAACCATCTTAGATCATTAATAGATCATTTAATTAAGTTTTAAAGGTTAGGGGTATTTCAATCTACCCCCCTTAAAAGGCTTCGTCCCAAAGTCCTTACTTATCTACAGTTCACCTAAGGAATCCAGTTCCACTAAGTAATCAAACAGACCATCGCTAGGGAGTAACTCCCACTAGGTTCAGACCTAGTCTATATGTATCATAATTGATACATCACATATCTAATAGTCGAAACTCATGGCATAACTCATTCATATCATAGCACTAAACAAGGTGCACATCCAACTTACCAACAGAAGTACTCAGCGGTACTATATATATATTCAAACAGGTGCACTAAGGCACATACATAAGATGTATCAAACATACAATCATCCAAACAAACATGTATGACGCAGCATACCATCAAAACACACCACAAAACAAGACCTAATGCATAACATATGCGCAAGCCAAGTGGCATCTACCCCCCTTAAAAAGGGTTTGACCACGAACCCGTATAAGTATCACAGCCTCTACTCGAAGAGTGCTGGATACTTCGCTCTCATGGAGTCCTCTAACTCCCATGTAGCCTCCTTCACCTCATGGTTCGACCAGAGAACCTTGACCATGCTAACGGTCTTGTTCCTAGTCTGCCTCGTCTTCGTATCGAGAATGCGGAGTGGTAATTCCTCATATCGTAGAGCGGGGTCAAACTCTAAAGTCTCTGGCTGTAAAACATGCGATGGATGGGGCACATACCTCTTCAACTGTGAAACGTGAAAGACGTCGTGCACCCTCCCGAGCTCTGCTGGCAAATCCAGTATGTAGGCTAACGGGCCCACTCACTCCCTAATCGCATAAGGTCCAACATACTTCGGGCTCAACTTGCCCTTCTGCCCGAACCGGAAGATCCCCTTCATGGGTGACACTCTGAGGAAAACCCTGTCGTCGGTAGTGAACTCAATGTCCCTCCTCCTGGTGTCTACATATGATTTCTGCCGGTCCTGAGCTACCCTCATGTTCCTACGGATCTGTAGGACATCCTCCTTGATCTGCTCTAGGTACTCTGGTCCTAGAAGTGTAGTCTCGCTGGCCTCATCCCAGCATAAAGGAGTCCTACACGGTCTACCGTAAAGTGCCTGGAACGGTGGCATCTATATCGAGGAGTGGTAGCTGTTGTTGTAGGCGAACTCTATCAGATGTAGATGCTCTAACCAGCTCCCCTGAAAATCCAAGGCACATGCTCTCAGCATGTCCTCCAGCGTCTGGATGGTCCTCTCACTCTAACCGTCGGTCTGTGGATGGAATTCCGTACTAAGCTTCAACTTCATACCCAAGGCTTCCTGAACGTGACCCCAGAATCTGGACAAAAATCGAGGGTCCCTGTTATCCACAATGGTCTTTGGCACACCATGGTGCTGGATCACCTCCTTCTGGAACAAGTCCGCCAACTTCGGGACCTTCCAGGTATCCTTCATAGCCACAAACTTCGCCACCTTCGTAAGACGATCTACAATGACCCAAATTATGTTCAGTCCTCCCTTAGTCGGTGGGAGACCGACAACGAAATCCATCAAGATGTCCTCGAACTTCCAGCAAGGAATAGGCATAGACTGCACTAAACCGCCGGGTCTCCTATGCTCAAACTTAACCTTCTGACAGGTCAAGCATCTAGCCACGTAGTCGGCTACGTCCTTCTTCATCCCGCTCCACCAGAAATGGACCTTCAAGTCCTTGTACATCTTCAAAGAACCGGAGTGGACGGATAAGGACGAGCAATGAGCCTCCTGGAGTATCTTCTCCTTCAGGTCAGGAGAAGACTCTGGAATAAATAACCTACCATTCAGTCGAATCATGCCATCATCACACTGTTCGAAGTCATACTTCTGACTCTTAAAACAACCCTCTGATATCTTCTGCCCGATACTCTGCATATACTGATCACTCTCCTGTGCAGCTCGTATCTCATCAACCAGACTGCTGCCCGCTAAAAGTGTAAACAATGAATGAGCTCTGCGGCTCAGGGCATCGGCTACAACATTTGCCTTGCCCTCCTTGTACCTCAGGTCTATGTCGTAGTCCTTCAACAACTTGACCCATCTTCTCTGTCGCATGTTCAGCTCCTTCTGAGTGAAGAGATGCTGTAGACTCTTGTGATCAGAGTAGATGGTGACTGCCACACCGTATAGATAATGTCGCCAGATCTTCAAAGCGAAGACTACTGCGCCTAACTCAAGGTCGTGTGTGGGGTAGTTCACCTCGTGCTTCTTCAGCTGTCGGGATGCGTAGGCAACTACCTTCCCGTGCTGCATAAGCACACAGCCTAGACCAGTTCCAGAGGCATCACAATATACCTCGAACCCATCGGTGCCCTCAGGGATAGTAAGGACGGGCGCCGATGTCAGGAGATCCTTCAGCGTCTGAAAGGACTGCTCGCACTTGGCAGACCATAAGAACTGGGACTCCTTCTTCATGAGATTCGTCATCGGTTTGGCCACCTTGGAGAAGTCCTTCATGAACCTTCGATAGTAACTGGCCAAACCCAGAAAGCTGCGGATGTCTGTAACCGTCTTCGGCCTCGACCAACTCTTCACTGCCTCAATCTTAGCAGGGTCTACAGATATCCCGCTCGCTGATATAATGTGTCCAAGGAATGACACACTGTCCAACTAGAACTCACACTTCGAGAGCTTGGCATACAGCTGGTTCTCTCTTATGATACTCAAAACCTGTCTCAAATGTAACTCATGCTCCTCCTTGGTCTTTGAATAGACCAGGATATCGTCGATGAAGACCACAACTAAACTATCAAGCTGCTCTCTGAAGAGACGGTTCATCAAATCCATGAAAATGGCTGGCGCATTCGATAACCCGAATGACATAACGGTGAACTCGTAGTGTCCATATCGTGTCCTGAAAGCTGTCTTCTCCACATCACCCCTGCAATCCTGATCTGATGGTAGCCAGATCTGAGATCTATCTTCGAGAACACACTGGCCCCTCTCAACTGGTCAAATAAGTCATCTATTCGTGGCAACGGGTACTTGTTCTTGACTGTGACCGCATTAAGCTCGCGGTAGTCAATGCAGAGTCGTATACTGCCGTCCTTCTTCTTGACGAACAGTACTGGAGCACCCCAAGAAGAAACACTAGGTCGTATGAATCCCTTGTCGAGGAGGTCCTCCAACTGTAGCTTCAGCTCCCTCATCTCAACCGGCGCCATACGGTAGGGTGCCTTAGCAATAGGGCCCGTACCTGGCAACAAGTCGATGGCGAACTCAACCTCGCGCACAGGCGGCATGCTTGGCAGCTCATCAGGAAACAAGTCGGGGAAATCTACCACGACTGGAATGTCTGAGTCCATCACGTCGCTCTGTCTCGTGTCCTGTACATAACAGAGGAAGGCCTGCTGGCCCTTCCTAACGTCCTTCATCAGGGACAGTGCTTACACGATCTTGACAGTCGGCTCTCTCCTCACACTGCGGTATGACACTGTCTTGCCGCTCGGCCCCTTCAGCAGTAGTCGATGCTCTGCACAATGTAGGTGGCCCCTATGCTTCTGCAGCCAATCCATGCCCACTATAACGTCGAAACTCAAGTTCTTGAACTCGATCAGGTCGATGGGGAAGGTCTCAGTCATGATGCTGATCTCCAACCCCGTGTACTGTCTGGTGCAACCAACTCTCTCCTTCGAAGGAAGGGTGACTGCAAAGTCAGAGAGCTGTTCGGGGACAGCCCCCAGCTTCTTAGCGAATGCCAAGGAGATAAAAGAATGCGAAGCCCCTGAGTCGAACAATATGGAAGCACTAACACCATCAATAGGAAAGGTACCTGAGATCACCTCTCGTATTAGCATCGAGTCCCAATAAATCACTTATTTACTATCGATTGTTAATTGTCATACCTGTGATGACATTACCGGACTCCTTGGCTTGCGTCATATCTAGGATGCATATGGTACTCTCCTTTCCATTTTCGTGGCCTGAAGTTATGAATTAACGGTATCAACAAACTGAACACATATACTTGAAGGTACAAAAACTCTTATTTCATTCATCCAACTGGTATTACATAAGGTTACACACTTACCTACTACTATTACATCAGTACTGTCTGAAAGTTAAATTTAAACGGCCTGGTCGGATGTGGGTCTCATTCACTAGAGCTGGTGGGGCGGTATTGAGCTTAATGCTCTTAATCCCATGATATACTAGCCTTGACTCTCCACCAAATACCAACACATCCCCAGACTTGAGGATGATCTTGTTTGCTAGATCCATCCTCTTCTGGTCTCCATAGATGAACTCAGCATCGTCGCCAATGGAGAATGACACAACCGGTATTCCTCTGGTGATGGACTCGGTCGTCTCATCACGGTCTTGGTGCATCCCAATCCTTCCTCCCTGCTCGTAGTAGTTGACGATGCAGACGTCAGGTGTCATGTCGGGTAATGGGTAAGTCTCACAGTCTTGAGCAATATCCATTGCGTTTCTCACCAAGGTTAGGAAACTCTCAGGTATCCTAGGTATTGATATGCCACCTACCATCCTCACCTCTCTGTAAACCCTAGCTTGCGGATCCTAATCTTTCCCTAAGCACATCATGTGCAATTTCATCTTAGAACCACTACTAAATACAGGGGTATAAAATCCTCCCATGCCCTTACCCAAAACTCTACACTCGTTCACTATGACGATTTGCTCATCTAGGGTTAGAAACTCTCTGAGAAGTATCATGCCCGGTCTGACCACATGACACAACTCGCCAGGGTACTCCCGTCTTTCTTCCACGGGTCTAGGTGATCTCGGTCTTGTGAGTGTGGGATAGCAGATATCGAAGTCTTCTAAGAGATAAAAGGTTTCCTAGGTAAGTCGTTTATCTAAAGCGGTAATTAAAACACACATTCATGCTAAGGTAAAGCGTTTAACACTTAGTCATGCTCTCATACAATGGTTTAAGGTTTCAAAAGCTAACCTTCACCGCGCTGGGTACTAGTACCAGCGCCCGAAGCTCCCGCTGCATTCAGTACACGGTTGCCCAGCGGGTTCCTCTGGGTCTGCTGCTGCTGCTGCCCCTTTTGGGATGGGGGCGCCTGCCCCTTCTGGCCACCTCGAGCTCCACCTCCTCTAGTAGGTGCTCTCTGAGTCCCCTTCGACGGGCGATACGCTCGGCTCTCCAGATTCGCAAAGTGCAAACGATAAATTTGACCTATTAAATACCAAGAAATAATCTTAGAGAATAATAAATCAGAAAAACCGTCAGGTTGCAAAATCCTGGTTATTGTAGTAGAGTTTATGGGAACCAGGTATCGAACCGTGGGACTATGTGATAATTATCTAGACCTAGCAAAGGTTATAAATTGAGGGGGAATTTTGTTTTGTTCTAAACTGTGAATTATAATAAAGACAACAGAATTTAAATAACAGCTAATAATTAAAATACAGAATAATAAAGTGGTTTGTAATATGGAAGAACGGACTCTGGGTTCAGGTTTTACTTGTTTGATCAATTATGCTATTCTTACCGGTTTAATTAAAATAATTTGGCAAAATTCCTTTTATAGTCTTTAGATTTAAATCCTAAACTCTAATGACCTCGTTTACCAAACATGCAAGGTTTGATCTAACTCAGGCAAAACCATGTAAACGGCTAGTTAAAGGAATATAATTTGCATCTGAAATACTAGATTTATTCAATCAGAATAAATTCTTCACAGACATAACAATTATATGACTTAATCTATTTATCACGGATCTGATCAAAATAGATTTCGTAAATCAATTTAATAAACTCATGTAATTTATTAAAATGCGAGAAAATAACATTAATCGTATCAAATTAAAATTAACTTAAACCGGTAAAATAAGTTGCACAATTAAAACAAACTAATAATAACCATCTCCCAGAGTAAAGATAATCTAACCGGACATGTTAAATAAATGAGCAGAGATAAGAGTAAAAGAAATCATCTGTTTGCTGACTCCTGCTCCGTTATTCTGACAGCCCGGAATAGAATTGTGGCAGATGGATAATATATGGAGAATGGTCGAGCGTGAATTTTGTGGTGGTCGAATGATTTTGTGAATTGTAAATGGATGTGTACGTAAGTGAATTGTTTGTGAAATGGGAAAGGTGAAGGTGGGGGCGATGGAGTAGTATGGTGTCGGGTGATTTTGTGAATGGGTTTGTGAATGGAGTGGAGCGATTTTTTTGATCGTGGGTGAATGACTGGATGATGGACGATTAATGGACGATTTGAGCAGAGTGATTTGCAGCTCTATTTATAGATACGTGGAACGGGATGCAGACAAGGAAGAGAAGTGACAGGGATAGTGAGCTAGCTAGTAGAGGCGGTGGAGTCGATATGCAGATCTGGAAAAATTGCTGTCAGAGATTTCATCGGGGGCAGAGCAATTGATTGCAGAGTCACGCGTGCAGAAATTAAGGTGGGCGATCGTCTGTAATAAATGAGGTAGCAGTTCGAATGCGGCGCCGGCGAAGAAGGAAGAAGAAGACGCGAAGAAATTCTGTTCTGGCGTGCTTCGTCCGCCTGTATTACCGCCTAATAACAGGCGGTTGCTTGTGTCGTGTCCGCTCGAAAGGAGGCGGTACTCTCTATTGCTTCCGCCTCGCGGTCGCATGTGTGGTGACCGCCCAAAATGAGGCGGTAGCCTCTCCCTGTTCCGCCTGTTTATAGGCGGTAGTGAGTATGAGGCTTGTCCGCCAGTTTTGCGGATGTACATATATATATATATAACTCCAATCTTGAATCGGCTCCAGATTCTTCGTTATAAGCCCGTTTGACCCGCCGTTTGTTGCGTTGGAAAGCTCGTGAGGAGAACTATGCATTTCTGTCATTATTTCCTGATTTTATCATATAAATTGGAATTAGTTCCTACCCAAAGTAAGAGTTACAAAAAGCATAGGATAAGTGTGAGAAGGTGCGTAAAAAGTTACATAATATAATGACCAAGCACCTATAAAACTATATAAATTTCACACTTATCAAATCACCCCACACTTAGCTCTTTGCTTGTCCTCAAGCAAAACTCTCAAACACGAGTTCAAGTCAAGCGAATGAAACTCAACTCAAAAGGAAGGACACAGAAGAAAGATTACTAGTTTTACCAATACAGGGGCATTTTTTCCTTCATAAAACAAGAAGTCATTCAAAGCTAATAATAGAGAAACAAAACCATAAGAACCTCGCCTTTAGCAATGAGCCAATCTACCTTTACATTCTCAAACCGTTAGAACGACAAGGGGCATGAAGTAAGATCTTATTCCATCATACCTTTCAACGCCACATACTCTTGATCCATAGAGAAGATTATATTTTCATTTAGCACAATGATTGCACATTTTTTCAATTTAAGCGCTTTTAAGTTCTTTCACCACAGACTTTTCTCTCCACCCATGTAACGGCTTTGGGTCAACTATCCCAGACCACAAGGACCTTAGGTAGCTAGGTGATGAGGCACCCCAAAGGACTTAATAACCAAGTGGACGAGGCCTGACTTTGGATCAGAATTAAATTAAGCATGCTTAGGATCAGCGGAGTACCTTGCCTTGTTCTTTTTCCAACCATTTCAATCCAGACATTCCAAGGCTCAAGGCTAAAAACAGGGTTCAGATGGTGAGTATTCTCAATCATTTTAGTATCAATAGAACATAGACTTCATTTTTAATCAATTAAAACCAGAAAAATTTAAAAATTTTGCACCCCATTATCAGTGAACCAATTATTCCTCCTCTATGGCTTCCTTCCAAGTTGAGCAACACAGCAGGAGTCAAACAAATGCAAGAGAAAAGAGCTCAAAATAAACAAAAGATAAGCTACGAAGGAGGTTACCCCACCCCACACTTAGAGTGAAGCAATGTCCTCATTGCTGTGGAAGTATTAATATTGTGCAAGCAATCCAACGGGAAACAAAAGTAAGACATATAGTAGTTCAGAGGGGAGTATGTGTAACAGAAAGAGTGAAAAGGATTTAGAATACTCCCCAGAGTCCGTTCACGGTGTGTTGCACGGTCCACCCCACACTTGAGTTCAGCTGTAGAATTGCGCAAGATGTGCCTGGAAAGAATTTTCTAAACAGCCAGAAGAACTCAAGTTATTACTGCCTCATGTGCTGCCACTCCTTAATGAAGAAAAATAAGAAAATAGACTAATAACATTTTTTTTTATAATATTAGATAAATTATTGAAGCACACAGAAAACTGTAAAGTAAATGTAAGTGTAAGAAAAAGGATAGAGAGTTCTTCCTGTAAATTGAAAATAAGTGGTGGGTTGCCTCCCACCAAGCTGCTCTGTTTTATAGTCTCAAGCTAGACTCATAAGTCCGATTAGGAGAAAGAGGAAGAGGAGTGGGGAGGGGTCCCACAACTTCCTAGGACTAAGTTGCGCAGCTTTCGGAACTTATGCTTCAATCGCCATGGTAGAGACGTCTTTTTAGGTGGCGCCGACTCTGAAACAGGAGAAGAGAGGTCCTGCTGTACCTGGACAAAAGAAACTCCAAGCAAGTTAGTAGAAACATCAGCAGGACAAGTATACCTTTTCAGTCGGGCCCCATTAACTTTGAAGGTTTCACCCTTCTTGTTCTGCAGTTCGTAAGCTCCAAATGAAGTAACCCCTACCACCTTAAATGGTCCTGCCCAATGAGATTTAAGCTTTCCTGGAAAGATCTTCAATCTAGAATTGTAGAGGAGCACCCAATCTCCAACTTTGAAGTCACGTTTCTTGATCATTTGATCGTGGAGCTTCTTGGTGCGTTCCTTGTAGATTCGAGCACTGTTGAAAGCTTTATCTCTTAATTCTTCAAGCTCTGAAAGCTGAAATTTGCGTTTCTCACCAGCAGCAAGTATGTCAAAGTTCAGGGCCTTAAGTGCCCAGTACGCCTTATGCTCCAACTCAACAGGTAGATGGCAAGATTTCCCGTATACCAGCCTAAAAGGAGACATCCCGATGGGTGTCTTGAATGCTGTCCTGTAGGCCCAGAGAGCATCATCTAACCGTAGAGACCAGTCCTTTCTTGAAGAGTTTACTGTCTTCTGGAGAATCCACTTCAACTCTCGATTGGATACTTCAGCTTGTCCATTTGTTTGTGGGTGATATGGTAGTGCAACCTTATGACGTACTCCATACTTAGCCAACAAGGCATCGAATGAACGGTTGCAAAAATGTGATCCCCCATCACTGATGATTGCTCGTGGAACTCCGAAGCGAGTGAAGATGTGCTTCTTGATAAACTTGACCACGGTCTTTGAATCAGCATTTTGGCATGGTATGGCTTCAACCCATTTGGACATAGTCCACTGCCACCAGAATGTATTGATAACCTTGTGAAGAGGGAAATGGCCCCATAAAATCGATACCCCAACAGTCAAAAAGTTCGACTTCCAAAATGCTTTGCTGAGGCATCTCATGTCGCCTTGAAGTATTGCCCATGCGCTGACAGTTATCACAACTAGCCACAAAGGTTTGGCAGTCTTTATGGAGTGTGGGCCAATAGAATCCGGACTCCAAAACCTTGGCTGCCGTCCGATGGGATCCATGATGGCCTCCAGCTTCTCTGGAGTGACAAAACTCCAGAACACTAGGTACCTCATCATCAGGGAGACACCTGCGAATTAAGCTATCTGCACACACTCGAAACAAGTGAGGGTCTTCCCAGATATAATGGCGTGAGTCAGGAAATTCCCTGCGAATGGATGACTGGGGGACCCTGCGCATTACTTTGTAAAAGATTAGAATTTAAAGCATTGTTGGGATTACCATATCTGAGATTTGGATGTTGATTTCGGTTCCAGGGCTGTTGGTAATTCCCTTGTCCTACAAAGTTGGCTTCTTCAGTGATCCGTATCTCCTCCAGATAAGGGCATACTTCAAACGAGTGGTCACCACCACAATGAGAGCACAAAGGCTCAGATGAGGATGAAGAAGCTATCCTCTTTACCTGCTGAGAAGGCTGACCATTAATTAGAAAATCGTCAAATCTTTTCACTAGTGAGCTTACCAGTGTGGATTGTTGAGCTTGTGACTCTGCCATCTGCTCCATCCAAGGATCTATATTTCTTGCACCTTTGGCACCCATAGTCATAGTTCTGCCACCTTCGGTGCCCACTGACGAACTTCTTCTATGTACGTCTCCATGGCCGCCATGAAATCATTGCCGGATCGGTTGAGGATGTTTCCTCCCAAAGCTGATCTAACTTCGGCTTGATGTATATGTTGTAAACCATTAAAGAATGCATAGCTATACAAGTGAGATCTTGTCCGTGATGAGGACACTGTCGGAGCATCTCTTTAAAACGATCCCATGCTTCACAGATAGTCTCAGTACCTCCCTGTTTAAAAGCAAGTAAAGGCAACCAAATTCCTAGTTCTAGAAATAGGATAATATTTTTCATAGAACCTGGTTGTCATCTCCTCCCAACTAGTGATAATACCAGAGGGAAGACAGTAGAACCATTTCATTGCTTCACCGGTGAGGCTGCTAGGAATAAAACTCATTCTAGCATACTCCAGGAGACTATCTGAGCACCCAATTTGATCAATATTTATTAAAAATCGGTTGACATGATCTAGGGCGTCGTTGGGGTTGGAACCGTCAAATGTGCCTGAGGGCATCTCTCGTACGACTTTGTTTTGATGTGATGGCTTCAGATCCTTCCATTCCTTCATTAATTCAGGTGGTAGCGTAGGAAGAGCTACTGGGCTTCTTCTTGGAATGGCTGCTGGTCTGCTAAATTGCTTCATTGCTTGGCTTCCGTTTGTAGGAGTTGCCATTTGTATTTCTCTTTGGAAACCTCTGTTGGCGTCTGGCTAGCTGAGCGGTACGTTCGATTTCCGGGTCAAGGATTCTATCCCAGTCGAGATGAGTGTCTGACCAAGAACGAGTGTACACCATCAACAGTCTGCAAAAAAAAGAAAAATAGATTCCACAAAAATTTAAAAGTAGAGTAAAATAAAATAAAAATAGATAGATACAATAATAATAGTAATAATAATAATAAATTTTTTTTTTTTTTTAATTAATAATAACCCAAGCTAAGGACTAGACAGGAGTCTAGTCCCGGCAACGGCGCCAATTTGCAAACGATAATTTGACCTATTAAATACCAAGAAATAATCTTAGAGAATAAATCAGAAAAACCGTCAGGTTGCAAAATCCTGGTTATTGGTAGAGTTTATGGGAACCAGGTATCGAACCGTGGGACTATGTGATAATTATCTAGACCTAGCAAAGGTTATAAATTGAGGGGGAATTTTGTTTTGTTCTAAACTGTGAATATATAAAGACAACAAGAATTTAAATAACAGCTAATAATTAAAATAACAAATAATAATAAAAGTGGTTGTGAATATGGAGAACGGACTCTGGGTTCAGGTTTTACTTGTTTGATCAATTATGCTATTCTACCGGTTTAATTAAGAATAATTTGGCAAAATTCCTTTTATAGTCTTTAGATTTAAATCCTAAACTCTAATGACCTCGTTTACCAGAACATGCAAGGTTTGATCTAAACTCAGGCAAAAACACATGTAAACGGCTAGTTAAAAGGAATATAATTTTGCATCTGAAATACTAGATTTATTCAATCAAATAAATTCTTCCACAGACATAACAATTAATATGACCTATCTATTTATCACGGATCTGATCAAAATAGATTTCGTAAAGCAATTTAATAAACTCATGTAATTTATTAAAATGCGAGAAAATAACATTAATCGTATCAAATTAAAATTAACTTAAACCGGTAAAATAAGTTGCACAATTAAAACAAAATAATAACCATCTCCCAGAGTAAAGATAATCTAACCGGACATGTTAAATAAATGAGCAGAGATAAGAGTAAAAGAAATCATCTGTTTGCTGACTCCTGCTCCGTTATTCTGACAGCCCGGAATAGAATTGTGGCAGATGGATAATATATGGAGAATGGTCGAGCGTGAATTTTGTGGTGGTCGAATGATTTTGTGAATTGTAAATGATGTGTACGTAAGTGAATTGTTTGTGAAATGGGAAAGGTGAAGGTGGGGGCGATGGAGTAGTATGGTGTCGGGTGATTTTGTGAATGGGTTTGTGAATGGAGTGGAGCGATTTTTTTGATCGTGGGTGAATAACTGGATGATGGACGATTAATGGACGATTTGAGCAGAGTGATTTGCAGCTCTATTTATAGATACGTGGAACGGGATGCAGACAAGGAAGAGAAGTGACAGGGATAGTGAGCTAGCTAGTAAGGCGGTGGAGTCGATATGCAGATCTGGAAAAATTGCTGTCAGAGATTTCATCGGGGGCAGAGCCAATTGATTGCAGAGTCACGCGTGCAGAAATTAAGGTGGGCGATCGTCTGTAATAAATGAGGTAGCAGTTCGAATGCGGCGCCGGCGAAGAAGGAAGAAGAAGACGCGAAGAAATTCTGTTCTGGCGTGCTTCGTCCGCCTGTATTACGCCTAATAACAGGCGGTTGCTTGTGTCGTGTCCGCTCGAAAGGAGGCGGTACTCTCTATTGCTTCCGCCTCTCGGTCGCATGTGTGGTGACCGCCCAAAATGAGGCGGTAGCTCTCCCTGTTCCGTTTATAGGCGGTAGTGAGTATGAGGCTTGTCCGCCAGTTTTGCGGATGTACATATATATATATATAACTCCAATCTTGAATCGGCTCCAGATTCTTCGTTAAGCCCGTTTGACCCGCCGTTTGTTGCGTTGGAAAGCTCGTGAGGAGAACTATGCATTTCTGTCATTATTTCCTGATTTTTATATAAATTGGAATTAGTTCCTACCCAAAGTAAGAGTTACAAAAGCATAGGATAAGTGTGAGAAGGTGCGTAAAAAGTTACATAATAATGACCAAGCACCTATAAAACTATATAATTTCACACTTATCACGAAGCACTCGAACGACCTATGACCTTTCTTCCCACAGTGGTGGCAGTCCACCGCTTGCCCGAAGCAGTCAACACCCAGGTGGTCCTTACCACAACGCTTACAGTGAAAGTGGCGCTGGGGTGCAGAACCTATTATCATAAAAAATCTGATTAATACAAGGACGGTAATGGATAGTGTAATTCACAACTCTTCACGAGGTTAGAATCGCTTACCCTTAGGGGGGCAGATCTGAGAGGCTGGGAATCATAGGTAGGCAGGTGCATCGAACCCTCCGTGCCCTTCTGGCTGGCCTACTCCTTCTTCTTCTCCCTCAAGGAGAACTTTTTCTTCCTGTTATCGTCAAAGAATTAGGAATAGCAGGTATAACAGCAGGCAACAAGTAAGTAATTTAAATAAATTAAATAACTTAAAAGCGGTTCTTACTTCCCGCCCTTGCTGTCTCCGCCTCCAGCCACAACCTCAGCCTCCTTCTCAGGGGCCTTACGCTTCTGCCCCTGACTGTCATCCCGGCTATTCACCAACAGCTCGGTCCGAGAAGCAGCGTCATAGCACTCCTACAATGTATCAATGAGTTCCCCGAAACTTGTAATAAATCAAACTGATTTACAAGGTATAAACTGTCAACTAATTTACCTGGACCGTGGGGTATAAAGTAGCACCCATGGCGGCCTTGATAGCATATCGTAGTCCGCCTCCGAACTTCTCCACCTTCACGGTGTCAGAATAAACAACTCCCGGGACAAAGTCCAACAGCCCGATAAACGAGGAGTAGTACTGATCCACTGTCAGACTACCCTGCCTCAGAGCCTCGAATTCTTCCCTCTTCCTCTGCTTCAAGTGAGCAGGATAATACTTCTCTCTCAGCAACTCCACAAAACCCGTCCAACCGAAACCCTCTATAGTAGTGTAATGTGCCTTCACGGACCTCCACCAAGCGCTGGCGGCGTCCCTCAGATGGAAGGCTGCTATACCGACCCGGTGCTCAGCAGTGGACAATTTCCCTTGATTAAGTTCGGGAAGCACCAAATGTGCATTATCATAGGACGATATAAGAGGAGTTGACAACAGAATACTCCACATAGGCGTGTGACGAACACTACGAGTGTACAAAAACGAAATGTGGGACGACCGCACTCCGAAGGAGCTTGCGGGCCTGACAGAATTATTTATAAGTTAGTCAGGTAAGTAGTAATGCATCAGTAGGGTGCCCCACATACATATACGAGTGGAGTACGGAACACGGGGAGTAGTCGACTCCATACTACGGTCAGCAGTGCAAATATTAACCGATTACCGCGAACAATTGAAGTAAAGAACCCAGTTAAGTCGACAAGACTAAAGGAATTAGTGAATTCGTTTCAAGAAAATGTTTAAGAGTCAGGAAGTGCGAAGTGCACTGGCTGGTAAGTAAGGACATCGTATATGTCTCAAGAATCACAAGGGATAAACATGATAGCTGGAATGAATACCCAGCATATACATAGTAAGGCAAATGCCCAACATGGTTACGTTAATGTCCAACGAACGGGATAGAATTCCCAGACAAATCACCAAGGGGAAATCCACCTAACAGGGGATACCCTAAATTGCCAAGGGAGCAAACTGATATTACCTAACGGGCCTCCAATAAAGGAAGCATGATGCAACAACCCTGTCATGGAGCCTAGTACAAGTAGGAATCTGTGTGAACAGCCGGCTCGTGCTCGAGGCAACGGGCTTATAAGTCGGGAACTAATACAATATGTAAATTCAAATAGTTACAGTGATTGCTGGAAGTGGCACCAGTAAGAAAAAGGATTGTGTTATATAAGTGATAAGGGCGGAGAATGAACCACACCTTAGAAGGGTGGGGAAACCTCTCAGTATTGTGAGGCTCTAGAGAGAGGAGTAAATGTGAACCCTCCGGAAAAGGCCTTCACCTATTGAAATACAGTAATGGTAAGTAGAATGAGACCCAGACACCGGGAAATTATCCAAAGATATAGTGTAATGAATAAGAGAACATCTCAGTTTGTTCATGTGATAAATTGAAGTTTGAGTATATGGAGTGATCTCCTAGACTAGTGTGCGGAAGAAGCTTTAATAACAATTATGGAAGACCGGAAGAGTGATCAGTTTAGTAGCAAACACCACGTGTGTTCAACATGAAATGTAGATGGAACAACGCTCAAGGAGCATAAGGACTTAAGGAATAACATATTTAGTAATCAGCCACGTAAGTGGCGTGTCGTGGTATAAATTACGTAAGTACCTGAGCGGAAGCTAGTAACAGCGGATTCCATGTAAATCAATGTTGTATAACTAATAAGAACTTGGTACGCACCAAGAAACCATTATGTACAAATGATATAGAGAACAAACAGAATTCTGAGTTAGACTCAGTGAAGACGGAAGGTAAGTGATAGTTTGTAGACTGGGCAGTGAAGCCAGTAGCTTGTACCGTGTGAGGAAGGAATCTCACAAATAAGGAATTGTTCATTCCTATTGCAATTGCGTGTGGAACTGGAAGTATATCCCCAGAGGATTAGTTTGATAACCGAAGTAATAAGCCTTGGGATGATAGTACCCCATTACTAAATAACCAACCTGTACTAGATACGGAAGACTGGTAAACACACCAGTAAATATGGCACAAGCCAGTTGAGTGAAAATCTAGAAACTAACCGTGCGGCCTTGAGCCATAGAGACATGAAAAAGGTTGGACATACCAGCAATCGAAACAAAAACAAATTCCACCGCAATAAAGGCGGATGAGACTTATAAATATTATAAGGACTGATGCATAGAAGATGCAAGGTCATACAAATGAAAGAGCAGCTGTACAGAGTAAAGTAGTTAATCACGATGCAGGAGGAATAGTCATGAGTTAGTGACTAAAGAAGCAATGAATACCGAATACAGGTATATAATATACCTTGTGTGTGAGAACAGCAGAGGGAGCACTACACATTAGATAGTAGCTCGACCTCAACCGACAGTAAGTCAGAGGAACCAAGTGAATAATCATGAAGATACACAGATGTATATACAGTAAATTTTCCAAGAACTGGATAGAAAATTTATAACTCATCAAATTCGCACACGGTAAGAGATACCACACATCGATTGAGAAACCGTTATTACCACGATAGAAGGGATAAATGGGAGATGTACAACACATCAAGAATAACAAAAGGGATAACTAAGCCCTAAAGTTATCAGAGTGGCGCAGTAGAAGCTAGTAGGCCATGATTCAAAGTTGAATATACCTAGTGAATACGAGTAAAGGGTGAATTATATATGCCTAGAAGCCTCACAGGCCAGAACGGAAACCAGTGATGAGTTAAATGAACTCCAATGAGAATTCACGACGGCAGAAAGTTTTAAACTAATGTTAAGTAATAACATATGGTCGATTACACGGGCGCAATCCCTTTTAAGGGGGGTAGAGCGTAAAATCGCTTAGTGAATGTTTACGTACAGGTGTACGTGAACGGTGTTGTGCATAGCACAAAATAATTGTTATGCTGTTGTGCATGAGCACAATAAAATTATTCTGATGAATGGTGCGTATGTTACATGAACATACGTATTCATTCATGGTTTAATTGTGGTCATTGCGCACAGAAGTTGCGAATACCATTGTTATAAATGTACCTACCTTGTGAACCTTGGTGCGAGAGTACAAGTGTAAAGGAGTAGAGAAACTCCTGGGGAACTAAAACCTCGACAACATATGTTTATTTAAGACCAAATATGGTATTGTGTATTGTAACTTTGATTAAATATATGTATAGTATTGTGATGTATGAAGTGGTATAATTCTCTAGGTAACATGATTAGTGGCGACTTGAAAATAATTGAGGGATAGAGTTCCAACCTTGGAGATGTATTGTTTCGTGATCATGACTAGGATGTTCAAAAGGAATAGAAAATGGAAATGATTGAGATATTTGATGGTGTGATTATGACTAGAAAGATTAAAAAGATAGAAAATGGTAAATGTTTGAATTAGTTGTTGGTTAAAATTGAAGTGGGAGGTGGAACTTGGTTTGCATGCGATCAAGGGAAGCCGAACACAAATTGGGGTGGAAGGATAGTTCAACTCTAATGCTGATCACATTAGGGTTGGATGACACTTGAAGCTCCTTATAAGTGGTCACATATAATTACGTTAAGAATAAGATGCAGTTAGCATAATTTGGATTTGGAGTTGTATTGCATTTTCAAAAAGAATTTTCAATTGGTATTTTCAAATTTTCAAATGGTATTTACAAATCAAGGATTTTCGTTTCACTTAACCACGTAAGAATATTTTTAGTTATTTAGTCTCACTCATGAGCCTTTTGTCTTCGGACCGGCGACATGAGAAGAACATATTATTTTGTACTACTTGCTCACGAGCTGAGGACGTACGAGCCTTCATCTTCGGACTGGTGACATGAGAAGTATATGTTAAAATGTATATGATTGTTTTAAATCTTCCAAAGGACCGGGGACCAGGAAGTGTCCGTCGCGACCGGTACCTGCGGAATCACAGTATATGTACTCGACATGGGACCCGAGGACTGTGATGTCCTGTAGTCTTTAGACCGAGCCCATGAAGAGATGTAAAAGGTATTTTCGATTGTTATACATGCTAAGACATGTTGTGTGGTATGTGTAATAAACATTATCCAGACCTATGAGTCTGAAGGTTGTTATGTTATTCGGACCTTGAGTTCGAAAGTTTACACCCGGTGTATGTTGATGTGAGAGTTATGTTGTAAAAGTAATCCCTGTAATCTAATTAAATGATGCATGGGAATTGTGGAACTATGAGGACAAAGTTCTTTTAAGGGGGGTAGATTAAAATACCTCAAACCTTAATGTGTTAATTAATTGTGTAATTATGATTTCCTAAGGTTAATTAAGTCCTTAAGAACATTGGTGAAGAAAGAGAAACCAAAAGAAATAAGAAAACGCGTAAAACGTGAAAATGCGTATTTAATTATCTTAGGAGGTATACAACCTTAACTAGGGTTCTAAATATATTTTTATACCCCAATTATACACTAAGAACATGTGGGAAAAATTCCGAAGAAAACGGATCCAAATAATGGATTAAAACGCTAACGGAGTTTTGAACCGCGTTTTTTGAGAAAACCCAAAAACGTGACTTTAAACAGTTAAATGACCCCATAAAAAATTATAGTTGATCATATAACTATAATTAAACATTAATGGGAGCTTAAGAACCATTAAAATTAATGAAACGAGAAAAATCCGGAAAACAGGCCCGGATTAGTGAATAGTGTAAAAACGGAGACTTATGGGGTGTAAATTGTAATAAGAGCAAAATACCCCTTCCTTTGTAAAATAAAATCTGGCACCTTCACTCAGCCATTCACATTTTAAACTCCCTCGCCCCTTACCTATGTTATTCTATTTTAAGAGAAAAGCAAAAAGTAACAAAAAGTTACTTTTCCCATCTTTCCTCACATTTCGCTCTTCTCTCTCCTACCTTCCTCCATCCAGCCGATGCTCCCCCTTCTTTCTCCATTCTATGGTGACTTTTACAGCCTCCCATGGCTACTCTCTTTCCTTGCCTTCTTTTGCTTGCCCAAGTGTCATCTATGCTCCAAATCAAAAACTAGCCACATATTATTACTCCCCTCATCTTGGAGATCATTTCCCTCTTTTCAAAATCTCAAAACCATGAAGTTGACTTCCATGAGTGTTGCTCATTTGAAGGGAAAATGCCATTTCAAGGAGCTAGGTTGTCTTCCCTCTTTCATCTAAGGTAAAAGATTCAAAGAAAAACTCATTTTTCTTCATTTCCCTCATGGCCTATTTTTCCAGCTTTGTGAACTCCCTTCTTCTCCTTTCCAGCCGGTTTTAAACATTCAAGAAGTTCTGGAGATTTCCCTTGTTCAATTGCCAAGACATTTCATTTTGAAATGAGAAGGTAATTCCCTCCTTTTTGTTATTTAAACCTTTCCTTGTATTCTAGGGTTAATCCTAGAAGTTGGGCACCCTCTTGATGCTTATTGGTTATTGATGGTTATTGGTCTAGTGTGGTGGCAATGATAATGCCCATGATCAAAAATCAAGTGAAGAGAAGAAGGAGGGGTAAAAGAGAAATCTATGGGCATAAGGTTAGAAATCTACCTTAAGAACCATCATAATGTTCTTGAAATTTTGGGTTGGGTAATTTAATTGAATGAATCAAAAATTGTGTTGGAAATGTGTTTAGTGAATATAAGAGGAAAATTTTGTGATGATGTGTAATGTTTGGTGCTATGGTGAGTGGTGTTTTGAATTGAGGGCCTAAGTGCCATGCATTTGAGATTAGTGCATTGTAATGTGTATAATGAGGTTTGGATGAGTTTTTATGTGCTGGTAGAATCCTTTATGGATTTGGTTAGTTGAGCTTAAATTTGGTTAGCTTGTGTTGAATTGTGAATATTTTGTTTTAGGTGATGAAGATGATGAATTTGGATGTGTTAGCTTAGTAACAGAGTTATGGCGAAATTTCCGTAGAAACATAAGGAATTTAGGTGTATTGGTGAGTTGAGGTTACCTAGGGTGAACTAGGAGTTTGGAGAGACCAATTGTAGTAGCTAAGAACCTTGGGGTGTTAGTTGGAGAAGTAATTAGAGTGGTGTAAAAATCTGTAGCAAAAGTTAAGATTTTGGTGGCTTAAAATCCTAGGAAAGAGCTTAGTGTGTTTGACCTTGTGGAATGGTGAGTGAACTTGGATCTTGTAATGTAAATGTCCAGGAAAGACTTTATATGGTCAAATGATTTGAGAATGAGGTATAATTGTCAAGAGGAGTTTTGGAAAGGCACTAGTGTGCATAAGTGCAAACAGGGGGATTGAAATTGTCAAATTGAACAAAAATTGAGGCACAGTTTGGACCATGTTTTAAGGAGATTTAGTGAGTGTTTTGGGGTGTTTTAACATGTAGAAAACATGTGGAAAGATTAGGGAATGATTAGATATGGATTAGGGGTTGAAAAAAGGTCAAAAACTGTCAATTTAAACACCTACAGACTTGGTCCGGGTTTGTAAACCGGTACACAAACCCGGACCACCTCAAAAACGTGCCAGAAACACATCCCAGCATGTGGCCCGGGTTTGTATCCCGGTACATAAACCCGGACCAATGCAAAAACAAGGCAGAATGGTTTTTCCGGGATTGGTCCGGGTTTGTAACCCCGGACACAAACCCGGACCAATCCAAGAATGTGACAGAATGTGTTTTTAAGTGTTCTAATGATGAGGAAGTGAATGGTAATAGTTTTAGATGATGATAAGGCCTTGTTTGGTGACTTTTAAAGGCCATTGGAAGTATAAACAAGTGTGCGAGTGAATGATTAAGTTGTGAAATTAAGATCACATAAGTAAGTTAAAGATAACGGGACAACGGGGTTAAGTACAGGAGTAACAGAAGTTTACATACCGTAAGATTTTGATGTTAATAGAAACATATGAAATAATACCAGTTGTTCAGAAACTACCCGGGGAGCGTGAGGTGACGCGTTGGAGTAAATCCTCGGGGACACGGTAGAGTAACCCATAGTGTAAGGTATGGTTTTCTTGCAACCTGTGTTCTACCGGGTTACACCGGCTTGTATGCCAATGTGTTTTTCTGTGTGTTTGCCACCTTACAAGATAAAGCATGAGAGGAGTTTACAGTAATTCATTTATGTGGCGTATTTAGTTCCGATACCGTTTAACCTTGAATATGTGTTAAACCGTAGCTAACCGACTCTAGGATCACATAAGAGATTGGTATTCGGATAACGTCCTAGCCTATGGGAACGTTCTAACTACGACTATTCATGTGTTATGTGTGGACTATTGTGTGTGTATATATATGTTACCTCCCTTGTGTGTTTAACTAAGTTGTAACACCATATGGTGTCATGATGTGATAAGTTCCATAAGGGAACTTCTAACTAATGTATAATTGGGGGGTGAGGAATCCGGGTGTCCAGTCACGTGCGTATGTTTGGGAGTTGATATCTATATTTGATTCAACTCTCTCCCTTGTTCGGTTGTTTTTGAAATACCCCAAACCTTGATATGTGGTTTAAATATTAAAATATGGTATGTAAAGGCTAAAAAGTGCCTTAGAAACATCGGTGAACAATTTAAACCATAGTAAAATGCAATAAAGCACTAAGATACAGTTTGAGCAAAAACATGCTCTAAGCTTGGAGTGAACTTGGTTAGGACCCAAAGAGCCTACCAAGACTTAATAATATTCAATTATGATTTAATAAGGCTAATTAAGTCCTTAGGAAACTTTGGTAGACAGTTAAACCAAACAAACACAAGAATATACCTTAAAGTCAATAAGAGCAAAAATGTGCTCTAAACTTGGGATAAATTTGTATAAGACCTAATGGTCATACCTATACCTTATAAATATGTTAATGAACATATTAAATCAATTACCAAAGAAAACCAAGCTTGAAAACAAGTTAAAACACAAAATGTGCTTTAAGGAGTCTTAAAGCACATTTTTGAAAAATTGTCTTGTAAATGAGTTTTGAATGGCTAAATGTCCATCATTACTCTTTAATTAACATGGTACTATATAGTATCACATTTGGAAGTCTATATCAATGGGAAATCAAAATTTTCACAAATATGTGCCTTAGTTTGTGAATAGTACTCAAATAGTGCTAGTTTAAGTTATAAGTCAACATAAGTCAAATTTTGGTCAACAAAGACCATAAATATCTCTAATGTGTAAGGGGGGCACGGTTTTATGGGTGTGAGTCATCACACTTGGCTAGCCAATTAAAAGAAAAAAGAAAAGTAAGTAAAAGGTTACTTTTGCTTTTAACATAAATATCTTCAAAGTACACTCTCTCACCTCATTCTCTTCTTTCTCCTTGGTTCCCACCGTCACCTATCTTCATCCTCCCTTCTCAATCTTGTTCTCCTACAACACCATTCATATCCCTTCTCCTTTTACTTGTAACTTATGATTCCATGCTCCGAATTTAATTCCGAGACTACCGTTGTCTTAGTTAGAGTAAGCTCTTCATTCCTATCTTTTAAAATCTTCAAGAACTCCATTTTGGTGCCATGAAGAATCTCCATTGAAGGGGGAAAAGCTCATCTTCTTTCATATTGTCATTCTCCTTTGTTTCAAGGTAACAAAAACCAAAGAAAATCTAAGTTTCCTCTCATTTTTGTATGTGTCCGAAAATTCACCTCACAATGGTGCTTTATCTTGCTCTCTTCATAGCTTAATTCAAACTTCAAAGGACTAGGAGGAGTCCTATCTTGCTACTTAACCAAGCTCTCTTTCGAATTCCAAAGGTAATCATCAAATTTTGGTATTTCAAGACACTTATGTAAACCTAGGGTTTAATTATGAGTTTGAGTATTAAACTTAATGCTCATTACCTTTATATGTGTGTTGGTTAGAAGGTTGACAAGTATAAAAGTTCCTTGCCGATTTTCAACCAAGAAAGAACAAGAGAAAACAAGTGAGAAAGCTTTAAAAACAAAGAGGTAAATGATCTCTCTTAATGTAGTTTTATGTACTAGGAAATTGAGCTATATTTTCTTAATAATTACCTAAAGAGCCAATGGGAAATGAGCTAGAAAACTATCCACAAGGTGGACTAAAAAGACATGGGAGCATTGTTGTGTGTATTCGCAGGTTGAAGGCATTTAAATGTGGAGATTCAGTGTTTAAGTTTAATGCAATTTAAGGGCCTAAGAGCCATGTTATTTAAGGGCCTAAGTGCCAAGCAATTTAAGTTTATGCACTATATTGTGATGTAGTGTAGTTTAAAGGTTTAGTTGTGTGTAAAGAACATCTCTTGTGAAGGTGAATGTGTTTGATGGTTAAAGGATGAAAAACCATATGTTTGTGTATAAGAATGTGTATTAAGAGATTGAATGTTCTTGATTGTCTAAAGGTGAAAAACAATGTGTTTTGGTGTAAGGTGATACAAGGGAAGCTATGGCGAAATTTAGTTGATAAACAAAAGAGTTTATGTGTTGTAATGAGATTTTATGACCTAGAAGGTACTAGGAATTTTTAAGTGTTAAGATGGTGAAAGAAAGTGAATTAAGGTGTTCTTAGGTGTTAAGATGCCTTAGGCATAGTCTTGGAGATTTAGGGAACTAATGGATGATTTCTTGATACACCAAGGTGATGGTGGAGGTGTCGTAAAGTCTTGTGCAAAGTTTGGTGAACAATGAAAGTGTAACGCCTTGTGAAGGTTTAATTATGAACTTGTGGGAAAGACTTGAGGAGTGTGTGTAAAGGGGATGAGTGTAGTGCAAATGATGTTTAAAAGGGTGGTTATAAGGTAGTGAGGGAGTACTTTGGTTAGGTGAAGTTTTAGGCAAGAATACAAGTTACAAGTGTAAGAAAAAAATGTTCTAAGTGTTAAGGACTTAGTAAAAGTTGAGTAAAAGTTTACGGAATTTTTGGGATGTTTCGAGAGGGTTTAAGTGTGCCCAAAAGATGTTAAAACATGTGAGAGAACATGTGTAAAGCATAGGAAAAAATTGGGATGAATTTGGAGTTTAGAAAGAGGAGAAAAGCACATTAGAAAATGGGTTCTGCAGTGGACCGCCCCTACGGACCGCCCCTGTGGGGAGGTCCAGTGCAGAGAAGTGAAAAAAAATATACGTGTAGCATCTGTTGTGGACCGCCCCTGGGACCGCCCCAGAGGGGCGGTCCAGACCAGAAATGACGAAAAAAATTTGTTTAAGGCTCCTAATGATGGGGGATTGAATGGTAATGGTTTTAGATGATGTTTAGGCCTTGTTTGGTGACATGTAAAGGCCTTAAGAGGTGTAAACAAGTATGAGGTGTAATGAGAAGTGATTAACTTATATGATTAAGTTTAAATTACAATGACTTAGTGGTCCAACATTAGGGAGTGATGATGGTTAGAAAGATAAGCATTAGACTTTAAACAATCATGTTACATCGATGTTAATAAAAGTACATGTAATGTTATCAGTTGTTCGAGAATTGCTCGAGGAACATAAGTGGATGTGGTAAAGTGGACTCCGGTGACAGGTATGGTTTTCTTGCAACCTGTGTCCTACCGGATTACACCGGCTTGTATGCCAATGTGTTTTTCTGTGTGTTTGCCACGTCATAAGATAAATCATGAAACGAGTTTACAGTCGTTAATGTTATTGTATGTTTACGTGCCGATACCGGTAACCTCGAATGCGCTTGAAGGGCTAGTTCACCACTATTAGGTAAACGTAAGAGAACGGTATCCGGTGATAACGTCCGACCTAAGGAACGTTCTAACCACGGCTATGCGTGAGTTAGTTATGTGATGTTTGTGTGTGTGTGTGTGACTCTCCCTTCCCTTGTGTGTGTCTAACAAGACTTAACCCAATGTTGTGATTGTTTAACTAAGTTCAATGATGAACTTCTGACAAGTGCTAACGGGGGGTGAGGAGTCCGGTCTGTTCCGGCCACGCGTGTGAGTATGGGGGTCGTTGTCATATCAGGTTCGATCCTCTCCGTATGTTATGGTTGTTTTCCAATTTGGTTCCCAACCTTCCCTTTAGCTTAACCAAGGCTATTACTGACTCACGTCGGGCCACAGGGGCATACTATGTTATGTTTGTTCGGTGTGCTTGGATCACTATATCCGAGACACCTTGTGTTAAGTTATCCGCTCATTTAACGAGATGGTAACGAGTTATGTAACGAGCTTATCATGAGACTGGCAACATTCTCTAGGCTCACCAGTGTATTAACAATGTTTGGGTCGGTTCCTAAGAGAACCATTCCCGTTATGTTATGTGATGTTGTTGTAATGCAATTTATATTGCGATGTTATTATGTGCACGTTGAAACGTGAAAGTGTTGTTATGTGTTGTTATGGGATGCATGTTATATGTTGTAAAATGTGGAGTATGTGGATCATGGATATGAATCCCAGTTTGTGATAAGAGACGTTTAAGGATAACCCGAATAACGGGTAAGTGTCGTCTATTAAGGAAGTAGCTCCATTAGAGGAGAAACACTCTAGGGATAAAGAATACCATGAGTGACTTATCAAATAAGGATGTATTATCCGTTTATTGAGCCCATTGAGGCGAAATGTTGTGTGTTGTGTGTTTACAGTTGCGTGCACGATTTAAATATAATCAACCGCATGCTAAGACGACAATTAGTTGTGCGTGGCCCGGTAGCATGTGGGCTGCGGGATTACCATACCAGCAAAGGTGCTGAGCCCCTTGGGGGCCACCCTCTTCTCTTTCTCTTCTTTTCTATTTCAGGTACGAAGTGCTGGAAGCCGTTTGAGAGTAGGACGGGTAGTCGTTGTACATGGGTAATCATTTAAGTGTATATATACAGTAGGCGTAGTAAGACCGAAACTGTTATCGGCATCAGTTTGTGAATACTCGGTACAGTTGAAAGGTGTATGTTGTTGTTGTTGTTAATGGAAAGGGATAGTAATGTGTAGTCGCTCGGGAATTTAGCCCATCAGACCGGTACAATGTATATGTATTAGCCTTGTTAGCCACGTGGGTGGTTAACGGCGTGTAACACCAAGAAGTTAAGTAATGTGTTGAAGTTTGTTTTCCGCTGCAGTTTGTTGTTAAGTGTGTATGTTGTTTGGATGGGGTGTTACAAAAAGTGGTATCAGAGCGAAGTATCGCTCTGATGACTGAATTACCGAGCTTAGGAAGTACCGAGTTAGGATTTTAGTACTTTGGGTTAAGGGTTGAGTGATAGCGTGAGAGATACGCTAGTAAGGAACTACCAGTGAATACTGGAAACCTACTATATCCTTCCCGCCCTCCACAATCCCTGTATATAACTTGGGGAAACAACGCCAGAGAGATGGAAGTCCACTCTTACTCGGGAATACCCGATCTGGCTGTTATTAAATACCTTCAGAGTACGGGAGAACCTGTCATACGGTGGATCCCGAAAACTGGGAATTCCGGAGACGGTTTCCATCTGAACAATGTTAACCGCATTTAATAGCGAAGAATGAAGAATCTTGTGTATAGAAGAATAGAATTTCCGGCAACCTGGGTCGACATGCCGAGCAGTCGAGAACAACCAGCTTGCAACGCACCGACCGTGCAACAGGCAAGAGTGGATTAATGGAACCCGAGACAAGTGTCTACGGAACCACAGTTGATAAATAATACACCAACGGTATACCAACCGACAAAGGAACTACAACGTAGTGCCCAAACAAGAGACAAGTCTCAGTAACCACGACAATGCGTGGAATGGGCTACGAAGAGGAAACAATAAAAAAAGGGGTCTTCCAGAATGGGAAACACCCTAGTTAATGATTATCATGTGAAGACAGTGAGAAGTCACCTAGAGGAGTTATTATCAAGACAGTAAGATCAGTGAGGGCCAACAAGGCCACTGATGACAGTGCGGGTAAAAACAATACCGCAACCGGTAAGTGTTGAACCGATAGCCAGTTAGCATGGCGCACTTGCCATGGCAAGTGCTGCTATAACAGGGCTGTTCGGGGAAATTTTAACAAATACAAAGTACTTGGTAAAGTACCATAAAGTTAAGTGTGATCGTCATAACAGTGGAAGGGCCTGTTAGCCTAACCTCTGTAATTGTAAGTACACCAGTCAGCAAGAAGCTAGACTTGGTTAAGGTAAGAAGATGTTGTGGAACCATGAGAATTTTTCTTTCAACCCAGATTTATTCAAACCCTTTTCTTTTCAAAACCAAATTTTCTTTCAAACCAACACTTCTTTCTAACCTTCTTTTAAACCAAACCAGTAAAACCAAGGGCAGTTGATAAGAATTCAACAATGGATAAACTTTCCCTCGATTAAGTTCGGGAAGCATGGAATGAATATTGTCACGGGACAATATAAGGGAGTTGACAACAGAATACTTCACCTAGGCGTGTGACGGACACTACGAGTGTACCAACTGTAATGTGGGACGACCGCACTCCGATAGGAGCTTGTGGGCCTGACAGACCTACTTATGGGTTAGTTGGGTAAGTAGTAATGTATCAGTATGGTACCCCACATATGTATACGAGTAGAGTCCGAAACACGGGAAGTAGTCGACTCCGTTCTACGGTCAGCAGTATAAGTCAAACAACAGCTAAGGATTACCATGAATGGTTGAAGTAAAGGAACCCAGTTAAGTTAACGAGACTAAAGGAATTAGTGAATTCCTTTCAACGAAATGCTTAAGAGTCAGGAGGTGCGAAGTGCACTAACTGTAATGTAAAGACATCGTATACGTCTTAAGGATCCTCAGGGATAAACATGTTAGCTGGAACGGTGACCCAGCCTGTACATGGCAAGCAGATGCCTAATGTGGACACATTAATGTGCAATGAACGGGATGAAACTCCCAGAATGAGTACCTACACTATCAGGAAATGTTGATCTTCACAGAAGAAGATAATAACCAGTTAAGAGCGCAAACGGCGTGGCTAACGGAATGTACCAATAAGTGAGAACTAGATGTAAAGGCATAACTTAGCAACACCCAGGAGCGATCCTTGAAGGGTGTTTGCATCAACGATAATTGAACAAGATAACGTGATAGAAACACGAGGGTTGAAACTAACACCCAGTTTAGACATAAGTTGTCAGGAGACGGACTGGCAATCCTAAGGGGCATCCCGTAAAAGGAAACGTGATGCAACGACCTTGTCATGGAGCCCAATATAATATCCAAATCATGAAATGTTGCACAGAGAAATAAATGAATGTGGACAGCTTACAACGAGCGCAGCTCAAGACAATAAGGCTTATAAGCCACAAGCAAGATATGTTATGTAAGTTTGATCGATTGCAGGACTTTATGTTATACAAGTAAATAGAGTGGTAAACGAACCACTGCATTAAGAGTGGGGATACCTCTCGATATTGTGAGACCGCAGGAGCGGTAGTTATGTGAATCAAGTTCAAGAAATATGTTAAGGATGGACGACGTTATTATTGAAAGAGAGCAGTTAGCTTAGTAGTATGTGTGTATAAAGTGAAACACCGAGCTGAATAATGCCGGCTTGTGACTCGAATGATCGATGCTCAAGGAGCATTCGGTAGTCATCCAGATGAATGACGAACCATAATATAAGTATGGGTGTGGAAGTTAATGTGACAGTAAATACCATGCAAGTTAGTGTTATGTTATACAATAAGCACGGTGCGCAGTAAGCGACCGTTGTATAAGTGTTGTTAAATAATAATGTGGCAGATAAGACCAGTTATGAGTTAAACTCAGTGGAGATGCAAGGTAAGTGGTGTTAAACAGACTGGGCAATAAGCCAGTGGTAGGTACTATGTGATGAGGAACTCAGTGTGAATTCCATGGTGAATCGCATAAGGGATTTACTGTCAAGAGTTTACGCCTCTGCACTCTGTATGACTGAGTGTTTTGGTATTGCACTTGCGCAGTAATGATCGAGTGGGATAGCTAGGAATGGGAAACATGTTAATTGTGGGGGAATAATGTTATAATGGCTGATGCATAGGAAATGCAAGGCCGCACCAATAAAAGAGTACTTGTACAAAACCAAATGTGGAGACATGATTAACAGTAAGTGACTACAGTAGCACTAACTGCCAAATATCGGTATGGAATATACCCCAAATGTTGTAAATAGCTGAGAGAGCACTACACACTAGGTAGTAGCTCAATCTCAACCGACAGTAAGTCGGAATTAAGGGAACAAGTCAATCATTGTGAAATACATAACTGTATACACAGTAAATTGTTATGGAAGTGGATAGAAAGTTTATAACTCACCGAATTCGCTAACGGTAAGAGATACCACGTGTCGGTTGAGAAACCATTGTTACCAAGATGAAGGTGACAATTGGGGATGTACAATACAGTAAGAATAACAAATGGGGCAATTAAGCTCTACAGTTATTAGAGTTTCGCAGCAGAAACTAGTGAGCTAGTGATTCAAGTGTTGAATGTACATGGTGAACACGAGTGAATGGCTAATTATTAACGCCTAGAAGCCTAACAGGCCAGAATCGAAACCAACTAAGAGTTTAAACAAACTCCAATGAGAATTCTTGGTTTAGGAACTAAACCGCCAATATGGTTAAGATCCTCTAATCAGAATCCATTGTGTAATAGACCGCGTGGAAGTTAAAACACTTCACGACGGCAGAACATTTTAAGCCAATGTTTAGCGATTGATTACGTGGGCGTAATCCCTTTTAAGGGGGGTAGAGTGCAAAACCACTTAGTGTGTATTACCGTACAAGTGTACGTGATTTATGTTGTGCATAGCACAAAATAATTTGTTTTGATGATTGGTGTGTGTGTTATGTAAACATACGCATTCATTCATGGTTAATTGTGGTAATTGCGCACAGAAGATGCGAATACCATTGTGATAAGTGTGTGTATTTGTTAACAAGTGTGTGTATTTGTAACAAGTGTGTGTGATAGTACAAGTGTGGGAGTAGAGAAACTCCCGGGGGCAAACCCCGACAATATAAATGTGAAACGGTGTGTTGTATTTTGATAAAATATATGTGTATATATATACTATATAGTGATTCACGAAAAGGGTATGAAACCGACATAGAACCTAGTGAGAATGAGATTCCCTAGGCAACAACATTGAAGTGAATGGAAATAACTGATAGACGAAGTTCTATCCCTTGGAGATGTTATGATCATGACTAGAACGATTTAAAAGATAGAAAATTGGAAATGAGTGATTTAATTGATGCTTGAAAATGAAGTGGGAGGTGAAACTTGATTATCATGAGATCAAGGGAAGCCGAACACAAATTGGAGTGGAAGGATAGTTCAACACTGATGCTGATCACATCAGGGTTGGATGATTCTTGAAGCTCCCTATAAGTGGTCACAAATAACCACGCTAAGAAAAGAAGCAAAGAGCATAAGTTGGACTTGGAGTTGTATGTGTTTTCAAAAAGGATTTTGAATTGGTATTTATAAAACGTCGATAGATACTTTACATAATTAAAGTTTTCTTACTTAACCTCACAAGGAAAAATTTCAAATTGAAGTGATTGTTTTGATCTCCCAAAGGCACGGGGACGGAAGGTGTCCATCGCGACCGGGTTCTGCGGGATCACAGTGTATATCAAAGACATTTTTGATTGCCATACATGCTATGACATGTTGTGTGGTATGTGTAATAAATGTTATTTTGACTTTGATCTCCTAAAGTGTATGCTATTAAGACCTATGAGTCTAAATGTGTTGTGTTACATAGACCTATGTGTCTAAAGGCTGTTATGTTATCAAGACCTATGTGTCTAAATGTTGTTATGTTACCCAAGACCAGAGAATCTAAGGGTTGTTATGTATGTGCAAATATTGTTAAGATACCCGGACCAGTGAGTCCGAGGTTATCATGTGAATATGTTATGTTATGTATGAATGTGAATGTGTTACCCGGACCATTGAGTCCGAGGTTGTGATGTAAAGTGTGTTTGGTTATGGAAGTTTTATTTCTATAAGTAATCCCCGTATTCTAATCCAAGATGTGTGGGAAGTGTAAACTTCGAGGACGAAGTTCTTTTAAGGGGGGTAGATTGAAATACCCCAAACCTTGATATGTGGTTTAAATATTAAACTATGGTATGTAAAGGCTAAAAAGTGCCTTAGAAACATCGGTGAACAATTTAAACCATAGTAAAATGCAATAAAGCACTAAGATACAGTTTGAGCAAAAACATGCTCTAAGCTTGGAGTGAACTTGGTTAGGACCCAAAGAGCCTACCAAGACTTAATAATATTCAATTATGATTTAATAAGGCTAATTAAGTCCTTAGGAAACTTTGGTAGACAGTTAAACCAAACAAAACACAAGAATATACCTTAAAGTCAATAAGAGCAAAAATGTGCTCTAAACTTGGGATAAATTTGTATAAGACCTAATGGTCATACCTATACCTTATAAATATGTTAATGAACATATTAAATCAATTACCAAAGAAAACCAAGCTTGAAAACAAGTTAAAACACAAAATGTGCTTTAAGGAGTCTTAAAGCACATTTTTGAAAAATTGTCTTGTAAATGAGTTTTGAATGGCTAAATGTCCATCATTACTCTTTAATTAACATGTGTACTATATAGTATCACATTTGGAAGTCTATATCAATGGGAAATCAAAAATTTCACAAATATGTGCCTTAGTTTGTGAATAGTACTCAAATAGTGCTAGTTTAAGTTATAAGTCAACATAAGTCAAATATTTGGTCAACAAAGACCATAAATATCTCTAATGTGTAAGGGGGGCACGGTTTTATGGGTGTGAGTCATCACACTTGGCTAGCCAATTAAAAGAAAGAAAGAAAAGTAAGTAAAAGGTTACTTTTGCTTTTAACATAAATATCTTCAAAGTACACTCTCTCACCTCATTCTCTTCTTTCTCCTTGGTTCCCACCGTCACCTATCTTCAACCTCCCTTCTCAATCTCGTTCTCCTACAGCACCATTCATCCCATCTCCTTTTACTTGTAACTTATGATTCCATGCTCCGAATTTAATTCCGAGACTACCGTTGTCTTAGTTAGAGTAAGCTCTTCATTCCTATCTTTTCAAATCTTCAAGAACTCCATTTTGGTGCCATGAAGAATCTCCATTGAAGGGGGAAAAGCTCATCTTCTTTCATATTGTCATTCTCCTTTGTTTCAAGGTAACAAAAACCAAAGAAAATCTAAGTTTCCTCTCATTTTTGTATGTGTCCGAAAATTCACCTCACAATGGTGCTTTATCTTGCTCTCTTCATAGCTTAATTCAAACTTCAAAGGACTAGGAGGAGTCCTATCTTGCTACTTAACCAAGCTCTCTTTCGAATTCCAAAGGTAATCATCAAATTTTGGTATTTCAAGACACTTATGTAAACCTAGGGTTTAATTATGAGTTTGAGTATTAAACTTAATGCTCATTACCTTTATATGTGTGTTGGTTAGAAGGTTGACAAGTGATAAAAGTTCCTTGCCGATTTTCAACCAAGAAAGAACAAGAGAAAACAAGTGAGAAAGCTTTAAAAACAAAGAGGTAAATGATCTCTCTTAATGTAGTTTTATGTACTAGGAAATTGAGCTATATTTTCTTAATAATTAACCTAAAGAGCCAATGGGAAATGAGCTAGAAAACTATCCACAAGGTGGACTAAAAAGACATGGGAGCATTGTTGTGTGTATTCGCAGGTTGAAGGCATTTAAATGTGGAGATTCAGTGTTTAAGTTTAATGCAATTTAAGGGCCTAAGAGCCATGTTATTTAAGGGCCTAAGTGCCAAGCAATTTAAGTTTATGCACTATATTGTGATGTAGTGTAGTTTAAAGGTTTAGTTGTGTGTAAAGAACATCTCTTGTGAAGGTGAATGTGTTTGATGGTTAAAGGATGAAAAACCATATGTTTGTGTATAAGAATGTGTATTAAGAGATTGAATGTTCTTGATTGTCTAAAGGTGAAAAACAATGTGTTTTGGTGTAAGGTGATACAAGGGAAGCTATGGCGAAATTTAGTTGATAAACAAAAGAGTTTATGTGTTGTAATGAGATTTTATGACCTAGAAGGTACTAGGAATTTTAAGTGTTAAGATGGTAAGAGTGAAAGAAAGTGAATTAAGGTGTTCTTAGGTGTTAAGATGCCTTAGGCATAGTCTTGGAGATTTAGGGAACTAATGGATGATTTCTTGATACACCAAGGTGATGGTGGAGGTGTCGTAAAGTCTTGTGCAAAGTTTGGTGAACAATGAAAGTGTAACGCCTTGTGAAGGTTTAATTATGAACTTGTGGGAAAGACTTGAGGAGTGTGTGTAAAGGGGATGAGTGTAGTGCAAATGATGTTTAAAAGGGTGGTTATAAGGTAGTGGTGTGGAGTACTTTGGTTAGGTGAAGTTTTAGGCAAGAATACAAGTTACAAGTGTAAGAAAAAAATGTTCTAAGTGTTAAGGACTTAGTAAAAGTTGAGTAAAAGTTTACGGAATTTTTGGGATGTTTCGAGAGGGTTTAAGTGTGCCCAAAAGATGTTAAAACATGTGAGAGAACATGTGTAAAGCATAGGAAAAAATTGGGATGAATTTGGAGTTTAGAAAGAGGAGAAAAGCACATTAGAAAATGGGTTCTGCAGTGGACCGCCCCTACGGACCGCCCCTGTGGGGAGGTCCAGTGCAGAGAAGTGAAAAAAAAATATACGTGTAGCATCTGTTGTGGACCGCCCCTGGGACCGCCCCAGGGGGGCGGTCCAGACCAGAAATGAAGAAAAAAATTTGTTTAAGGCTCCTAATGATGGGGGATTGAATGGTAATGGTTTTAGATGATGTTTAGGCCTTGTTTGGTGACATGTAAAGGCCTTAAGAGGTGTAAACAAGTATGAGGTGTAATGAGAAGTGATTAACTTATATGATTAAGTGTAAATTACAATGACTTAGTGGTCCAACATTAGGGAGTGATGATGGTTAGAAAGATAAGCATTAGACTTTAAACAATCATGTTACATCGATGTTAATAAAAGTACATGTAATGTTATCAGTTGTTCGAGAATTGCTCGAGGAACATAAGTGGATGTGGTAAAGTGGACTCCGGTGACAGGTATGGTTTTCTTGCAACCTGTGTCCTACCGGATTACACCGGCTTGTATGCCAATGTGTTTTTCTGTGTGTTTGCCACGTTATAAGATAAATCATGAAACGAGTTTACAGTCGTTAATGTTATTGTATGTTTACGTGCCGATACCGGTAACCTCGAATGCGCTTGAAGGGCTAGTTCACCACTATTAGGTAAACGTAAGAGAACGGTATCCGGTGATAACGTCCGACCTAAGGAACGTTCTAACCACGGCTATGTGTGAGTTAGTTATGTGATGTTTGTGTGTGATGTTGTGTGTGAATGTGTGACTCTCCCTTCCCTTGTGTGTGTCTAACAAGACTTAACCCAATGTTGTGATTGTTTAACTAAGTTCAATGATGAACTTCTGACAAGTGCTAACGGGGGGAGTGAGGAGTCCGGTCTGTTCCGGCCACGCGTGTGAGTATGGGGGTCGTTGTCATATCAGGTTCGATCCTCTCCGTATGTTATGGTTGTTTTCCAATTTGGTTCCCAACCTTCCCTTTAGCTTAACCAAGGCTATTACTGACTCACGTCGGGCCACAGGGGCATACTATGTTATGTTTGTTCGGTGTGCTTGGATCACTATATCCGAGACACCTTGTGTTAAGTTATCCGCTCATTTAACGAGATGGTAACGAGTTATGTAACGAGCTTATCATGAGACTGGCAACATTCTCTAGGCTCACCAGTGTATTAACAATGTTTGGGTCGGTTCCTAAGAGAACCATTCCCGTTATGTTATGTGATGTTGTTGTAATGCAATTTCTATTGCGATGTTATTATGTGCACGTTGAAACGTGAAAGTGTTGTTATGGGATGCATGTTATATGTTGTAAAATGTGGAGTATGTGGATCATGGATATGAATCCCAGTTTGTGATAAGAGACGTTTAAGGATAACCCGAATAACGGGTAAGTGTCGTCTATTAAGGAAGTAGCTCCATTAGAGAGAGAAACACTCTAGGGATAATGAATACCATGAGTGACTTATCAAATAAGGATGTATTATCCGTTTATTGAGCCCATTGAGGCGAAATGTTGTGTGTTGTGTGTTTACAGTTGCGTGCACGATTTAAATATAATCAACCGCATGCTAAGACGACAATTAGTTGTGTGTGGCCCGGTAGCATGTGGGCTGCGGGATTACCATACCAGCAAAGGTGCTGAGCCCCTTGGGGGCCACCCTTTCTCTTCTTTTCTTATTTCAGGTACGAAGTGCTGGAAGCCGTTTGAGAGTAGGACGGGTAGTCGTTGTACATGGGTAATCATTTAAGTGTATATATACAGTAGGCGTAGTAAGACCGAAACTGTTATCGGCATCAGTTTGTGAATACTCGGTACAGTTGAAAGGTGTATGTTGTTGTTGTTGTTAATGGAAAGGGGATAGTAATGTGTAGTCGCTCGGGAATTTAGCCCATCAGACCGGTACAATGTATATGTATTAGTCTTGTTAGCCACGTGGGTGGTTAACGGCGTGTAACACCAAGAAGTTAAGTAATGTGTTGAAGTTTGTTTTCCGCTGCAGTTTGTTGTTAAGTGTGTATGTTGTTGGATGGGGGTGTTACAGTTTTCCTCCTTGGAATTCAATCTCCCACGAGCCTATAGCTGGCTCTCCTACCTTGACTATTATTCGGGGCTAGGGGGATTTGTGTATGGTGTGCTTGGGTCCATATTAGGACCGACACATCTAAGTAAAATATGTGTACGATGTGTTCGAAGCTATATTATATCCGACACATCCTAAGTAAAGTATAAGTTCTCTAAGAAGAATAGTAAGTTATTATGTAATGAGCTCAACATGAGAATGGAAATATTCTCTAGGCTCTAATAAGTTGGCTAACTCTCATTTCGGTTCGAGTCCTCTCGCGACTCTTCCTGAGTTATGTTGTGTGTATGTTAATGAGTGATGTGTGTTGTTATGTTGAGTAAATTAATCACTGATACCAATCCCACGTTATTATAAGAGTAATCATATGTAACCCGAGTAAATGGGTAAGTGTTGTATAATAAGAAATTAGCCCCATTAAGGTAGAAACCCTCAAGGGTTAAAGAACACAATAATGTGATCTAACAAACGTTGATGTGTTAACCTTATTGTTGTATCCTGTTGATTGGGTATGTGTTAAATGTAAGCATGATATGTGTGTATAGTGTTTCATGCATGAATTAAATTAAAATCAACCGCATGCTCAGACGACAAATAGTTGTGTGTGGCCTGGTAGTATGCGGGCTGCACGATTACCGTATCAGCAAAGGTGCTGAGCCCCTTTGGGGCCACCCATTACTTTTGAGGTACAAAGAAGTTGCCCTTCGTTCGAGAGTAGGACGGGAATGGAGGAGCATGGGTAGTGTATGTTGTGTTAGGTGTATTTGTTAGTAAAGTGAGACCGAACTTGTTATCGGTAATGGAATGTAATAAACTCGGTACAGTTGGATTGTAATTGTATTTGTTTTCAGTTTAGAAACAGAATTGTAATGTAAAGTGTAGTGCTCGGTAATCTAGTCCATCAGACCGGTACATTGTGTAAGTATTAGCCTTGTAAGCCACGTGGGTGGCTAACGACGTGTAACACCACCCTTTTGATTAGTGTTTATGATATAATTTCCGCTGCGATTAATGGCTAAGTGTGGAGTTTGTAGTTGGATTAACCACTCGATCGCATGTATGTGATAGAATTTGATTAGTCGAACACCAAAGAGGAGTCGGTGAGTCCAAGTCAACGGTGAATGGTATGATTTCTTCATGCTCTGTATCCTAACCTGGTTACCCCGATTTGTGTGCTTATTTGATCACCTAAATAAGATAAATGCACGAATCGGATTATGCACTTACTTGTGCTTGTTTTATGTTGTTCTCGATATATTGCCTTGAACATTTAGTTTGTATAATTCATGAAATGAATGGATGAAAATGAAGTGTGTGTGTGTGTATCTCGTAGTGTACTTGTGTAATGTATTAGTCCTTGGAATGGATGTGATGACTTCTACTAATTCCTAACTACCTAACTCCTAACTTAAGTATTGAGTAAATTGGAATGAGTAGAAGTCCGATATAGTTTCGGTCACGCGTGAGGATGAGGAGACACAAGAGGTTGGATCCGATTCCTGGCCTGAATCCTTTCTATGGACCAAATCCATTAAATGGGTAGCATCCTAGATTGGTGAGCCACAGTAAAGCCCGATGGTGGGACGGCGTAGTCCCTGCCCGGAGGTCACCACGACTTAACTTGAGTAAGTAAGTAAAGTATTGTATGAGTAACGGTCTTGGCTAGTGTAAGTCATTGACCTTGAGTAAAAGAGTAATGTACACCCGATTAACCCGGGTGGGTAAAAGAAGCTAACTAACATTGTGTATGTATTGTAGAAGCGTATTTCCGTAAAGGTAAGTATGTATGGTTGACTTGTAATGTCTTCCTTGTATGTATTGAAGTGTATGTATGTACGCTTTGTGATGTATTATAGTACTATGAATGAAAGCATGTAGGTATGTATGAGTAAAATGAATCGCATGTATTCGACCAAGTGGTCGGCGTACCCTCGCTAGTACGCGGGGTATGCGGATTTCATATGCAGCGTAAACTGAGCCCCTTGGGGCACTATTTTTTTTTTACAGGTACCCGAAGCTGTTATGGTCATTGTAAGAGACCGGCTGCTACGCTTAGTTAGCTAGGGATAATTTTGTGGATAGTAAAGAATTGTATAAGGCTTGTAGCCCTTGAAGTATAAGTGTACCAAGCGGTACACCCTTTTTGTATTTGGAAAGGTATGTAGAATTGTGAGGAATGGGTAGACGATAGACTCTTAATGAGTATGTATAAGCTTGAAAGAATTGTTGTATTCGTATTTGGATTTGGACCTTAGTAAACTCGGTATGTTGTATTGTAATTGTGGAGTATTGTATTGATTGGAGAATTGTAGTACTCGGTTGGTAACTGGAGTATGGACTGTAATTGTGTAGCACTCGGGTATTCCGGTCCATCAGACCGATGCTATAAGTAGTAGCAGGCCTTGTTAGTCACGTGGGTGGCTAATGGCATTGTATCACCCACCGTTGTGTAAGAAAGTATCCGCTGCGTGAGTATGAAAATATGAGGAGGTTAGACGGTAACGACGGTATTAGCGGTAGGGGTGTTACAGTTGGGGTGTTACAATTATTCTACTACTTAGGATTAAATCCTTATAACCCATAATATTTATTTATAGGTTAGCAATCTTTATTATACATATATATATTTATACTTACTTGTATATTATGTGTGTGTATATGTATATATAAATGTATAACAATATAGTTGATTTCTACATGTTATAATTGACCTTATAATGTTATTCTTTCAAACTCTCATTTCATGTAGTCAACTTGACCTTCGTTGGTCAATTGAGTTGACTTGGTTAGTTTTACCCAAGTACACAAGTTTATATAATTCACATTATAACACTTGTATTATATAGTTCACTCATTACTTAAAACCTTATATCTTAACATTAGAAATTCACATCTAATATTTTATAACTTATCTTCTCATCTTATAACATCCTTTACTTAATATTATATGGTTCCCAACCATATTATATAATCCATTTTACCCCATATATCCTTACACACATATATATAAGAATTATAAAACTCATTTGTTAAATGATATACCTTATCATTTCATGTAAGATATTCAATCTCATTTAGTTATGTAACATTGTATAGTATATTTCTAAACTTCTAAAGTTTATTAAGTACCCCACCTAATTTTATAATTCTATTTATTCACCATTTGTCACATTATTTCATGTGAACTACCACACTTATACTAGTTCCATTTTAATGGCATAAATACTTTATAATTGTTGTAACACTTATAACATTATAGATCATAGTCTAAAATTCAATTCTAACATCCTTAATTTCGCATCAGCCCATAATTCCCATTTAATTACAATTTTACCACATTACTTATATAATGTTACCATTTTATTCATATATCATATATTATGACATTTTATACACTTATAATATGTATAACCTATGGTTACATTATTTTTATAATTTCCGAACATACCCCATGGCTTGTCCAGATTTATTCCTCAACCCACACAACTTTCTTTAATTACTAAATGACCCCATTTATTTTCTATACTTTACAATATCATTATAAACTATATATTGTACATATATATATTAATCTAATTCCAAATAGTTCTCTGAAAATCACCAAAAATTCCCAATAGACCCCAGTCTGTTTTGATTAATGTTTCTACCCAGAATTTTCAGAAATCACATTCCTACCCCATATACTTTGTAATTTTTACAATTAACTTATAAACTTAACTTAAAGGCATAAATAAATTATTTATGTCATCTAATTTGGTCAAAGACACTAATATGGTCAATGTTGAACTCCCCAATTCTGCCTTGACCACTATTTCCCAATATTTATGATTTTGACCTTAATTTCTTAGAAATTATATTTTAGCCCCAAACTTTGTAAAATTTTATAATATTCATTTAAATTCATTTTAAGCTCTAGTTTTCGGCTATATCACTCCATAGCCTCCCAAATTTTTGTTTATTTATGGTTTTCCCCCAAACTTAATAAAAATGACTTAAATAACTTTAAATGTAATTTAAAGCTTAAATAACATAATTTAAAATGGCCTAAGTACGTGGCCTTATTACAACTTTAACTTATAACATTAAATTACACATAAATGTTCAAATTAACATTTAAACCCTCAGCATTACCCCAAAGTTTCTAGAATTTATATTCTTACCCCCATCATCTTTATAAACTTGTCATTTTAGCCTTTAATCCTTAGTTAACTTAGTCAAATGTTATAATACAAGTTTATATTCATATTTATGTCATTATGGATTTTATTACTCAATGCCCTCTCGGCTTTAATTAAATTAATACCCCCAAAGGTTGCTAAAATTGTTTTATAGCTCTTATAACTTAATACTTGTACATTTAAATCACTTAGCCACCATATAACACATCCAAATGTTCCAATACAAGTTTATACAGATTAACAACTCAAAAGATGGCACTTTTCTATTAGGGATCTCGGCCATGTAAGGCCTCCAACAGATGTTAATTCTTTAAGACATTATTATGTGTTTTAGCTCATTAATCACTAGCTAAACTTAGATCAAGGTTTATATGTTGGTTTATACTCATTCATAGGTTAAAATAACCCACTTAGCAGCCTTGTAATTCGGTAATAATTTAAGCTCAACATTAAAAGGCTTAATGACATCAAAATAAGCATTTAAGGAGGAATGTTAACCTTAAGCTTAAAGACTTGTTTCCACCACTTGAAAACCTGAAGTATCGGCCCTATTTTACAGAGAGATTCATTGTGAGTTTCATGCACCAAATCATAGCTTAAACCAGTTATAACCCCTTAACATAGGAAAATCTTTACCTTGTCCTTAAGTAACCTTTCTTGGTTTTTAGCACTAGATTCTCGGCAACAGCATGGGTTCTTGAAGGAATTATCTCTTGATGGTGAAAATAAGTAGAAAGGGCAAGATTCAAAGGTTAAACAAGGTCAAATGGAGAGAACTAGTTTAAAAATGATAGAATTCGATCTTTACCTTAAACTCTTTTTAAGGAGCTTTCTGCCCAAGATAATATCTAGGCTTAAGGGGCTTCTTTAATCTTGATAAATGAAGGAAAAGATGCAGGAAAAGGAGGTAGATAAGTTAAGTTTTCAGCACTTACACAAAGGAAAGAGAAAAATGTGTTTTAAGCTTAATTTTCTTACCTTAAGCTTGATTTTGAGGTGGGTGGCTTTCCCCTTGAAACCCCACGGGGTTTCCTTGATAATTGTATGATCTTGACAGTTGGTAGCTCAAGAGATGAAGGGAGTTGAGTCCCCTTGCTAGAAATGAAGAGAAAAGGTGTTTAAAGGCTTAATCTTGACTTTTGATGTTTATTTGGCTAAGAACAGCTTGTGTACTGCCAAGGAGTGTAACACCCCTACCACTAATACTGTCATTACTGTACAAATACTTACCTTCGCAGCGGATAATACATACACAATGGCAGGTGTACAATGCCGCTAGTCACCCACGTGACTAGCAAGGCAGCTACAATACTACATACTATCGGTCTGATGAATTGAAATACCGAGTACTTACAATACATTACTTTCCCTTGCATACTCAACCATAATTCAATTACAACTCCAACACAATACTATACCGAGTATACTACAATCCTTAAATTACCGATACAGTTTGGACTTCTGAATTCGCATTACAATACAAGTACAAATCCTATAATTCAACTACCATGCTTACATAGCAATCCCCGTCCTACTCTCTCGAATGGTGGTCAGCTTCGAATACCTGTAAAAATAAAAACGTCGCCCCTAGGGGCTCAGCAAAATGCTGCATATGAAATTCGCATATACCGCGTGCTAACAGCGGTACGCCGACTACTTTGGGTGATATACATGGAGTTCATTTTACATGCATACATACATACTACTACTACACAATACAATCAACAATACTTACTACTTATACAAGGTTCAATACCTACCAAGGAAAACAATTTGTTAGTCAACCGTTCATTTAGTTATCCGTTCATCTGGTTTCGTCGGATGCTCTCTTTCTCCTTACACGGGTTCTCAAGGCTTACACCAAGCTAATCTTACTTACTCATGTTTTACTCACACTACGCTATGCCTTACTCATTATTTCACTCATGCTTTACTCAGTACACACTGCTACCATTGCTTACCCTTACTCGGTACTCAACACTTGCGCTAGCATACTCAGTACCCATACTCTTCTCCTTACTCATACTTCTCATTGCTCGATACTCATTACATACTCATATTACTCTTTACTCAATACTCATTACTTTACTTATACATACGCAATACTCAATACTCATTACTTTTGGTCTCTGGACGGAGTCATGCACAAGGCTCACCACCGAGCCTACAAATTCAAAGGCTATACACTTAGCTCCTCAAATATACAAGTTTCCATTTTTTCCGGACTAATCAAATTCCCAACACTCCTCTCTTGGAGTATCTTACAATCTCATGGATTAGCCTAGAAGTATCTCTCTCGATAACCTCCACTAGCTTAGGGAATTACCACCGTCTAGTATTCTCAGATTTAAGGGTTTCCCCAACGCATCGAATACTCTCATGTTCGGGGCATTACTCACATCAGTCAGGTCCTCTCATAGTGGGTCGACTAATTTGCTAAGGGGTTTGAAGATCCCTCATCATTCTTTACAACTCATATGGTTCATGACTTGCACCAACGTTAATTCCTCTAATAGGGTTTATTTATATGCTTCCACTACTTATTGTTGTGGATTGTTCATTTCGGTTCTCCTACCGTTATCAGGAGGTTACTACTCCCGTGCACTCTCTCACATTCTAGTGAGTTCATTGGTTTGTGTTATCGTTTATTGGTTCGTTAGTTTAGTGCGTTTCTACGTTTCCGTTCGTTCACACATAACTCGTACTACGAGTCACTAAACAACAAGACTCATCTATGAGTCGGTCTACGCACTAAGTGAAGCCACACAATCAATCAAGAGGGGTTAGCTCATACAACATATAGCAAAACATACAATGAAAGGCAATAAACCGTTTTCATGCTTTAGTCTTGATTAGCCGGCATACAGCACACAAATTAACGTTACTCGGTTAGCACACGAGGCATGAGAAAATCATACCTTTCACCGCGGTTAGCTTTAACATGTGTTCCCTTGTTCCTTGGTTCACACTTGTTCCACTGTAAGTTTTCACATTGTTATTAATGCTATGCTCATACGGTACATCAATAATTACTACTTCCGTACTTACCCCGTTATCCCGTTGTTTTGGTTTAACTTAATGTTCATATACTTAAAACTTTCTTAATCACTTCTCATACTTGTTCATGGCCTTAATGACCTTTAAAAATCGTTAATTATGTCCTAATTATCTTATACTATCATTACCCATTAAGCCCCTACCATAGAATGGCTTTAAAATGATTTCGGGCACTTTTTAGGGTGGTCTGGGTTTGTGTCCGGGGATACAAACCCGGACCAATGCATTGGTCAGTTCTCGGGTGTATTTGTGTGTGGTCCGGGTTTAGGGCAGGGTTACAAACCGGACCATGCATGTGTAGTTTCCCTCGGGTACAAATTTTGGGTGGTCCGGGTTTAGGGGTTGGTTTGCAAACCCGGACCATTCTTTGGCAATTCTCTCGGGTATAATTTTGGGGTGGTCAGGGTTTAGGTTCTGGTTTACAAAACCCGGACCACTCCTCACGCATTACACTCTGTACAATTTTGACTGGTCCAGGTTTCTGTACTTGTTTACAAACCCGGACCCAGTTGCAGTATTTACATATATGCTAGTTTTTTATTATGTTCCAACTCCAAAATCCTACCAATCTCTTCCCCAACATTCCTATATATAATCTAGCATATTTTAGCATTGATTAAGCACTTTAAACTAGCCTAATCCACCTCTATCCAAATCTGTTACAAAATACCATTCACTGTCAAATTTCTCCACTGTTAAAATTTTCCTTCTTCAACAAATGTTACAGATTCTCCCTTTCTTTTTCCCACTAATCCTATGGCTCTTTCTTTGCCTCATTTGCCTTATACTCAACCCAAGTCTTACTCTCTACCATACTCATCCTACCAAGTCTTACACATTAATTATTCCTTATTTCTCCAACACATTCAAAAATCTCTTGCTACAGATTTTATATCTTTTCATCCTCTTACCACAACTACTACTCCTTAGTTATGAAATCATCTCTACTAAATCCCAATACACACCTTGGTTCTCCCATTCACCAAGTCATTCTTAATGCACAAGTCCTACTAAAATTTTGCCATAGTTCACCTACTTTCCTTACTTATCCACACATATCCTCTCTCATCCAACTCATTCCTATTCTAGCCACACCCATACAAGGGTCCTACCAGCAATAAGAGCAATTCTTAATACATCAATACACCATCGGATATCAATACCAATCCTCATACACAATATACTCGGCTCCAAGGCCTACAATTCACTTAATAGTTCACAAATACTCAAAACTTCATAAACATCAATACTAATACAATAGTTTAGGTTCTTTTATTTGTTTACCCATTCCCATTACTCTAGTGCATTAAAATTAAGCATTAAGAAGGAGCTCTTACCTTGAGCTTTTAATTCCTTCATTTCTTTTCCATTTCTCCTCCCTCTTTCTTGCACATTCGGTCACATGGGGAATGGAGTTGTCAAACTCCATTCCTATTACCCAGTTCACACAAAACAAGTGCAATTAACATACTAACCCTTAAATTGATGCTAATTCATTGAGATGTTTAAAAAAAATTTCTAGGGTTTACCTTTTCAAGCTTTTAGGAGGGGTTTTAGCCCTTGGTTCAAGAAGGTGATTCCACCACCATTGCAATGTTGGAGTTATGCTCAAAAGAGAGAGGAAAAATAGAGTATTACAAGGGGCTAAAAATCGGCTACCAAAAGAAGGTGGAGAAAACTTGAATCTTTTATGGAGATTTTTACCTTAATGGAGAGAGGAGACTCCAAGCTTTAATTTGGTACCACTTTCTCTTCAAATGGGCGAAACCCATGGAGATGAACTTTCTCATTTTGAGATTTTGAAAAGAGAGAAGTGTAGAGGATGATGAGGGGAGTAAGAATATGTAATTATTTTTACATTTGGAGATCACATGGAGGTATAGCATGGAAGGGAAGAAGGGAAGCCATTGTTGTTGTTGGGGGAGCTCAAAATCACCAACCAGCAGAGAGAGGAGGGAGAAATCGGCTGGGTGAGGAAGAAGGAGGAAAGAGAAAAGGAAAGAAAGAAATGAGAGGAGAGAGAGGGTGGGGGGTACCTTTTTACTCTTCTTTCTTTCTTTTCTTCCTAGCTTATTAGGTGTGTGAGGGGGCTGTCTCACAATTAAAAACAGGCCCACTTAACTGTTACAGGCTGGAGCATTTTTTTTCGTCTTTTACAGAAAACGCTCGTTAATTTACCCGGTTTAGCACTATTCACTAACCGGGCCCGTTTTCCGGAATTTTCTCGTTTCTTTAATTTCATTGGTTATTAAGCTTCCATTATTGTTTAATTATAGTTATTTAATGAACTATATTTTTTACGGGTTCGTTTGACCACTTAAAATCACATTTTCGGGTTTTCTTGAAAAATGTGCGCTAAAGCTCTATTAGCGTTTTAATACATTATTTGGTTCCATTTTCTTTGGGAGTTGTTCCCTTATATTATTTTTCTCTTATTAAGCCCTAGGAATCTACATAATACGCTAACCAAGGTCTCATACCTCCTATGGTTATTTAACGCTTATTTAGCGTTTTTCGCTTTTTAAGTGTTTCTTTATTTCTTTTGGATTTACTTTCCTTACCAAAATTACTTAGGCACTATTAGGCCCTTAAATACCATACTAAAATAATTTAATCACCATATTTAAGTTCGGGGTATTTCAATCTACCCCCCCTTAAAGAACTTTGCCCTCAAAGTTGGTGAATCTAATATTGTTACTTGTATAAATACTCTACGCTAAGGTTATGACCTCTACATATAACTTTTCAAACTCCAAATGTCAGACATGATGCATACTACACATCCAAACAGCATGTCACTGCATGCATAGCAATCAAAAATATCCGTTACAAGCTCTCCATGGGGTCCGTCTGCAGATAAATGAGGTGCCATCCTCTCCCATGTCAAGCGATCCCTCAGGTACCGGTCACGTTTGAACACTTACGCTTTCTGGTTCACGGCCGTCATGACTTGAGCACTTACACTTTCTGGCTCTACGGTCCTTTGGTTCAGATAAAATTCATTTGCACATATAGAGATCCTCAAGCACTTACTCAAACTTACTTACTCATACTTACTCGGGACTACGCTGCCCCAGTGCCCTTGGAAACATACAAAACACACACTGTCACCGCGCCCAACCGGCCACTTAGGACCGCCGCACGAACGGTGTACTGGTTTCAAAACTAATCAAACACTTCCACTGACTCAAAACTAGCTTCACCTCCTATGGTTTCGACCGGATACCCGTGCCTAGGCATGGAAGATCCACTAGCGCCCGTGGAAGCGGTTTCAAAATCGATCCTCATTCTCAAGTTTGAAGAAAACATTGTACCAAATTAGTTTTGGAAATTCATTTTAAAAACTTGCATACATCTCCCAAATTCCATTTATGATATTATACCTATTACTAGTGTTATTACTGTGACCACTTAAGGGAAGCTTCCAGAGTCCTTCAACCCCAATGTGATCAGCATTGGTGTTGAATTATCCTTCCACCCCAATTTGTGTTCAGTTTCCCTTGATCGCTAGGAAACCAAGTTCCACCTCCCACCTCCATTCAAACAGACAGCTCGTCAAACATTATTTCAATTTCTATCTTTTTAATCTTGATAGTCATAATCACACACATACATTTTCCAATTTATATAATTCACTTACTCATTTACCAATCATCTCATCAATTATTACTACATCACCTCCAACTACTATACTTAAGAAATTCATGGGTATAATATCCCATTAATTTACTATACTCCAATTTATACTCATAAAATACATCGGTTTTATACCGATTTATACTCATTACATACATCGGTTCCATACCGATTAATACTCCTCAAGTCTCCCATACATACTCATTCCTCATACTATTACCAATTGGGGTTCTCATTCCCCTGGAGTTTCTCTACTCCTTCCCTATTCTTATTTCCCAAATAACCACAATTACACGATGAGTGAATACAAATGTTTATGTAACATAAGTATCAATCATCAAAACGAATTCTCTTGCGCTATGCGCATTGTAGTTTATGCCCTTATCACGTAAAACGTACATTTCACGGTTTTCGCTCTACCCCCTTAAAAGGGATTACGCCCACGTAATCTACCATGTATCAATGTTGAACATTGGTCGAAGGCATTCAGCCGTCATGGAGTGGTTCAGCTTCCATGCGGTCTATTATACAATGTTCCTTGATCAATGGGTCTTGACCGTATTACCGGTTAGTAACTGCATCAAGAATTTTCATCGGAGTTTATTCAACTCTTAACCGGGTTTGGTTCTAGCTTAAATGGCTTTAAGGCATTGATGATTAACCTTTTATTCACTAGGTGTCTTTCACTTAGAATTCTGGGCCCACTAGCTTCTGCTGCGCGACCCTGATAATCTGGGTTATTCGCCCTTCTTGTTATCCTTAACGTGTTACACATCACCTTTTTATCCCTCTTATTGTGGGAATAAGGTTTACTGACCAAGTGTGGTGTTCTTTTACCATGCTCGAAGTCAATGAGTTTTAGATTTATAACCAGCTCTCTGGCAATCTATATACCTACTGTTGTGTATTATTGTAACACCCCAACCGCTAATCCTTCCATTATCCTCTAATCAATCCCATACTTACCCTTCTCGCAGCGGAATACTTACTTACTCCCGGCGGGTGATACAACGCCGTTAACCCTCCAAGGTTAACAAGGCTACTACTACTTACCGTTTCGGTCTGATGATTAGAATGAAATACCTACGTACTACTTACTTTACAATACCAAATACTTAGCTTACATTTGATTACCGAGTCTACCGAATATATATGAATTACATTCCAATACTACTTCCCAAAAATGAAGAGTTTATACATCCTCTCCTTACTATCCAATCAAGGTTTCAATATCCAAAAAGGTGTACCACATGGTACACCGGCTACACAAAAGGCCTTAGCCGTGTACAACTCAGTACACCGTTTCAATCCTACTACTACTCCAAAAAGAATCACATCTTGATCTTACTTTACCTTCACGCCTCGCGGGTACCTGTGGAGTAAAAACATTCCCCCTAGGGGGTCAGCTTACGCTGCATATGATAACCGCATACCCCGCGTACTAGCGAGGGTACGCCAATTATTTGGTCGAGTACATGCGGTTCGTTTCATTCATACATACATACATGCCTTATACAATACAATACAATACATTAATTTTACCAAGCATACATGCATACAATACATACAAGGAATACAATACAAGTCATTCATTCATACTTACCATACCCACCGCATCACGGAGATACAATTCTCCAATACATACAAAGGTCTTGTTAGCCTTATTACACACCCGGGTTAATCGGGTGTCCAATACTTTTACTCCGGGTCAATGACTTACAATAGTCAAGACCAATACAAATACAATACTTACTTCTTACATACTTTACTTCCAGTTAAGTCGGTATGACCTCCGGGCAGGGATTACTACATCCCACCACCGGGCTTTAGGGTGGCCCACTAATCCAGGATGCTACCCATTCAAGGGATTTGGTCCATGGAAAAGATTATAGCCAGGATTCGGATCCAACCTCTTGTGTCTCCTTATCCTCACGCGTGGCCGAAACTATATCGGGCTTCTACTCATTCCATTATACTCATTACTCATGTTGGGAGTTAGATGGTTAGGAATTAGTAGAAGTCCATACTTACTTCCCATACATACATACAATACACAAGTATTCATACTCATACATACACTTCATTCTCATTCATTCATTTCATGAATTATACAAACTAGATGTTCAAAGCATACAACAAGAATAATATAGTTCAAACACAATTAAGTGCAATATAAGTCCGATTCATGCATTTATCTTATTGGTGATCACATAAGCACACAAATCGGGGTAACCAAGTTAGGATACAGGGCATGAAGAAATCATACCGTTCACCGTCGAATACGTACTACCGGTTCCTTTGGAGATCAACTATTTGATTCCTATACATACATGAAGTAGTATGATCAATGATCTATTATTGATCTAACTTACTCCTTCATTGATACTTTCAATGTATACTTACTACTTCTTTACATTCATACTTGGTTATAAAACCATTCTTTTCTTTACTACCCCATAAACTTGTTTTCTTACAAATTTACTTACTTTCTTACCATTATTACTTCATTAATGGTGTATTACTACATATATGCATGTAGGTATATAGGCATATATATGTATATATGATTACTATAATCATATAATTAAAACATTTTTTTTTACTCGACCGGACTTGCGACCGACCTTGCAAGTCCGGTCCATTCCAGTAGACTACCTCGGGTGAAATTCCAGGGCCGACCGACCTTGCAAGTCCGGTCCCAAGGTCGGTCCATTCCAGTAAGTTTCGTCTTTGAAAATTTTAGCCCGACCGACCTTGCAAGTCCGGTCGCAAGGTCGGTCCATTCCAGTAGCTTACATTACCGAAATTTTTCTGGCCGACCGAACATGCAAGTCCGGTCGCAAGTTCGGTCCATTCCAGAAGCTTTCATCTGCGGAATTTTTCTGGCCGACCGAACTTGCAAGTCCGGTCGCAAGTTCGGTCCATTCCAGAAGGTTTCAGACGGGAGAATTTTCTGGTCCGACCGAACTTGCAAGTCCGGTCGCAAGGTCGGTCGATTCCAGAAGGTTTCCTGTCTTGTAAGTCTGGGCTCGACCGACCTTGCAAGTTCGGTCCTAAGGTCGGTCCGGCCCAGTACTTCAGTTTTAAAATCTGTTTTTGGGTGTTTTCTTTACCCATTGTTTCCCCAATCTTTACCAATGTTTCCCCACATGATTTAGCACTATCTACACATCCTAAATCACCTTAATTCATTCTCCAAACTTACTACTCCATTCTTACACAACTTACACCCAATTTCCTCATTTCTTCCCAACCCCTTGCACCAGTTTTCATTCTCCCTAATGCTACAGATTTTGGTTTCTACATTATGCTACAGATTTTTCCCTCAACACTTATCCTCCAATACTTCCTCCACTAATGCTATTCCTAGCATCCAAAATACATTACTCTCATCCTAGTTCCATTCCCTTAACACACTCCTTTCCAAATCTGTTTCGAACTACCAAACTACTCATTCTAAACCCTCCAAATACTCCCTCTTACTAAACAACGTAAGTCCTCTCATTCCTACACAAAATTTGACATAGTCTCCCCTATAATTCTTACTTTGCTCACACACTATTTCAGTTCACCATCTCACATTCTCACAACCTGTTACACAACACTTATTATACACATTTCAATACTACTACAACAACAATAAAATTCCTGCACACATACACGTTTACTACCCAATGTTTTCCCGAGTTTTAAACATCATTTAAAACTTCAAAAACTGTTACATTATCAATTCTCAATACACTACCACATTACTACTACTTATTACTCAAATACATTACTCAATTTACTTACTCAAAACTGTTACAAAGCAATACACAACTAACCCAAGGTAAGAGCATTACCTTGACTTGTTAGTTTTTCTTTCTTTCTTTTCCTTCCTCTTCCTTTCTTCTCCTTTGTTCTCGGTCTCAATGAGATTCACACACACACAAGTGCTACAGCACATAACACATGCACAATACCATTTAGCATTCATTTTACTCTAACCCTAGAATTTAAGTTTTAGGGTTTAGAAAAGAGTGTTACCTTTCAATGAATGGATGAAGCTCTTGACTAGTGAAAGAACAAGATTTCTAGCCCACAAGAGAAGCCAAATCGGCTGGAGCAAGAGGAACAAAGCATTCAAAAACTGAACTTTTTGTTTTTTCTTTGGAGTTTCTTAAAATGCTAATGTAAGAATCTAGAAGCGAGGGATTTTCGGAATCTTTTTTACCTCAAGATGATAAGGAGGTGAAGGTGCTTCTAATGGTGGCTTCAAATCTCCAAATGGTGAACACCCATAAATCGAAAATGGGGCTTTTGGATTTTTGAAAGGAGGAAAGTAATTTCTCCTTTGCCAGGGGATTCCAATGGTACTAATTTGTAATTTTTGGAGCAAGATTGATGGGCTAACAAGAGGAGAAAGGAGGGAGTTGTGTGAGTTTCTTCAAAACTCCATGAATGTCGCAAGGTAGAAGAAGAGAAATAGAGAGAGTAGAGAGGGGTGCAAAAACGTGAGTGAGGGTGAGGGGAGTGAGGAGAGAGACTCCTTTTTGCCTTTTACTTATTTGTTTTGTCCTCTAGTGAATTAGGAACAATTAATAAATGGAGAGGAGGGAAATCGGTCCACATATGCACCACACACAGATTTTTACATTTTTATTTGCAAAGTGGACACACTAAGTTTCTTTATTTGCATTCTCACCCCAACTTACCGGTTGTTACAGTTTTCACTAACCGGTACCCGTTTTCCGGAATTTTCTTTAATTAATTTTATTGGTTCTAAAGCTTCACTAATATTTATTAGTGACTATTTAGTTGACCAAAATTGTTACGAGTCTATTTGACCCGCTTAAAGTCACGTTTTCCCGGTTTCCTCGAAAAACGCGCTTTAAGGTTCGTTTATGCTTTTAACCCATTTTAAAGGTCCGTTTTCTTCGGGATTTGTTCCCTAGTATTTATTTTAGTGTAATTAAGCTTTAAAAGTATAATTAGCCTAATTAATCACTGTTTTTAATTACGGGGTATTTCAATCTACCCCCCTTAAGAAACTTTGCCCTCAAAGTTGCTCAAGGTTACAGTTTACCATTTCTACTCATTTGGCAAGCCAATTGCCACAATACATTCTACTACCACCTTACAAGGTGTTCACAATTCTTACACTACCAGCATACGCAATTCAGATACCATGCCACATACTTAGTTCAAATACCATACGCAATACTCAATCCATACACAATACTTCATTCAAATACCATACACAATGCTCCATCCAATTCATACATTCCACAATACATTCGCAATACTTCACAATCATTCGTGTCATATACCGTACGACACCAATGCATTACTCATTACATACATACCATACACATCGTACTACATACCGAATACTACTAGCACTACTTTGTGCCAATACAATACAATTAGCACTACATGTGCCAACCAAAATACAATTACAATACATACTACGCAATGCTAACCCGAAGCAATGCAAAAGCAAAAAGGCTCTACCCCCCTTAAAAGGGGTACGCCCCGTACCCTCCGTGCTATACGGATACTAGACATCTAGTCTACAAACAGATTCGGGTACTTCGCCTTCATGGCGTCCTCTAATTCCCAAGTCGCTTCCTCGACATCGTGGTTAGACCACAAGACCTTCACCATTCGTACGGATTTATGGCGAGTGTCTCTTGTCTTGTATCAAGGATTCGCAGTGGAGTCTCGACATATCTCATCGTCGGCTCTAGGGATAGATGTTCGGGTTCTAATACATGAGAGGGATCGGCTATGTATTTCTTGAGTTGTGATACATGAAAGACATCATGAACACGCCCCAATTCTTCAGGCAATGCTAGCCTATAAGCTACGGCTCCAATCCTCTCGGTAATGGTATACGGGCCTACAAATTTCGGGCTCAGCTTGCCCTTTTGGCCAAATCGAAAGACACCCTTCATAGGTGAGACACGCAAGAACACTTGGTCGCCCACGGCGAACTCAAGGTCGCGTCGTCGCACATCCGCATAGGATTTCTGTCTATCTTGGGCTGCTTTCATATTTGCTCGGATTTGTTGTACCTCAGCTTGTACTTGTTCCAAATACTCCGGTCCTATGATGACCGCTTCGCTTGACTCATCCCAACACAACGGGGTACGGCAAGGTCTACCATACAAAGCTTGGAATGGCGACATCTTAATCGAAGCATGGTAGCTATTGTTATACGAAAACTCGATAAGATGAAGCTTCTCAATCCAGCTCCCCTGGAAGTCTAAGGCACATGCCCTTAGCATATCCTCTAGTGTTTGGATGGTCCTTTCTGTCTGACCGTCGGTCTGTGGATGGAAGGCGGTGCTAAGCTTCAACTCAGTACCAAGCGCTTCCCGTGTCGCTCTCCAGTATCTCGAAAGAAATCTGGTGTCGCGGTCAGATACAATGGTTTTTGGGACTCCGTGGTGTCGGATGATCTCCTTGTCGAATAGCTCTGCGAGCTTCGCCACCTTCCAGGTGTCCTTCATCGGTATGAATCGGGCAACCTTGGTGAGGCGATCGACTACTACCCAGATCATGTTGAGTCCTCCCCTAGCAGGTGGGAGTCCAACAACAAAATCCATGGAGATGTCGTGGAATTTCCACTCCGGAATGGGCATGGATTGCACCATTCCTCCCGGTCTTCGGTGCTCGAACTTCACCTTCTGGCATGTGAGACACCTCAGAACATACTCAGTCACGTCTGATTTCATTCCTGACCACCAGAAGTACCTCTTCATGTCTTTGTACATTTTAGAGGCTCCCGGATGGACATGCAATGTCGAACAATGTGACTCTCGCAGAATGCGATCCCTTAGCTCAGCATTGCTTCGGGGGACGCATAATCTGCCATTCAAACGGATCAGACCATCTTCATGCAGTTTGAAGTCGTACTTTCGGCGCTCGAAGGTACCATCTGTGATTTTCTGTCTGATCTCTGTGAAGTAAGGGTCGCTCAACTGAGCGTCTCGCACCTCGTCAACCAAGCTAGAAGAAGCGAGTAGCGAATGGAGCGAGTGTGCTCGACGACTCAGGGCGTCGGCTACTACGTTTGCCTTCCCTTCTTTATACTGGAGGTTGATGTCGTAATCCGAGAGGAACTCCATCCACCTCCTCTGCCTTAGGTTCAATTCTTTCTGGGTGAATACGTACTGTAAACTTTTGTGGTCGGAGTAGATGGTGATGCTTACCCCATAGAGATAGTGTCGCCATATCTTCAAGGCGAAGACAATGGCTCCTAACTCTAGATCATGTGTCGGGTAATTCTCCTCATGCTTTTTCAGCTGGCGAGAAGCATAGGCTACTACCTTGCCATGCTGCATGAGTACGCATCCCATGCCCTTGCCCGATGCATCACAATACACCTCAAATCCCTCTGTGCCCTCTGGAAGTGTGAGAATTGGCGCTGAGGTCAATGAGTCTTTTAATTTCTGGAAGGATACCTCGCACTCCTTTGTCCATACAAAGGGTGCATCTTTCTTCATCAATGACGTCATGGGCTTAGCGACTTTTGAGAAGTCCTTTACAAACCTCCGGTAATAACCGGCTAAACCAAGAAAGCTCCGGATGTCGGTAACAGTCTTAGGTCTAGGCCATGATCGCACTGCTTCGATTTTGGATGGATCTACTGAAATGCCCGCGCTCGAGATGACATGACCGAGGAATGATACCTGATCTAGCCAAAACTCGCATTTGGAGAACTTCGCATACAGCTGGTTCTCGCGCAGTGTCTCAAGTACTCTTCTCAAATGGTTTTCATGTTCTTCTGGTGACTTCGAATACACAAGAATGTCGTCAATGAATACTACTACTGAAGTGTCCAGCTGATCACTGAATAACCGATTCATTAGGTCCATGAATTTGGCTGGTGCATTAGACAAACCGAATGGCATCACCGTGAATTCGTAGTGGCCATATCTTGTTCGGAATGCTGTTTTCTGAATGTCTTGCTCTTTGATAGCAATTTGGTGGTAACCGGATCGGAGATCAATCTTAGAAAAGACGGATGCTCCCTTCAACTGATCGAACAGGTCGTCGATGCGTGGCAATGGATACTTGTTCTTTACAGTGACCGCATTCAATTCGCGGTAGTCGATGCAGAGGCGGAGACTACCGTCCTTCTTCTTCACGAAGAGGACCGGTGCTCCCCAGGGTGATACGCTCGGGCGTATAAACCCTTTGTCGAGAAGTCATGTAGTTGTTCTTTGAGTTCTGCCATTTCTGCCGGTGCCATACGGTATGGTGCCCTAGCAATGGGACCAGTACCCGGTACAAGGTCGATTTCAAATTCTACCGCCCTCTGTGGTGGCATACCAGGTAGCTCTTTCGGAAATACATCAGGGAATTCTGAGACTACTGCTACCTCGTCACTGAACTCTGGATCTCTCTCCAGGTCTTGCACGTGACATAAATACACTTCATGTCCTTTTCTGAGCTCCCGATACATTGCCATGGCGGAGATGACTGTAGTTGAAGGCTCTCTCGGTCTCTGGCGGTATGAAACAGTGACCCCAGATGGACTCTTGAGCAGCAATCGGTGCTCGGCGCATAGGATTCTCCCCTTGTGCCGCTCCAACCAGTTCATTCCAATTATTAAGTCGAATCCCAATCCGTTGAATTCAATGAAGGAAATGGGAAACGCTTCACCTTTGATTTGAATGGTGGCTGATTTGTAATACTTGGTACACTGTACCCGCTCCTTCGATGGGAGAGTAACCAAGAAGTTCGGTAGCTCATCCGCATCTAGCCCCAACTTCTTCGCAAGAGATGGCGATATGAAGGTGTGAGAGGCGCCGGAGTCGAATAATACTGAGGCTTCGATGCCGTTTACTGGGAAGGTTCCCGTTAGAATGGTGCCGCTCTTGCCGGCTTGTTCTTCGGTGAGGATGCTCAGGTTACCTTCGGTACCGAGTCCACAACCTATTGATTCATGAGATTATAAGTAAAGATGGTGGAACGCAAGTGGAATTTAATAACCAACACTGCTTTTATTGAATAACCAACCATCATACATACTGTGTCTCTAATACACGTTACTACTGGATTACATGCTACTACAAGATTAATACTTTCTAAAGGTAAGGTTCAGGCGTCCTGGTATCATGTGTGTGGCATTGATTATTGCCGGTGGTGCCGTATTCAACTTGATCTTCTGGATCCCGTGATACAGCAACCTTGATTTTCCACCCATGATTAGAACATCTCCTGATCTCAATACCAATTTTTCTGCGAGGTCCACACGCTTCCGCTCGCTATACAAAAATACGGCGTCATCACCAATGGACCAAGACACTACGGGCACTCCTAGTTCAAGAGATTCCGCTGTCTCGTCCTTGTCTTGGTGTAAGCCAAGTCGCCTTCTTTCTCATAGAAGTTGACGATACACAGATCTGCTTCAAGTGCAGGGATTGGTTCATCTTCACATTGTTGTGCAATTTCTACAGCTTGTGTGACAAGCGTTTGGAATTCTGGGGGTATTGCTGGAGGTGTTGCTCCGTCTCCTGCTCGCGTTGTTTGGTATGTCTTGGTATAAGGGTTCCAGTCCTTTCCCAAGCACATCATTTTCAGCTTCATTGTAGCTCCACCGGGGAATTCGGGTGTATAAAATCCTCCTGGACCCGTTCCTAACTCGTTGCATCGTCGGATGATTGAAATTTGTGCTTCGGGTGTCAGGTATCCTTTTAATAAGATCATACCTGGGCGGATGACCTGACACTGTTCGTTGTTGAAGTGGTGATTGGCGATGTCGGTCTCTTCATGAGGTGAGTTTGAAGGTATTGGGTAACAGATATGGAATTTCCCTAAGGTGGTAAATTCATCTAGAATGAGTTCTAGGCTTACTAATTCATTTCATGCTCAATACATACTTCCACGTTACTTACTCATGCTCAATTTCATACTTCAAGTACTTACGCATTCATGCTTTCATTCATACAATTACTTTAATACTTAGTCATGCTCTTCAAGGATTAAAGGTTACAGTGGTTACCTGGGCCGGACTTAGTCCCGGTCCCATCACGGTCTATGATGTGTAAGGCCGGCTGCCTCTGCGGTGCGCCCTTCTGCGGACCTCGGGATCCCTGTCCCTGTGAGGTATGCTGGGCATGAGCATCGCCAGATGCAACCTCCTTGCCCTCACGCTGCTTGTAGCCCTGGTAGTTGCCCTTGGGCTTAGAGTTCTCCGGGCATGCATTGGCACGGTGGCCCGGTTTCTGACAAGTGAAGCAGCGGATCTCCCTTCCTTGGCAATCTGTGCCGGGATGATCCTTGTTGCAGTTACGGCAGATGTAGCTGCGGCCATCAGATTGGTTCTTTCCTTGGCCAAATCCGGAACCTATAGCTTCCAAGTTAGCAAGGTTCGGTATACTTACAATACTCTATATACATACAAATTCACAAGTGTACTAATTCGGTTTCGGTTTCTTACCCCTGTAGGGCTGAGACCTCAGTGGCTTCGCTGCCACTGGTGCGGTGTAGGCAATCTGTAATGGCTCAGTGCCTTGCCCTTCTCAGCATGGGCACCGCCGTCTCCGGAAGTGTTCTTATGGTGGGAATGCTTCCCCTTCCTTTTCTTCCAAGGTTTGGATTGGTTTTGATCATCGGAGGGGTTACCTTTGCCGCTCACCTTGCGCTTCAGCGCTTGCTCCTCATCTCTTAGCTGGCAGGTGATCTCAACTCGAGATGCAGCGTGGTAACACTCCTGAATTACTTAGGCATTAGGTTACATTTACATACGGGAATACTAATTCACATTACTCATGGCTTTTTAAGGGTTCAACTTGTTTACCTGAAGGGAGGTAAACCGTGTGAAGCCCATGCCATACCGGAGTCGATGGCTCAATCCGCCGTAGAAGCGGTCGACCAAGACTTGGCCGGTATACCCAAGGTCGGGTAGAAGTCGGAGAAGAGAGGTGAAGGTGCGGTAATATTCATCAACCGTCATCTTCTCGGTCATTTTTAGTGCGTCGAGCTCAAGCCTTTTCTTGGTCTTGACATGCTCGGGGTAGTACTTAGATCGGAGGAGAGAGGTGAATGCTTCCCATCCGAATGCGGGATCAGCTATGTGCTCGGCCTTAACGAGCTTCCACCAGTCCATAGCCGCGTCTTTGAGGTAGTACGCAGCTATCCTCACTCGAACTCCAGCGGGAGTCTCAAGTGTCTCGAAGGCCGTCTCCATCTCGGAGAGGTAGGCCTCGAGCTTGGCGGGGTCGCTCTCGCCTCTAAAGCATGGAGGTCGAAGGTCGGCGACAGCTTTTACCCAATTCGTTTCTTGGGGATGAGGTGGGTCGGGTTGCTGCTGCTGCTGCTGCTGGTTTTGCTGTGTTTGTTGTACAGCCGTGATTACATCCGGTAGCATCTGTGCTACCGTGGCGGCGACGATTTCGGCTATCGTCTGCGCGCTTGGTCCTTCGTTGCCCCCTCCTCTGGGACGACCTGGACCACGTCCTGACATCTGAACAAGTGTGGATTACATTAGATGTCGTGATACTATGACCTCATGGTCTTCACTCAAACAATGGTATCGTCCTTGCAGACGTTAGGGGTATCCGTTATTGCTAACGGTAGTTCCTAGTTAGGTTTCTAAATATCCGTCTTAAGACGGTTGAAATCCTAACTCGGTAATCACTACTCTTAAGATTCTAATCATCAGAGCGATACTTCGCTCTGATACCACTTTTTGTAACACCCCAACCGCTAATCCTTCCATTATCCTCTAATCAATCCCATACTTACCCTTCTCGCAGCGGAATACTTACTTACTCCCGGCGGGTGATACAACGCCGTTAACCCTCCAAGGTTAACAAGGCTACTACTACTTACCGTTTCGGTCTGATGATTAGAATGAAATACATACCTACGACTTACTTTACAATACCAAGTACTTAGCTTACATTTGATTACCGAGTCTACCGAATATATATTACATTCCATACTACTTCCCAAAAATGAAGAGTTTATACATCCTCTCCTTACTATCCAATCAAGAATTCAATATCCAAAAAGGTGTACCACATGGTACACCGGCTACACAAAGGCCTTAGCCGTGTACAACTCAGTACACCGTTTCAATCCTACTATTACTCCAAAAGAATCACATCTTGACCTTACTTTACCTTCACGCCTCGCGGGTACCTGTGGAGTAAAAACATTCCCCCTAGGGGGTCAGCTTACGCTGCATATGATAACCGCATACCCCGCGTACTAGCGAGGGTACGCCAATATTTGGTCGAGTACATGCGGTTCGTTTCATTCATACATACATACATGCTTATACAATACAATACAATACATTCATTTTACCAAGCATACATACATACAATACATACAAGGAATACAATACAAGTCATTCATTCATACTTACCATACTCACCGCATCACGGAGATACAATTCTCCAATACATACAAAGGTCTTGTTAGCCTTATTACACACCCGGGTTAATCGGGTGTTCAATACTTTTACTCCGGGTCAATGACTTACAATAGTCAAGACCAATACAAATACAATACTTCTTCTTACTACTTTACTTCCAGTTAAGTCGGTATGACCTCCGGGCAGGGATTACTACATCCCACCACCGGGCTTTAGGGTGGCCCACTAATCCAGGATGCTACCCATTCAAGGGATTTGGTCCATGGAAAAGATTATAGCCAGGATTCGGATCCAACCTCTTGTGTCTCCTTATCCTCACGCGTGGCCGAAACTATATCGGGCTTCTACTCATTCCATTTACTCATTACTCATGTTAGGAGTTAGATGTTAGGAATTAGTAGAAGTCCATACTTACTTCCATACATACATACAATACACAAGTACTCATACTTACATACACTTCTCATTCATTCATTTCATGAATTATACAAACTAAATGTTCAAGAGCATAAACAAGAATATAGTTCAAACACAATTAAGTGCAATATAAGTCCGATTCGTGCATTTATCTTATTGGTGATCACATAAGCACACAAATCGGGGTAACCAAGTTAGGATACAGGGCATGAAGAAATCATACCGTTCACCGTCGAATACGTACTACCGGTTCCTTTGGAGATCAACTATTTGATTCCTATACATACATGAAGTAGTATGATCAATGATCTATTATTGATCTAACTTACTCCTTCATTGATACTTTCAATGTATACTTACTACTTCTTTACATTCATACTTGGTTATAAAACCATTCTTTTCTTTACTACCCATAAACTTGTTTCTTACAAATTTACTTACTTTCTTACCATTATTACTTCATTAATGGTGTATTACTACATATATGCATGTAGGTATATAGGCATATATATATGTATATATGATTACTATAATCATATAATTAAAACATTTTTTTTTGACTCGACCGGACTTGCGACCGACCTTGCAAGTCCGGTCCATTCCAGTAGACTACCTCGGGTGAAATTCCAGGGCCGACCGACCTTGCAAGTCCGGTCCCAAGGTCGGTCCATTCCAGTAAGTTTCGTCTTTGAAAATTTTAGCCCGACCGACCTTGCAAGTCCGGTCGCAAGGTCGGTCCATTCCAGTAGCTTACATTACCGAAATTTTTCTGGCCGACCGAACTTGCAAGTCCGGTCGCAAGTTCGGTCCATTCCAGAAGCTTTCATCTGCGGAATTTTTCTGGCCGACCGAACTTGCAAGTCCGGTCGCAAGTTCGGTCCATTCCAGAAGGTTTCAGACGGGAGAATTTTCTGGTCCGACCGAACTTGCAAGTCCGGTCGCAAGGTCGGTCGATTCCAGAAGGTTTCCCGTCTTGTAAGTCTGGGCTCGACCGACCTTGCAAGTTCGGTCCTAAGGTCGGTCCGGCCCAGTACTTCAGTTTTAAAATCTGTTTTTGGGTGTTTTCTTTACCCATTGTTTCCCCAATCTTTACCAATGTTTCCCCACATGATTTAGCACTACTTACACATCTAAATCACCTTAATTCATCTCCAAACTTACTACTCATTCTTACACAACTTACACCTTTCCTCATTTCTTCCCAACCTTGCACAGTTTTCATTCTCCCTAATGCTACAGATTTTGGTTTCTTCATTATGCTACAGATTTTTCTCAATCTTATCCTCCAATACTCCTCCACTAATGCTATCCTAGCATCCAAATACATTACTCATCCTAGTTCCATTCCCTTACACACTCCTTTCCAAATCTGTTTCAACTACCAAACTACTCATTCTAAACCTCCAAATACTCCTCTTCTAAACAAGTAAGTCCCTCATTCCTACACAAAATTTGACATAGTCTCCCCTATATTCTTACTTTGCTCACACACTATTTCAGTTCACATCTCACATTCTCACAACCTGTTTACACAACACTTATTATACACATTTCAATACTACTACAACAACAATAAAATTCCTGACACATACACATTACTACCCAATGTTTTCCCAAGTTTTAAACATCATTTAAAACTTCAAAACTGTTACATTATCAATTCTCAATACACTACCACATTACTACTACTTATTACTCAAATACATTACTCATTTACTTACTCAAAACTGTTACAAAGCAATACACAACTAACCCAAGGTAAGAGCATTACCTTGACTTGTTAGTTTTTCTTTCTTTCTTTCCTCCTCTTCCTTTCTTCTTCTCTTTGTTCTCGGTCCAATGAGATTCACACACACACAAGTGCTACAGCACATAACACATGCACAATACCATTTAGCATTCATTTTACTCTAACCCTAGAATTTAAGTTTTAGGGTTTAGAAAAGAGTGTTACCTTTCAATGAATGGATGAAGCTCTTGACTAGTGAAAGAACAAGATTTCTAGCCCACAAGAGAAGCCAAATCGGCTGGAGCAAGAGGAACAAAGCATTCAAAAACTGAAAATTCTTAAAATGCTAATGAGAGCTAGAAGCGATGGATTTTCGGAATTCTTTTTACCTCAAGATGATAAGGAGGTGAAGGTGCTTCTAATGGTGGCTTCAAATCTCCAAATGGTGAACACCCATAAAATCGAAAATGGGGCTTTTGGATTTTTGAAAGGAGGAAAGTGTTCTCCTTTGCAAGGGGATTCCAATGGTACTAATTTTGTAATTTTTGGAGCAAGATTGATGGGTTAACAAGAGGAGAGAAGAGGGAGTTGTGAGTTTCTCTCAAAACTCCATGAATGTCGCAAGGTAGAAGAAGAGAAATAGAGAGAGTAGAGAGGGGTGCAAAAACGTGAGTGAGGGTGAGGGGAGTGAGGAGAGAGACTCCTTTTTGCCTTTTACTTATTTGTTTTGTCCTCTAGTGAATTAGGAACAATTAATAAATGAGAGAGGGAGGGGAAATCGGTCCACATATGCACACACACACAGATTTTACATTTTTATTTGCAAGGTGGACACACTAAGTTTCTTTATTTGCGTTCTCACCCCTCAACTTACCGGTTGTTACAGTTTTTACTAACCGGACCCGTTTTCCAGAATTTTCTTGTTTAATTAATTTTATTGGTTCTAAAGCTTCACTAATATTTATTAGTGACTATTTAGTTGACCAAAATTGTTACGAGTCTATTTGACCCGCTTCAAGTCACGTTTTCCCGGTTTCCTCGAAAAACGCGCTTTAAGGTTCGTTTATGCTTTTAACCCATTTTAAAGGTCCGTTTTCTTCGGGATTTGTTCCCTAGTATTTATTTTAGTGTAATTAAGCTTTTAAAAGTATAATTAGCCTAATTAATCACTGTTTTTAATTACGGGGTATTTCAATTATAGTGATCATTCACTTGGTCCTCTGACTTATTGTCGGGTGAGGTTAAGCCACTACTTAGTTGTAGTGCTTCCTCTGTTGTCAGTAGCTTCTGACTTATGCCCATTATCTGATTCTGTACGAGTGTTCTTTATTTTTATGACCTTGCATTTTCTATGCGTCGGTCCTAGTCACTTTCTTAAGTCTCCTTTCACCTTTTTATTCCCATGGAATTCACATCTTGTGATTATTAGTGTTTGACACTCTTCGTGCTTCTTTGGCCTTAGGCCGCACGGTTTGTTTCTAAGCTTTTGCTTAACTGGCTTATGCCATGTACATTGGTGAAAGGGAGAATTTTCCACGATTTACATTTCCATATTCCTAGCTATCCCACTAGATCATTAACTGCACAAGTGCAATACCAAAACACTCAGTCCTACAGAGTGCAGAGGCGTGAACCCTTGGCAGTAACTCTCTTATGTGATCGCAGTAGGAATGAGTATTACTTCTTCGTGTGGTTCTTCATCATTTGGTGCAGACTCCTGGCTTGTTGCCCGGTCTGTCTACCATTTGTATTAACAACTCCATAGCATTGGGTGATTATTCGGATACGTTGGTCGCCTGCTGCGCACTATGTTCTTATGGATTCCACAATATTAGTTTACATGGCATCCGTTGTTGCTAGCTTCAGCTCATGCATTTCCACCATTTATACCATGGTTTGGTGTTTATACTTCTGAGCTCCTTGAGCATTATTAACTTATACTTTATGTTCCCACATATCGTGTTCCTTCTGAACCGATTACTCCTTGGTTGTCAACAGTTGCTATTTGAAGCTTATTTTACATTGCTTGGCATTAATTGTATGCTCAAGCTTCACTACATTAGTAGTTCTGAAAAGGAAGTATTTTCAGACATTTGTTAACGGTATCCCCTTCTTGGGATCCTTGTGTTCACCGCTCTCGCGGTCTCACATTTATGAGGGGTATCCTTGCTCGTTGGCCATTAACCTTTTATTGGTGTCGTCCTTGACCACTTTCCATATGGTTCACAATGGGTGTTGTAACCGTCGAATTGTGTATTGTAACAGTTTCATGGCATACTAGCCATATCGCCTAGAGCTCTGCTCGTTACAGGCTGTTCGCAAGTGGTTACTTCCCGTAAGCCCTCACTTGGTTTGGAGGTGATACTGGGCTCCATGATAAGATCGTCGCATCACGCTTCCGTTTGTTGGAGACCCTTTTTGTATCTTGGTATTGATCGGTATGATTTATTAATTTAGGGTATCCCCCGTCAGGTAGGATCCCTTCGGTGTTCTAACCGAATATTCGTCCCAATTGTGGTGTCTTTATCACGACATTTCATTCAACTGTGTTGACTTGATACCCTCTATGGATTGCTCCTGGGTATTATTGATTATGCTATTGCATCTGGCTGACATTTATGAGTATGTGCAGTCTGCGATCCTACCTTACGGTTCTGGATCTGAGTTATCCATTGAGGGTTATAACATCTCCCGTTCTTAGGGTAGACCATTGGTGTTTTTCCTTATGTTATAACAGGTTTGATATTCCCTTCGGTGATGAATGGTATTTCTCGGTACCTTATGTGATCACCCTGTGTGTTTGTGGTAGTTGTTCTGGGAATTCCATCCCGTTCATTGAACACTGATGTGTTAATGTTAGGCATTTGCCTTACAGTATTTAGACTGGGTATCCCTTCCAGTTATGATGCTTTACTTCGATATCTTCGAGGCATGTCCAATGTCTTGTTCCGTTGTTAGTGCTTCTCACACTTTTAACTCTTAATGGTTCTCCTGGAGTGAGTTTCTGACTCCTTAGCTTGTAGCTTATCCGAGTTTCTTTTTGCTGGTTTTGGGTGTCCAACTGTTCTGATTTGAATTCACTTATAGTCCGTAGAACGGAGTTGACTACTTCCCGTGTTTCGTACACTACATGTATACATACGTGGGGTACCTTGTTGGTACGTTACCACTTACCTAACTATCTGTCAGGCCCGCAAGCTCCTTCGGAGTGCGGTCGTCCCACATCCCGTATTTGGGTACACTCGTAGTGCTCGTCACACGCCTAGGTGAAGTATTCTATTGTCAACTCCTCTTGTATCATTCTATGATACTCACCGTAAATTCGTCAGTTTGGTTTTAAAAATCCGAGGTTTAAAAGAAAGGTTTGTGGTTTTGAAAGAAAAATTTTGGGTTTTGAAATAACTGTTCGGTGTTAAAAGAAATTCTTCATGCGGTTGCCATGTCTGAGGTCTTGACCAAGTCCAGATCCTCGCTGACTGGTATGTTCTTAATACAATGGTCGGGCCGTTAGGCCTTTCCAAGGTTTCATTGTTTCAATTTCTTAGGATTAGTGATCTTGTATTTACTTCCATCCTCATGGTGGTACTTTAGTAAGTATTTGCGGGTTGTTAAAAGTCTTCAAACCGTCTTATAGTTGCTGCACTTGCCCAGGGCAAGTGCGCGGGTAGCTTGTTTTTCGGTTAACGTATACCAGTTACGGTATCGTTTCCATCCATATTTGGTGGTCTTATTAGATCTTCCTTTGATCTTTTAATCTTGGTGATCAATCTCCTGAGTTGTTTCTCAGTGTACTTGACATGGTTGTCGTCAATCCGGGTGTCTCACACCTTCACTGTGGTTAACGAGGCTTGACTTATCCTTAGGAACCACGTTGTAGTCCTATAGGTGTATGTTCTATGAATACTTTCATAGTTACCTGAACCATGTTGTTCGGTTATTATAGCCTCTTGGCGTGTAGGTTTGGTATTAATCCAACCTCAACTAATTCCTTAGTCGGTTTGTATACCGTTATTGGTATTATAAAACATTATAGTCTGTAGACTCTCTTGTCTCGGGCTTGTTACTCTGTCCTTTTCGCTTCGTTGCGCGGTTGTGCTCCTCTTCTTGCTGGCTACTCATGGTTTTCGCGACTACAAGGCACGTCGCCCCATGGGGCCATAAATTCCATTATCCTTTATTTAGGATCTTCAATCCTCCGCCATTAAGTGCGGTCATCGTCATCCAACGGGAACCATCTTCGGGACTTCCAGCTCTTGGACTCTACCGTATGACAGGTTCTTTTTCTAGTAAGGTTTGTTTTTGCAACTGCCAGATCGGGTTTTACCCGAGTGTGAGAGGTCCTTCCATCTCTCTGGCGTTCTTCTCCCAACTTAATACCGTGGGTTGCGGAGGGCGGGTATGGTTGTTGTAGGTTTCCGATTCGTACGGAAGTTCCTATCTAGTGTACCTCACACGCTAACACTCAACCCTTAGCCCTAAGTCTCTAATTTCTAACTCGATATTTTCCTAAACTCGGTATTTCATCCATCAGAGCGATACTTCGCTCTGATACCACTTTTTGTAACACCCCTACCGCTAATACTATCATTACTGTACAAATACTTACCTTCGCAGCGGATAATACATACACAACGGCGGGTGTACAATGCCGCTAGTCACCCACGTGACTAGCAAGGCAGCTACACTACTACATACTATCGGTCTGATGAATTCAACATACCGAGTACTCTACACAATACATTACTTTCCCTTGCATACTCAACCATAATTCAATTACAACTCCAACACAATACTATACCGAGTATACTACAATCCTTAAATTACCGATACAGTTTGGACTTCCGAATTCGCATTACAATACAAGTACAAATCCTATAATTCAACTACCCATGCTTACATAGCAATCCCCGTCCTACTCTCTCGAACGGTGGTCAGCTTCGAATACCTGTAAAAATAAAAACGTTGCCCCTAGGGGCTCAGCAAAATTGCTGCATATGAAATTTGCATATACCGCGTGCTAACCGCGATACGCCGACTACTTTGGGTCGGATATACATGGAGTTCATTTTACATGCATACATACATACTACTACTACACAATACAATCAACAATACTTACTTACTTATACAAGGTTCAATACCTACCAAGGAAAACAATTTGTCAGTCAACCGTTCATTTAGTTATCCGTTCATCCGGTTTCGTCGGTTGCTCTCTTTCTCCTTACACGGGTTCTCAAGGCTTACACCAAGCTTAATCTTACTTACTCAATGTTTTACTCACACTACGCTCAATGCCTTACTCATTATTTCACTCATGCTTTACTCAGTACACACTGCTACCATTGCTTACCCTTACTCGGTACTCATCACTTGCGCTCGCATACTCAGTACCCATACTCTTCTCCTTACTCGTACTTCTCATTGCTCGATACTCATTACATACTCATACTACTATTTACTCAATACTCATTACTTTACTCATACATACGCAATACTCAATACTCATTACTTTTGGTCTCTAGACGGAGTCATGCACAAGACTCGCCACCGGGCCTACAAATTCAAAGGCTATACACTAAGCTCCTCAAATATGCAAGTGTCCATTTTTACCGGACTAATAAAATTCCCAACACTCCTCTCTTGGAGTATCTTACAATCTCATGGATTAGCCTAGAAGTATCTCTCTCGATAACCTCCACTAGCTTAGGAAATTACCACCGTCTAGTATTCTCAGATTTAAGGGTTTCCCCAACGTATCGAATACTCTCATGTTCGGGGCATTACTCACATCAGTCGGGTCCTCTCATAGCGGGTCGACTAATTTGCTAAGGGGTTTGAAGATCCCTCATCATTCTTTACTACTCACATGGTTCATGACTTGCACCAACGTTAATTCCTCTAATAGGGTTTATTTATATGCTTCCACTACTTATTGTTGTGGATTGTTCATTTCGGTTCTCCTACCGTTATCGGGAGGTTACTACTCCCGTGCACTCTCTCACATTCTAGTGAGTTCATTGGTTTGCGTTATCGTTTATTGGTTCGTTAGTTTAGTGCGTTTCTACGTTTCCGTTCGTTCACAACATAACTCGTACTACGAGTCACTAAACAACAAGACTCATCTATGAGTCGGTCTACGCACTAAGTGAAGCCACACAATCAATCAAGAAGGGTTAGCTCATACAACATACAGCAAGACATATAATGAAAGGCAATAAACCGTTTTCATGCTTTAGTCTTGATTAGCCGGCTTACAGCACACAAATCAACGTAACTCGGTTAGCACACGGGGCATGAGAAAATCATACCTTTCACCGCGGTTATTAACATGTGTTCCCTTGTTCCTTGGTTCACACTTGTTCCACTGGTAATGTTTCAAACATTGTTATTAATGCTATGGTCATACGGTACATCAATAATTACTACTCCCGTACTTACCCCGTTATCCCGTTGTTTTGGTTTAACTTAATGTTCATATACTTACAACTTTCTTAATCACTTCTCATACTTGTTCATGGCCTTAATGACCTTTAAAAATCGTTAATTATGTCCTAATTATCTTATACTATCATTACCCATTAAGCCCCTACCATAGAATGGCTTTAAAATGATTTCTGGGCACTTTTTAGGGTGGTCTGGGTTTGTGTCCGGGGATACAAACCCGGACCAATGCATTTGGTCAGTTCTCGGGTGTATTTTGTGTGTGGTCCGGGTTTAGGGCAGGGTTTACAAACCCGGACCATGCATGTGTAGTTTCCCTCGGGTACAAATTTTGGGTGGTCCGGGTTTAGGGGTTGGTTTGCAAACCCGGACCATTCTTTGGCAATTCTCTCGGGTATAATTTTGGGGTGGTCAGGGTTTAGGTTCTGGTTTACAAACCCGGACCACTCCTCACGCATTACACTCTGTACAGATTTTTGACTGGTCCGGGTTTCTGTACTTGTTTACAAACCCGGACCAGTTGTAGTATTTACATATATGCTATTTTTTTTTATTATGTTTCAACTCCAAAATCCTACCAATCTCTTCCCCAAAATTCCTACATATAATCTAGCATATTTTAGCATTGATTAAGCACTTTAAACTAGCCTAATCCACCTCTATCCAAATCTGTTACAAAATACCATTCACTGTCAAATTTCTCCACTGTTAATTTTCCTTCTTCAACAAATGTTACAGATTCTCCCTTTCTTTTTCCCACTAATCCTATGGCTCTTTCTTTGCCTCATTTGCCTTATACTCAACCCAAGTCTTACTCTCTACCATACTCATCCTACCAAGTCTTACACATTAATTATTCCTTGTTTCTCCAACACATTCAAAAATCTCTTGCTACAGATTTTATATCTTTTCATCCTCTTACCACAACTACTACTCCTTAGTTATGAAATCATCTCTACTAAATCCCAATACACACCTTGGTTCTCCCATTCACCAAGTCATTCTTAATGCACAATTCCTACTAAACTTTTGCCATAGTTCACCTACTTTCCTTACTTATCCACACATATCCTCTCTCATCCAACTCATTCCTATTCTAGCCACACCCATACAAGGGTCCTACCAGCAATAAGAGCAATTCTTAATACATCAATACACCATCAAATATCAATACCAATCCTCATACACAATATACTCGGCTCCAAGGACTACAATTCACTTACTAGTTCACAAATACTCAAAACTTCATAAACTTCAATACTAATACAATAGTTTAGGTTCTTTTATTTGTTTACCCATTCCCATTACTCTAGTGCATTAAAATTAAGCATTAAGAAGGAGCTCTTACCTTGAGCTTTTAATTCCTTCATTTCTTTTCCATTTCTCCTCCCTCTTTCTTGCACATTCGGTCACATGGGGAATGGAGTTGCCAAACTCCATTTCCCATTACCCAGTTCACACAAAACAAGTGCAATTAACATACTAACCCTTAAATTGATGCTAATTCATTGAGATGTTTAAACAAAATTTCTAGGGTTTACCTTTTGAAGCTTTTAGGAGGGGTTTTAGCCCTTGGTTCAAGAAGGTGATTCCACCACCATTGCAATGTTGGAGTTATGCTCAAAAGAGAGAGGAAAAATAGAGTATTACAAGGGGCCAAAAATCGGCTACCAAAAGAAGGTGGAGAAAACTTGAATCTTTTATGGAGATTTTTACCTTAATGGGGAGAGGAGACTCCAAGCTTTAATTTGGTACCACTTTCTCTTCAAATGGGCAAAACCCATGGAGATGAACTTTCTCATTTTAAGATTTTGAAAAGAGAGAAGTGTAGAGGATGATGAGGGGAGTAAGAATATGTAATTATTTTTACATTTGGAGCTCACATGGAGGTGGAGCATGGGAGGGAAGAAGGGAAGCCATTGTTGTTGTTGGGGGAGCTCAAAATCGCCAACCAGCAGAGAGAGGAGGGAGAAATCGGCTGGGTGAGTGATAAGTGTCTAAATGAGCATGTTTTATAGGTGTATTTCATATATCATATCAGCACTTTTCTGCTCATTTCTCACTTATCGTATGTTTTTCCTCTAGTTTATGTTTTATTGATTATCTCACAAATTTATTGGTTTAAACATGAGGAAAAGCCAAGCTAGGAAGAAAGTACATGAAGAGACCAACGCATAGCCGCAGACGGCTCGAAAAACGGAGTCCAAACGAAGAATCTAGAGCCGGTCAAAGTTGGAAGGAGAATGGGTCAATACTTGCTTGAGACCGCATAGGCAACCGCCTTGTTATAAGGCGGACAACACTCATGGCGTCCGCATGTGTTTCAGGCGGACAAGACTGGCGGACAAACAACATACAACCGCCTATATTGTGGGCGGTAGTCAAGGCGGACGAGAGACAGACGACAACCGAGAGATTTGCCAGCTTGGTCCGGGACTTATGTCCTTGCCCAAGTCCCGGACCACATGTAATCTTAGAACCGAGGACTTTGCCTGCATTATGGTCCGGGACCTAACTCTTGCCCAAGTCCCGGACCACATGTAATTTTAAAACCGAGAAGATTTGCTTGCATTATGGTCCGGGACCTAACTCTTGCCCAAGTCCCGGACCAATTTCAGTGATGTACGCACGCGGACTGCAAGCGGACTCCAGGCGGACAAGAGACGCCGCTAGTCGTCTTCTTCGCGACGCGTTGTTCTGCAAATGGATTCTGCTATCCATCTACTCCCGCACCGCCTACCTTAAATCGCTCACGCGTCGGCTCTGTCCCCTGCATTAAATGAAGCAATCAGTCTGCAATCAGTGCTCAATCAATGCTCTTCTTCATCTGCAATCAAATTCGTACGGATCAATCTTCTTCCAATCCTCTATATAAACTCAGCACCATAACTGCACAAAACACAACACGCACGACGGGAGTCTGAAGAATTCACTTACCACACTCATCCATTCCCTTCCATTTAATTTCCTCCCGTAACACCACAACATTCCACACTCACGCAGTAACAAAAGAAATAGAAGAGCAGCAGTGAGAGCGAGAGCAGACCAGTTCTTCCTCTGAATTAATGTCAAAATCTATCTGTGTAATCTTCTTATCTCCGTTAATGTCTGAGTAATTTTCATTTGTATCCTAGGATGGGGGTTTATTTCTAATATTACGTAAATTAATATTTATCACCTATCTCTCTTATTTTAACTTGTTTTAATTCCTTTCAACTAAATTGCTAAATGCTTTGCGCGACAAACGACTGCATTTATTTGGTAACTATCAACATATGATTTTGAGATAGTCTAAGTACCACAAAGGAATTAATCTTGATATTTACACTCCGGATTGAGCAGGAAAATATTAAGGCTTTTATTAAGAGTTCGTAACTGACAATTATTAACTCTAATAGGCAATAAATAATTGAGACAGGGTTAAATATGTTTAAGTAATTTAGGAAATTCCCCCGCTATCCTAGGATACATTTTTCCATTCACATCAATTAATTCACCTTTTTACTGTTTTTATTATATTTGCACTGATCAAACAACAAATCAAGCTTGCCTCCGGCTAAACCCCTTTTTACAGTTTTTAAAGTAACTACCAAGACTAGGATAAATTGAACAATCTCCCTGTGGATACGACACTTGTTTTACTAACTACGACCGGGATTTGTTTGCAGCCCGACGTTTATAATTTGAGTTTTTAATTTCTTTTCTTTTAATTTTACACCAGTTTAACCACTCAGAAAATAACCTTCTGCAAATTGGCGCCGTTGCCGGGGAGATTGATTCCATCAATTTCCCTAGTTTCCGGTAGTTCACTCGCTATATAGTAATAATCTGTTAATACTATTAAATTGTTAATCTTGGACATCTGAATTGGACATCTGACTTGGACATCTGACTTGGACATCTAACTTTGGACATCTTAATATTATTGTTATTATTTCTGTCATTTCTTTCCATTGTCATTTCTTTCCATTGTCCCTAACTACTAACTTAAAATTTCCTTGTCTCTCTTTCCATTGTCCTTAACATTTAATTCCATTGTCCTTAACATTTAATTTCCATTGTCCTTAACATTTCATTTCCATTGTCCTTCAAATTTCTGTATACTAACTACTAACTTATAATTTCCAGTATACTAACTCCTAACTTTAATTTTCTGTCATTTCTTTCCCTTGTCATTTAATATTCTGTCATTTTACTCTTATTAAAAAAAATATATATTAGTGTTGTTTAACTAACGTTTATCAGCCTAACCAATATTTCTGCCTTCTTATTTTATTTACTAACTAATTTTGCAGTTTCTCTCAAACCACAAGTTATCTTCTGTGCATGCCAAATACTCGAACCCGAGGCTCTCCACCAATCAGTCCGAGCCCCGAACCCGAGCGCACTTTATTACAAGCACAAAGAAACCAGAGAAACCAAGTCATGGCCAATAACGAAGTTATAAATGAAATTGACCATGCAAATCAACCAGAACACCGTGCCCTATCTGATTATCACCAACCTAACACCGAAGGAAGAGCATCAGCTATAGTTCTCCCCGAACTAACACCAGAAGAAGCCGGACGATGGGTTTTCAAAACACACTACATCACCGCCGTCCGGGATCTGGGCAAGTTTAGTGGAGCGAACCCAGATGAAGCCCCAAATCATCTGAGTCTCTTCCTAGACTTCTGCAATTCCTTTGGTCAGACCGGCAACGTCAAAGAAAGAATCCGTCTACAACTATTTCCTCACTCGTTGTCGGATTCAGCAAACAGGTGGTACCGAAGCCTTCCCTCCCGATCAATCACCACATGGCTGCAAATGGCCCAAAAATTTCTGGCCAAATACTACCCAACCAGTAGAACGAGGCAATTGATCGGTGAAATCAACACTTTCTGTCAGGAGCCGGGAGAAACATTGTACGACGCATGGGACAGATTCAAGGATATGCTAATGAAGTGTTCCCACCATGGTCTTGACGATCAATCCCTCTACCTGTCATTCTTCAACGGTCTGGATGATGGGAACCGACTACTCGTCAATTCCTCTACAGGAGGAAGTTTCATGATGAAATCTCCTAAAGAAGGAATGGACCTTCTCGAAACCATGACGAGCAATACCAGACAGTGGACGAGATCCAAGGGAAGAACGCCGCGAGCAGCAGGCCTACTCCACGTTGAGCCTACAGATCATTTATCAGCCCAGATCTCGTCCCTTGCAAAGATGGTGGAAAAGCTAACAACATCTCAAAACGAAATTGTAAAAACAATAGCTTCTCCACCTACAAGTTCACCACCAGCTCCACCTACAGAAGGATGTGTCATATGCGCCGGTCCTCATGAAACTCATCAATGCGAAGGCAAAGGCCAGTACGAGGAAGTACAATTCATAGGAAACCGCCCCGGTAATTCCTACAACAATAACATCAACAACAACTATCCATGGAGAAATCACCCGAATTTCTCATGGAAAAATAATGATCAGAACCAAGGAGGGCAGAACAACAATTCCAATACCTATCAGGGAAACCGACCCCAACCAAACTCTAATATGGGTTATAGAGCACTAGGTGCCCCTCCAGGTTTCCAACAACAGCAACAACAACAACCATCTTCATCCTCTGTTGATCCAAACGCAGAACTCAAAGAGATGATGAAGGGTTTCATGTCCATAACTCAGAACCAGCTTTCTGCACAAGAAGCCTTCAACCAGAAAATCGAAGGTAAATTCAATCAACTTGCAGAACATCTTGCTCGAAGACCGCCAGGGGCTCTCCCCAGCCAAAATGAACCAAATCCAAGAGAGCAAGCCAAGTGCATCTATGTGAAGGAGCACGATGAAGAAAAGATGGAGGTGGCTAAAACAGCTAAAGTTCCAGAACTACACCCTTCCCTCCAAGAGTGGGTTGTAGCAATCGAAACTTCCAAAAGGAATGTAGCTGAACTTGAAAGCACCGCCAAAGTCTATAAAAATCGCATTCAATCTGAGAATACCTACCTTGAGCACTTGGTGGCCGGTTATGAAAATGAAAAGCTCGACTTTGAAGAAGAAGAAGAAGAGGTTAAGGCGATAACCTTGAGAAGCGGTAAGAAAACCGACGAGATTCACATCCCGCAAACATCAGAAGAATCCAAAGAGGATAGTGAAGAAAAAACTGAGGCCCCAGTAGAAAAAACATCTCCCACCATTCTCACTATTCCATCAGCTTCAAAACCTTCTCCACAAGAACCGCCTATACCATTTCCCCACCGACTCCAGAAGCAGAAATTGGATAATGAATATGGTAAGTTTCTGGCGATGCTGAAGCAACTAAACGTCAATATACAGTTTGTCGACCTCATTGCCAAAATGCCAAACTATGCCAAATTCCTCAAACACCTCATATCCAACAAAACTAAATTGGCCGAAGTCGGTACGGTACCTCTCAATGTAGCTTGCTCAGCTATTCTGCAACAACCACTACCGTCAAAATGCAATGATCCGGGCAGCTTCACCATTCCAGTCACAATTGGTAGCACCTCATTTCCATACTCCCTATGCGATCTAGGTGCCTCCAATAATTTGATGCCCCTCTCCACTTTCAAAAAGCTGGGAATTGGAGAGATGAAAAAGACTAAGATGACCCTGCAACTGGCAGATGGTTCAGTAGCATACCCAAGCGGAGTGGTGGAGGAGGTTATCATTAAAGTGGAGCACTTATACTTCCCATGCGATTTTGTCATTCTAGACATCGAAGAGAACTCCACTACACCTCTCATCCTTGGACGACCATTCCTTGCCACAGCCGATGTGCACATTTGGGTAGCCCAGGGGAAAATCACCCTTCAGGCTTATAACGAAAGCTGGAGTTTGCATCAGGAAGATCTCCAGATAGCAAATCCAAAGATCTCAAGTTCGTAAGGGATACTCAATCATCATCATCCCCACTTCTGTTTATCACCCTTCCAGACGGCATGTCTATTACAGAGATACACCACCAATCCCGGATGAAGAGCGGGATAAGAAAAGATAACATGCATCCAGGTGGACTCTCAAAAATACCATCGAGTCATGCTTTGGATCTCCTCCTCATAACCACCCCCCAGGAACGATCTAACGACAAAGCGTCTAGCCAAGACGTTAAAGAAGGGCAGCTTTCCGGAGGCAACCCGGACGAACTTATTTCTTTTATATGCTTTTATGCTGTTTTTTAATTTTCAGGTTCCCTTTAAATTTTGTTTTTGCTAACTCTTAACCCCGTTTGTAGTATGGTTGCTTCTAGTGTCTTATGCAGGTACAATTTCATGACTACACCGCAACCAAGCTACGCTACTTGAGGCTGAAGCTCAAGTGTGGGGGAAGTTCAATACACGCTAGCAAAAATAATCTCAGGGGAGTACCAGTTTCTTTAATTATGATTTTATTTAAATAAATCATGCAGAGGAGAATTTATGTGCTTAAATGATTATTCGTGAGCTTCGTGTTCTCTCTATTTTATCTACTTACCGAAAAGGCCTTCTGAAACTTTCCCTTGTTTTTCTGGTGAACAATGAGGACATTGTTCAAATTAAGTGTGGGGGAGTGTGCCCTTTTCGGTGACATTTTATGCTAAAATGCTTAATCTCTCTGCTTATCTTGCGTTTGTTCAAATTCAATATCGTGGACCCTTTTTATATGTGGGTTGTTCTCTTTAAGAATAAATACTGTTATGAATTGTGGGATAAATGGTACAAATTTTTAAAATTTTGATTACTTTTGAGGAGCATTTTTATGCGGTGTGACCAAATGATCTGAAATGGATGGATTTTTATTACTCAGGGGTTCTTTCTGTCTTCTTTCTTAGGGATTGCTAAGGGGTGCTTCTCTGTCAAAAAAGAAAAAAATAATGATAATAAGGGACTTTCGAGACACCATTGGTAACCAACAAAGAGAGTTGAGTGTTCTTTTAAAATACGAAGGCTTGATGCCTACATAGTATCTTCTCATCTCTTATACAAAAGTGAAACAAATGCATAATTCTATTTTTCTTTTTGTTTTCTCCTCAATGCCCATTCTTGAGAGAAGTTGGCCATGGTAAAAGTTCTCAAAGTCACCTTAACTAAGAAGCATTGAAGTACTCCGGACCATACCCCGGAACTCTAATTTTTATTTTTGCCCTGAGTACACCTATGCCACCAGTAGGTGATGGATCACACTCCTCTAAAAAGTTTGAGATCATGTACTATTGACTTCTTTATCCTACCCTTCATAATAGTATTTGTTAATATTGAGCATTCCCTACTTGTTTGGGTACGTGGTTTTGCTTGAGGACAAGCAAAAAGGTAAGTGTGGGGGTGTGATAAGTGTCTAAATGAGCATGTTTTATAGGTGTATTTCATATATCATATCAGCACTTTTCTGCTCATTTCTCACTTATCGTATGTTTTCCTCTAGTTTATGTTTTATTGATTATCTCACAAATTTATTGGTTTAAACATGAGGAAAAGCCAAGCTAGGAAGAAAGTACACGAAGAGACCAACGCATAGCCGCAGACGGCTCGAACAACGGAGTCCAAACGAAGAATCTAGAGCCGGTCAAAGTTGGAAGGAGAATGGGTCAATACTTGCTTGAGACCGCATAGGCAACCGCCTTGTTATAAGGCGGACAACACTCATGGCGTCTGCATGTGTTTCAGGCGGACAGACTGGCGGACAAAACAAATACAACCGCCTATATTGTGGGCGGTAGTCAAGGCGGACGAGAGACAGACGACAACCGAGAGATTTGCCAGCTTGGTCCGGGACTTATGTCCTTGCCCAAGTCCCGGACCACATGTAATCTTAGAACCGAGGACTTTGCCTGCATTATGGTCCGGACCTACTCTTGCCCAAGTCCCGGACCACATGTAATTTAAAAACCGAGAAGATTTGCTTGCATTATGGTCCGGGACCTAACTCTTGCCCAAGTCCCGGACCAATTTCAGTGATGTACGCACGCGGACTGCAAGCGGACTCCAGGCGGACAAGAGACGCCGCTAGTCTTCTTCTTCGCGACGCGTTGTTCTGCAAATGGATTCTGCTATCCATCTACTCCGCACGCCTACCTTAAATCGCTCACGCGTCGGCTCTGTCCCCTGCATTAAATGAAGCAATCAGTCTGCAATCAGTGCTCAATCAATGCTCTTCTTCATCTGCAATCAAATTCGTACGGATCAATCTTCTTCAATCCTCTATATAAAACTCAGCACCATAACTGCACAAAACACAACACGCACGACGGGAGTCTGAAGAATTCACTTACCACCTCATCCATTCCCTTCCATTTAATTTCCTCCGTAACACCACAACATTCCACACTCACACAGTACAAAAGAAATAGAAGAGCAGCAGTGATAGCGAGAGCAGACCAGTTCTTCCTCTGAATTAATGTCAAAATCTATCTGTAATCTTCTTATCTCCGTTAATGTCTGAGTAATTTTCATTTGTATCCTAGGATGGGGTTTATTTCTAATATTACGTAAATTAATATTTATCACTTGTCTCTCTTATTTTAACTTGTTTAATTCCTTCAACTAAATTGCTAAATGCTTTGCGCGACAAACGACTGCATTTATTTGGTAACTATCAACATTGATTTTGAGATAGTCTAAGTCCACAAAGGAATTATCTTGATATTTACACTCCGGATTGAGCAGGAAAATATTAAGGCTTTATTAAGAGTTCGTAACTGACAATTATTAACTCTAATAGGCATAAATAATTGAGACAGGGTTATAAATATGTTTAAGTAATTTAGGAAATTCCCCCGCTATCCTAGGATACATTTTTCCATTCACATCAATTAATTCACCTTTTTACTGTTTTTATTATATTTGCACTGATCAAACAACAAATCAAGCTTGCCTCCGTCTAAACCCCTTTTTACAGTTTTAAAGTAACTACCAAGACTAGGATAAATTGAACAATCTCCCTGTGGATACGACACTGTTTTACTAACTACGACCGGGATTTGTTTGCAGCCCGACGTTTATAATATGAGTTTTTTAATTTCTTTTCTTTTAATTTTACACCAGTTTAACCACTCAGAAAATAACCTTCTGTAGTGAGGAAGAAGGAGGAAAGAGAAAAGGAAAGAAAGAAATGAGAGGAGAGAGAGGGTGGGGGTACCTTTTTACTTTTCTTTCTTTCTTTTCTTTCTTTTCTTCCTAGCTTATTAGGTGTGTGAGGGGGATGTCTCACAATTAAAAACCGGCCCACTTAACTGTTATAGGCTGGAGCGTTTTTTTTCGTCTTTTACAGAAAACGCTCGTTAATTTACCCGGTTTAGCACTATTCACTAACCGGGCCCGTTTTTCGGAATTTTCTCGTTTCTTTAATTTCATTGGTTATTGAGCTTCCATTAATGTTTAATTGTAGTTATTTAATGAACTATAATTTTTACGGGTTCGTTGGACCATTTAAAATCACATTTTCGTGTTTTCTTGAAAAACGTGCGCTAAAGCTCTATTAGCGTTTTAATACATTATTTGGTTCCGTTTTCTTTAGGAGTTGTTCCCGTATATTATTTTGCTCTCTTAAGCCCTAGGAATCCATAATACGCTAACCGAGGTCTCATACCTCCTATGGTTTATTTAACGCTTATTATTTAGCGTTTTTTTTCGCTTTTTAGCGTTTCTTTATTTCTTTTGGATTTACTTTCCTTACCAAAATTACTTAGGCACTATTAGGCCCTTAAATACCATACTAAAATAATTTAATCACCATATTTAAGTTTGGGGTATTTCAAGGAGGCTTGAAGATGAACAAGAGGGAGCTGGTGAAGAGGGAAACTCGGCACGAGAGAGGTTGGAGAAAAGGAGGTGAGATATTTTGATTTCTTAAGTCAAAAGTAAAGTAATGACTACTTTCTTCGTTACTTGCTCTTATCTAAGAAGTCTGAACGGTTTTGGTGGTGACTCAGTCTTATTATGCTGCCTCCCTTAGATATTTTAGGGGTTAGTTTGACCCTTGACCAAATTAAATGTATTAAGGACTTGTTTGACACTATTTGGGAACTATTTAGATTTTGGTGCCAAACTTTGGACTTTTTTGTAAATTATTTGTATTAGGCTTCCTAATGCGATATTAAGTAACCTAAATATTGATTAAGATGTATAAAAGGCTATTTAACCACCCAAAGTCAATTTCTAGATACATTTATAAAAATATGTCTTAAGGAGTTTTAAGGTTTAGGAATCCACTTTGGATTCTAATCAAGGTTACATAATCCTTAAGGCTTCTTTAGAGCACAATTTGCCTTAAGTGATTATTAAGCATGTTTTTGCTTGTTTATGATATTGGATTGTTACCCAATATTGTTAAGGCATAGTTTAGTTTTAATAAATCATTAATATATGTTTAAATCATACTTTATTAGTTATGGGTATTTCACGTGCTATCAAAATGTAGACTCCATATGAACTTCTTTATGGAAGTAAACCAGATTATCTTTCTTTGAAACCTTTTGGTTGTTTATGTTATTCCGTGATAGTAGGACAAATGGATCATAAGTTTTCTCTTAGATCTACTGCTTGTATATATTTGGGAAATGTACCTTATCAAAAGGGATACAAAGTTCTTAGATTACCTGATAAAAGTATTATAAATGTGATCTTTCATTCTGAAATTCTGCCTTACGGACATTTGCCTTCAGACTTAGCCCTTGATTTACAAGCATTGCTTTACTCACCTACCTCTACCCCCACTTCTCCTTCAGTACATCCTTATGTCTTCTATGACGAAGATAATTACATTGAGCAGCCTACTGTTATAGATACCCCAGCAGATCCTACTGATAATACTTCAACTCCCGATGCTCTTGAAATTCCTTTGCCTCCTATTACTCATGAAGAACAATTTGTAAGAAGGTCAACCAGATCCAGACATCTTCCATCACATTTACAAGATTATCAACTAAATGTTGTTTTTCCTTCTGAATTTTTCACCACCTTGACAAATATCACATCTACTAGGTGTTTTTTTGTTTATCCTCCTGATCCTCCTAATGAACCTCAAACTTATGAAGTTGTTATTTCAAATCCCTGTTGGACTGATGCCTCCTCCTGGGACCTTGTGCCTCCTCCTACACACATGAAACCAATAGGAAGTAAATGGGTATTTAACATCAAGCTTAATGCTTATGGAAGTATTGAAAGGTATAAAGCTTGTTTGGTTGCTCAAGGCTTTACTCAACAAGAGGGTTTTATTTAGCAAGAAACATTCTCTCATGTGGTTATAATGACAACACTGAGAACTATTCTGATTGTTGCTATTAAGAGAGGTGGATTGTTCATCAATTTGATATCAACAATGCATTCTTGTATGGTTTGTTGGATGAGGAGGTATACATGAGACCACCAAAAGGTTATCTACAAGCTGGAGATGATAAGGTCTGCATATTAAGGAAAAGCTTGTATGGTGTGAAACAAGCTAGCCAATAGTGATATGCTAAACTGCACAGTTTCTCTTGGTCTTAAGCTACACTCAATCCCTGAATGATTACTCCATATTTGTTAAGTAGAAATATAGTTCTATGTAGATGACATATTGGTCACCGGAAACAATGAGTAAGAAATACAGTGTAACGCCCGGATTTTCTAACATTTTATTATGTCAATTACTTAACAATTCAGGTTTAATAATTAGTAAGCAGCGGAATCAAAACCTAAACCCGTGACATTATTGCCACACCCCAACTAAACGAGTGCTAAGGCCTAAACAATTAACTGAATTACCAAACTATTATTATCAATAAAAAAACAAATCCATTAATGACATAATTATCTTTTAATTAACAAGAAAGTCACAAAGTCAAAGAACAAATTGTTTGTGAATACTTAAGCTGGTGAAGTCGTAGTCCCATCCCATATACTTCAGGAGAACCTGTGGTAGAAATCCAAACAAACATAGAATAAGACACAATAAAGTCAAGAAATCAAATAAGTTATCACTTCACTCCGTAAAAATATTTTCTCCGCAAAATTTTTTTAACATTATAAAACACATCAATATACAAGACATTTTAATAATATTGTCACACAATAGTAAAATAAACATTATATAATATTTCATGTTTGGTTCTTAGAAACCCAAGAATATATTAGCCAATTTATTTTAATTATCTTCCTTGCTCACACAGCCAGGACAAAACAACATTTCTCATTTTTGGATACAACACGCAGCTGTAACATGGACCCCAACACACAACCGGGAATCCAACTTTCACATGTTTAGGCACAACACGCAGCTGTAACCTAGACCCCAACATATCTCCTGCATTGTCTTGATGATTCCTGGACAACATTACCAAATTAAATTAAGGAAAATAGATACCAAATTGGTAGATTCGCAACTTATAATTTAAAAGAAATAAATAATTATGAATTTAACATTAAATAAACAACAATCTAAATATAAAAAGTTATATAATAATATAACAACATTATCACATCAAATTAAGGCAAATAAACACCAAATTGATAAATTTAAAACTTATAAATTAAATAACATAATTAATTATGAGTTTAACATTAATTAAACAACAATCTAAATGTTATAACAACATTACCACATTAAATTAAGACAAATAGACACTAAATTGGTAGATTTACAAATTATAAATTAAATAAAATATATAATTATGAATTTATGAGTAATTAAACAACAATCTAAATGTCAAAAAAATAACAAAACAATATAACAGCATTAGCATATTAAATTAACACAAATAATAGATATACAACTTATAAATTAAATGAAATAATTAATTACGAGTTTAACATTAATTAAACAATCTAAATGTAAAAAAATTGCATAATAATATTAAAACATTGCCAAATTAAATTAAAGCAAACAAACACCAAGTTGGTAAATTTACAACTTATAAATTAAATGAAATAAATAATTATGAACTTAAAATTAATTAAACAAAATCTAATAGTAAAAAAATTGCAAAATAATATAACAATATTACCAAATTCAATTAAGGCAAATGACACCAAATTGATAAATTTATAACTTATACATAAAATGAAATAATTAATTACAGATTTAACATTAATTAAACATTAATCTAAATGTAAAAAAAGTAACATAATAATATAACATTATCATATTTGATTAAATCAAATAGACAAAAAATTGGTAAATTTGACTCATATATTAAATAAATAATTAATTATGAATTTAGGATTGATTAAAAAACAATCTAAAAGTCATAAAACTAATGTAAATTTAGAACAACATTATCACCTTTGTTTTAAGTAATCATACCCTAATTTGAGAGGCCTATTAATAAACTAAACAAAATTGGAAGAGTTAATTAGGAATACAAGAACTAACTAAACAAAAAATAAAATTACAAAGCACTAATATAATAAACATAGTACTTAGAATTATATAAATAATGCAAATTTAAGAAAAAAAGTAAGGTAACTTACTTAGTATAACTCTGATGTAGAGCGGAGATTAGGTGGAAATTGAAGATTGTGGAAATGAGTGGGGAAACAGGCAAGGGTGGGGGCGTTTTTATAGGCAGAATATCGGGCAAAAATCATGTACCCTAAGGCGAGGCGGTCTCTGTGCCACTTATCGATGAGCCTTATCTGATCGAAATCGGAAATCTGGATGATCCGACAACCAGATTGATTTTTGGGATTGCTGATAGGATGACAGGCAAGGCAAAGAAACCGCCGGTTGATGGAGCCGGAAGCCGCCACATTCTAGGACAGTTTTTGGTCAAAAAAGGCTGAAACCGCCACCTTCTAAGACGGTTTCTGCTCATTTTTCAGAAACCGCCGGGAGCGGGGGCTGCTTTTTTACCAATGTTTGGTACATTCACATATTTTTTTAGAAAAAAGCTACGGCCTAAAATCAGCATTTTTATCAAAATATTCCAAAAAAACTACTCATCTTCTTCAGGTACTCAGCATACTGCGTTAGAACATAGCCTTCATAGGTGGAGACCTTATCTGGAAAATTTCCCGGGAACGGGTGTTTGGCCCCCTCATTTCCCATGCAAGAGCTTCTTCCTTTGTAATTCACGATTTCGGGTTTTTTTTTTTTTTACCCGTTGTAAAGAAGCCGATAATTCATTTATCGGCTTCTGAAGCCGATAAATGAATTATCGGCTTCTCTACAATGCCAAATTCGACCGTTGAGGCTTTGTAAAGAAGCCGATAATTCATTTATCGGCATCACTGAAGCCGATAAATGAATTATCGGCTTCTTTACAAAGCCCTAACGGTCGAATTTGGCGTATGAGCTTATATAAACGACTGAATGGCTCTTCAAACTTCTGCTGCTTCATTGCTATCTCGTTCCTATTTTTCCTTCTCTTTACACATTCCTCACTCTTTCACCCATTTGCTATACATATTTGATATGGATATCCCATGTACTCTATCTAAATGTAGAGCTCAAATACAATCCAGATGGTATTTATTTTCATATAAATCCCAATTGGTCGAAATTTATCGATTGTGAAATTCCCCAGTCTTCCACATATCAATCCTTCATAGATACCGTCAAAAATCTTGTCGACTTGGAGTTAGGGGGAGATTATGCCATCACCGACATGGTTTGCAGAAAGTTGGAGAACAAATATCCAACTTGCTCTTATCTTCCACTCAAAATTACCAGCGATTCCCGGGTGAAGCTGATGATATCGAACTTCATCAAGAATTCAGACTTGCTGAACAACGTGGCTGTGCAAGTTGAGTTCGAGCATGTGACTACCCCTTCTCCGGAGGAAGACAATGAAACCGATGATGATTTTTCCCAGCATCAACAAGCCGAAGATGAAAATCTACAGACTTCGGATGATGATTCGGAGATGGAGCCAGAAGATTTACCTGACGACGACGACATGGTTGATGAAGCTGGGCCCTCCACACTGTACACTCCTGCAGCCCCGTTCTCATCGCAAGTGGATTTAGAGGCCATAAGCCAGATACCATCAGACATTGATCGACGCGGTTTGCCATACTGGAGGCCAGGTCAAGAGTTCGTCGTGGGGCAAGAATTTGCTGATAAAAATGTTCTTGTGACTGCAGTAAAACAGTATCACTTGGAGAGAAACGTAGATTTCATTGCTCCCGAGAATAACAGGAGAATTTACACCTTAAGGTGCCGACAAGGGTGCACTTTCAGATTTCGAGCTGCGCTGCTAAAGAATTCATTTGAATGGCGGATACGGAAATTCAGTCCTCACACATGTGCTCCAGCCCTAGACGAGAGTAATGATCGTTTTTTGACTTACAATTTCATAGCTGAAGTCATGATACCAAGGATCAAAGAGAACCCTGCTCTACAAGTGAAGACTGTGATTCAACTTATCCGCTCAGAATATAAAAGGAAGATTAGCTACAAGAAAGCTTGGTTAGGCCGTGCTGAAGCGATAAGAAGGGTCTATGGTGATTGGGAGCAGTCATTTACCGAATTACCCAGGTATATCATAACCATCAAACACACTATACCTAATTCGTATGTCGACCTAGAGTCAACTGTTGTGTTTGAAGATGAAACTCAGACCACTTCTGTTAGGCGGTTTAAGCGTTGTTTTTGGGCATTTGGGCCATGCCTCACTGCTTTCAAGTATATGAAACCTCTACTTCAAATAGATGCACCCACCTGTACGGTAAGTACAAAGGAAAATTATTGGTTGCTGTGGCTCAAGATGGTAACAACAATAATACCAATGGCCTTTGCTATTGTTGCTAGCGAATCTAGAGACGATTGGAAATATTTTCTTGACCGCGTTCGCAACATAGTCATTGGAGCTAGGAACGATGTGGCAGTTATTACGGATCGGGCCGCAGCTATAATGTCAATAATGAGGGAAAACAGTACTGGCTTCCTCCTTATGCCCAACATTTCTTGTGTATTCGTCATATTGCTTCAAACTTCAGACAAGATTGGAAACAAGGAGTGGAAGAAGTATCTCATCAACACAGGTAATTGTGAGAGATTTGTATGTCTTCATCTTTTTGTATCTCTTAATCTGATAAAATTTCTTGTGCAGGCTACTATTTCAGAAGGGATATAGTTCAGGACAGATTAAATCACTTACTTTCTCTACACCCCTCAATTCCTCCATTTTTCAATGAGCTGCCCCCTGAGAAGTGGTCACGTGCGTATGATGATGGCAAAAGGTGGGGCCATATGACTACTAACTTGGTAGAGTGCATGAATGGGGTGTTGAAGAGGGTACGGCTCTTACCGGTAACAGCTATTGTTGAAAGCACTTTGTACAAGTTAATTGATTACTTTCGAGATAACTTAGAAACTTACACTGCACAAAGGAATAGTGGGTTGTTTTTCACCAAACACCTACTGGAGAAAGTAGGTGAGAACCAAACACTTGCCAACTACCACCGTGTGGTTGTTATCGATGCTATGGATTTGGTGTTTGAGGTGGTTGACAATGGGGATCCGAACTTAAGGCGTGACAAAGGCAAATTTGCAGTGCGAATTAACTCTAGGGAATGTGAATGCGGTGAATGGCAGGCGTTTAAGTATCCATGCTCACATGTCATGGCTGTGTGTTGTACTACCGCCCTGGACTGGAGGAACTACGTTCATCCAGTTTACAGACTTGAAACGATGATACAGGCTTACAGCGAGAACAAGTTTGTGCCACTAGGAAATCAAGGCAAGTGGCCCATATACGCCGGACTTCGCATTGTTCCTGATCCTGCAATGATGCGCAACGTTAGAGGGCGGCCCACATTCTCCCGTATTCATAATGAAATGGATGAGAATTATGAGCGTGAAACAAGACATTGTGGGCTATGTCGCCAACGAGGACATGTAAGGACAAGATGCCCGAATGCAAGTTATAATTAATTCCCCACTTTCATTGTATGTTATTGCATTAGCAGTTATGCTCCTGCTCAGACAGGTCGTGCCTTTAGCAAGCACAACAAAAAAATGTAATTTACCCATTGTCTGTTGTAATGAATTATCTTAACATTTGCATTTGTTAAATAAGCAAGGACTAAAGATTGAGTTGATATACCATTTTATTGGCTTAGGAAATATTCCAAATACATAAAGCGATTCAATGACATCCATCACTGTTTTATTACAGTACGACATACTAATACTTAATCATCTTCTTATACGTGCTTTCTTTAAATAAGAACATATATCATAGGAGTATCCACATATCACTTCTGTTGACGCCTTATAATGGACGAGATATGCATCATCCACCAACATATTAACCTTCGTCTTCGTCATCTGAACAGCAATCTTCATTATACTCTTCTGCGAAGGATATGCTCGCGAAATTATCACGTGGTGGTGGGGTAACTTCCCTAAATGCATACACCACATAGAATTCTAATCGAGTATAAAACTGTTGATTATAAACGAACCGTTCAATCATTGTTTGAACGTGAACATCTCGTTTTATTTCCAATGGCCCCCATACAGGGCGTGGCTGGGAACACAACAGTAATCGATGAAGTATCGATTCAACGACACAATTGTAACCGTAACGCTCTTTCAACCTAGTCTCTACAACATTGTCAAACTCGGCGAACGTAATATCCATTTCGATCCATCCAAATCGAAATGCTCAGTGGAATATGTTCTGGCAAAATACAGACCTGAATCGTTGGTGATTGGCTCAGCATCAAGCAATATAGTGCAAGGGATCTCCATTGATGAAATGCGATGAGGGAGTTCAGTAACAGATATGGATAACTTATGTAATATTGTAATGACAACGGATGTGGGTAGTTATCTATGTGAGTGAAAGAAAAACGCTTGTTGTATTTATATGCATAGGATAAGAGAGAATATATACCGTGAGAATAAAATTGAAATGCATTGGTGGACGGGGGAAATCTTATCTGATTAATCCTGTCTGCCATCATCTGCATCTAATTCTTTATCTGTTGTCTTTAGTAATGAAATGTGATTACATTTTTTTTGTTTTCAACAAACGAATAAAAATTGCTTTCAAACACCGCAGTTGGAATTCCACACGATACATCACATGCAAGGAATAATTAAAGCATCATTTTTTTGGCAAAGACAATATTCCAAGATAAGGAATTGTATTCTATTGTAATGTAGCAGGAAAAAATGTAATTATAAAAGGGGTACAGCTTGGAATAGTGTCGTCATCTCTCATTTCCTCAACCGTTGCACCAGTTTCAATTCATAGTATATTTCCTCACCACTCTCAAAGTAGTGAACCATAGATTAGAGTGATGTCTTCGACCAACATGTGGCTGGCTTTGTACCGAGGAGATGATATTATCCTCAGACACTTTATTAATGTCTACTTGGTCAACGACATCATGCTGAGAAACGGTGTAGAAGTTGTGGTGATAAGTAAGGCTACTAACCTTTCTCTGACAAGCTCTAGGGAAGAAGTTGTCGTCAACCACTATTCTAATGTCTACCAGGTGAACAACATCACTCTTACAGATGATGGCCAAGTTGTGGTGGTTAGTATAACTTGGCATGGTATGTTTTAGTGTATGTTCCCCAACCTGCGCAGACATTTTGAAATAGTATTTGTTCTGCACTCCTATTTCGTTCCTTTGTTTTACAAAGATGGACAAAGTGGCGAATGTAAACAACGTTTGAATATGATATTAATGTGTAGATCCATTCTATGACATCCATTGGGGGACTGGGGAAAGCTTATCCGATACAAATTGCTGTAAAACAATTACGTAAAACCTAATTGTTCCCTGACCTCTGTCTATCAAGTTGTTGTGCTATTATGTTACGTCGCATCTCGTACATTGACTCTTGCATCTGGAAATCATCGTCGTCGGGTTCAATAGGATCGTAGATAACTAGTAGTGGAATATGTGCCATGAAATCATTGTACTCCATGTAGTTTTCCATCATTCGTTGAACAGATGCATCATTGCGTACGTGTATAAAATTCCACTCGTAATCGCCTTCTAACCCCAAATACACCATTGTTGCTATGTTTATTCTGCCAAGGATAGACTGCAGAGCACGGATGACTCGTCGATGTAGATCACTAAGATTATTAGGATACGGCATATTTATTTCTATGCGTCTATGCCCCATCCTTCGATCAAACTGTGCACCATGACGGCCGAAAGTAGCAGCATAGTTAACGTGCAGACTAAAAGGAAACTCCATTTGATTTTTAGAGGAGAGTTTTTTGTAAGATATGAACGATTCACTACTGAACTACAGAGCTTTGGTGTAATGTTGTGTGGACTGAATGGGTTCGAAGCCAATACCATGTTTTATAATACTAGAGCAACGGTTACTGAACGGATAGTTCAACGGCTACTTTAACGGCTAGTTAAACAAACAACTCAATGGCTAGTTCAACTGAAATATCCCGAATAATTACTACTTTAAATTAGTGAATATTAAATTAAATTATGAGCAACAATTACCAAAAACGTTATGGTATAAAAAATATAGTTCCAAACGGATATTACATGAAACTCCAAAAAGTAACATCGCATGTACAGATTGGTACGTATAATAAACACCACTAGTATATCGTAAGAAGGTATACGAACATTTTATATACTCTAGACAAATTATAGACTCAAAACAAAACTCATATATATATATATATATATATATACACACTTCTAAACCGAAAATATTATGAACAACAATATGACACATTATATATCACAAACCTATATATATATATATATAACCAATGTTACAATGTTAACAATTGGGAAGAAATTTGAATTCCCTCCAAACCTATAACCGGCTGCACCCCTACAAAAAAAAAAACATCATTAGCAGTACAACCTAACTCCTCATATTGTCAACTGTCTCTCCTGCAACAAAACCCAATCCGTTCATTCTTTCCCATCACCGACACTAAAAGTACAGGCACCACTCCATTCTCTTCTTCCTATCTCCACGGCAGTTTTAGCTTTCTTCCTCCCTGGTACACTCTCGACAACAACAACAGAAGAGAAAATGAGCTGAGAAACCACCCCAGTCCCAGCCTTCTTCCTTTTGTTGCAGTGAACTCAGCACACCCAAAAAAAATCGGTAGCACACAGAACAAACCAGTAAGAACATTCATCCTGTTCTCTCTTTTCCTGCGGTTTCAACCGTTCCTTTTATTCAAGCCTTGCTCCACCTTGGCTAGCTACTACGGCAGTAAACCATCAACAATTTCACTGCTCACCATCGGTACCAATAGAGGAACAAGTAACAAGAAAAAAAAAACAGAATGATGACTAGGTAACGACAGGGAGCAGACAACGGAAGAAAACAGTAAGCTGCAGTCACCTTCTTCTTCTTCTTCTTTTTCCGCACCGGTTTTCTTTTCTTCCATCTCTTCCACTTCATCCCACCTCCTACTCTTCTCTGATTTTAGTAGCCCAACATACAAGAGAAAGCACCCCAGTTGCAACTGAACGTCAAGAAGCAGCATCAACAAGGAGAAAATCAGTAAGACAGCTTCCTCTTCTCCTTTCCTTTCTCTGCACAAGTCTCCAGTCCTGCTTACTTTTCCTTGGTCCCATAACAAGGCAGCTGGCCCCTCTGCTTGAAACTCTAATAGACCCCTCAACCTAAGCCATCTCAGTTCGTGATCAGCAGGAAGACTACAACCACGAACCAAGGCCTGAAAATCAGTCGGGAACTACACCAAAGGAAGAGAGATTCTCTTGTGTTTACCGGTAAGCAAAAAAAAAAAACCTTGTTAAAACTACCCCTTCCTTGTTCTGTTATGCCGAGAAAAAAAATACCCCACTCTGATGACTCCTGTCTGTCTTGTATACTCCCGGTGATGGTGCTATGCCAGCCCTCCCTTTTGAGCAGAAAACCAGCGAATGACTCCATGAAAGGAGTTTTAAAAAAAACAAGAAACAAGGTGAGCATGGGCATCATGGCTGTATAAGCTTCCCTTCTGCGTATTAAAAGAAAAAAAAATTTATACTGAAACGTCCTTGTTTCTAGTTGACCGAGGCAGTAAACACATCCCTGCAAACAGCAAACAGACCTTGGATTTGGGAGAAGTTTCCTTTCAGTAACTGAACCAAGGTAACTAAGGACTATACTCTTTTCTAAAGATATCAAACTTACCAATTGAATACTGCATAATAAAACCGAAAAGGGTGTGTATCGTTGAATTATAATGGATAGCAAATGATGTATGTACATACGTGTATTGTTTTGAGATGATATTACACAGCAGGTAGCGGTGCTAAGTTAGTAAACCATGTGAGTATATGTGGCCAGTAAAGTAATGCGTGTATATATAAAAAAAAAATGTTAGTTTAGATGTGAATGGAACCGCAAAAATCAGGGGGTATATATACATGTTGAGTTATCAATATACAGAAATTACGAGTATATGCGTGTGTGATATTGAGCTGGAAAGGCATAACAAGTATTGGGTAAATATATGTGTCATTTTGAGTTGTTAATATGTATGGTATGAGATAGGAAAAAAAATATAGATGGATATATTACATATATATGGGGTGGCGGATACATATATGGGTTACTGAAGTTGTTGATGTGTAGTTAATTATGAATATGCGAGGAAATGGAATTAAAAAGGGTCTTTTTTGTAAAATTCTGCACAGCCGTGGTCATGGCAAAATTTTAGAGAAATTTAAATACCATTTTGAAATAATTAGTATGATATTTTTAGGCCATATATTTAGGCCATGTCATTATAAGTATTTGGGGGCTAAATAGTTATAAATAAATTTTAGTTTGATTTAAAAGATGGTATACAACAATTCTGGTGCAAGCCATAATTCTATTAATTATAGTTACTTAGGAATGTATTAGGAAATGTTGGTATAATTATAAGCTTCTAATATGGCCCAAATGAATTTTAAAACCTTATGAAAATATCCTAAATAAATGAATAAGTCACACATGGGTCAAAATGTAAAAAGGAAATATAGAGTATAAATAATAATAATCGAGAGGGATAACCTTTTGGGATCAATATTTATGAGTATAAAATATGAATTTTATAAAATTAGGGGTAAATTGTAAAACTAAGAACCTATGGGGGTAGTTTCGTAAGTGCTATCAAAACCGGTCAAAGAATGATTTAAGTGGTCAAGGTTGACCACGTATGAAGGTTGACCAAATTAAAATGATAAGGATGATTATTTTAAGTATTTAAAGAAACATTAAGTTAAAAACAATAAATATAAAAAGATTAGGGGAGTGTATGTAACTACCGGAATTATAAGGATCAAAATGTAAATATGGGAACCTTTGAGGTTTGTTGGAAATTTTAGAGAACTCTGGGGTAAGCTTAATGATTTAATTAATTAAGAGTTATACTATATAGTTAAGTATGAAATTGTGACAATTATAAAGTTTAGGGGTAAGCAAGGTAATTACCGAAAGCCTTGGGGCATAAAACGGAAGTTTCAGTATTTAAGGGGGGTTAGTATAAAATTCTGGAAAGGTCTTGGAGTTTAATGGATGATATAAATTAAATAAGGATTGTAATATATGGTTTAGGAATTAAGGGTAACAATTATAAAATCTATGGGTATAAAACTTAATTACCGAACTATTTGGGTATAAGAAAGGAACATAAAGACCTTAGGGGTCAGCTTGTAATTTCGGTGAAGTTTTGGGTTAAAATGAGGTTTAAATAATTAAGGTGTATAATGTAAGGTTTAAGTAATTAAAATGGAAGTTTATAAAACAAAGGGGGTTATAATGTAATTATGAGGGAGATGTGGGTGAACAATCAAATTTGAATAAGCTGAGGGGTTATCCGTATATATATATATATATATACATATGTATGTATATTATAATGTTAAGATACCTTATGTTATAAATAATGAGGTAAATAATATAACAAGTATGGAATATGGGGGTGGTTTGTAAATAGAAAACATGTGAGATGACATAGGAATTTCCGGAAGAATATTGGGCTATTAGGAAATTACGTACACATTATATGTATATAATAATGTTTGAAACCTTAGTTTATAATTTAATAAGACTAGAAATGTAATTCTTATAATATATAGGTTAATCTCATAAATAATCAAACTATGAGGGGAAGAGATTGTCGTTACCGAAATATATATATATATATATATATATATATAGGGTGTTTGGAAAATTTTTAAGTTTGAACATACTGTATATTATAAAGTCTTGGGTGACGTAATGAGACATTATATTAAGTATGAAAGGATATATTATAAGAGGAGGCTCTATAATAATTTTATCATGTGAACTCGTAACCTAGCTCGAGGGTATAACATGCATAACAAGCCACATACGATATTATGCCACTGCGAGTAGAAACGTAAATGTAACGAAATCCGTATTGTAAATGTTTACAGTGGGGTAATATTTTACATGCACGCGAACCATACGTAAACAATGACATATAGTTACAACTATAATATATATGTAATTGTTTGTATATATATATACATGTATAGATAAGCCGTTCATCTACATAAAAAAATAACTACACGAACCAGTTTGTATTGCGGAATGTTTAAACGTCATGCGTACAACGTTAATGTTATTTCCGTGTGCTTGTACACCAACAATTACGCAAACAAAACGTGAATGAAACTTCCATGAGATAAGTAATAGTACCGTAGCGACAACTACGCACTCGTAAACTATAAGAGTGGCTGAAACCTAATTCTTTAAGGCTAACGACCATCGAGATAAACAAGAGGTCAATTAAGAGTTAGACACGGGATGGAAGTACGGGTTGGTCTAGGTTAGTGAAGTAAATACGAAATACGTATGTACGTACTGATATTAGAACAATGTGTATACCAGAGATACGAGTGTGTAGACACGAGCACTGTGAGCGTTAGAGCCTACGGGGGTTATCACGGGCGACAACGATGTAAGGTATGTTGGATTCTATGGTCTGAACCCTGATGGATTCTTTGAGTTCAGACATTTGTGTGCTAATTGCTTAAGATGATATGGATGAGTATGCATGTGTTTATGAAATGTTACTTACTCGAATATCTAGCGTTTTATTATTTGTGCGCGAACACCTTTGGCTATAGATAACGATAATCATTTAACGACGATACTATTGGTAAAGCGATGAGTACGACACAGTAAAAAAATACTCAGATTATCTAAGACTTAAAATTTAGGAAGAAAGGTTCGGTATTACCAACCTTAAAGCATTGGCACAGAACATGAATATAACCTAGAGTCAGTTAAAACACTTAACTATGGAGAGATGGAGGTTGATGAGGTGGTGTGAGATATGTACGGGGAAATCCTGGTCTGCATTCGTTCCAGCAGGTTGCGCAGTGTGATCACCAGAGGGGAGTCCAGGCATGGAGCCCCTCGTTGAGGAATCCAAGGATCTTAGATCGTTGGCGTTGGGTACTAACGTAGGTACATGGCTTCGGGCCACACGGATGTTTCTCACGAGACGTCGGGGAAGCCAAATGATCTTGAATCATTGGCAATGGGACTACTGTCCAATAATAACCAAAAACTTGGTGAGGTGTTAATGGGGAATTGTCCATCTAACGTGACACCCAAAGGATGATGAGAGAGTTGGTAGGAGCGGGGCTCCAGACGATTGAATAACGAACTTGCGATTACGATTTCGATCTGGCGACTATTGTGCATGGTTTAATATGTTGTTTGTGGTGATTACTTGGAGAACTGTTGCGTGTTTACATTCCGCTTTTACAGTCTTTTATATATACTTGTAAACTGGAACAGCATGAAAATTGAATAGCATGCTAATCAAGACGGCTAATTAACTCATGTGGCCTAAAGGCAATTAGGATCATATAGTTCAACATACTCAGCCTCGTGCTGAGCCTTTTGGCAACCACATTTTTGCAGGTATACTATGATTGACGCCGGAGTGCGGGATGGGGTATGGGTTTAATTTTGATTAGACGGTATGTGTAGGAGTTTTCCGGACTATGGCATTGTATTAAATGTGCCAAGTGGTGGTTGTGGTATATTATGATTCTTAATAGTTGCTCACTAGTTCTTAGGTTGATATGGATTACTTATGGGCTGGATGGTTTGTGATACATTTGATAAGCGTTAGGAGTTATGTTAATCTCGTCATCACTGCGGATGGATGGTTAAGTAGTTGGATGAATGGTTGTGACACCCGCCTAGATAGTGAGAGTGTTCCGCTGTGAATGTTACGATTACTACGTCTTTAATTTATGTTGCGATTACATGGTAATTATGGTGAGGATTAGTACTAATAGACGGGGGTGTTACAAAAAGTGGTATCAGAGGGAGTACCGCTCTGATGACGAGACTAGTAACGAGAATGCGTTGTTTAAGATGAGAACTAAGGAACAGTGAGCATAGGACTTATCATGGGGAAACATGGGAAACGTGGTGAGGATCCGTAACTAGAAAATTCCTAGAAATGCGAAATATACTTGAGTTTTGCCTTGTAAAGGCACTGTAAATGTAGATAGGTTATGAATACACAAATCGCAAACTCCTTATGTAAACATATCGATTACCCTGGAGGTACCATCTGAAAGATGAAAGATATACGTGTAATTACACGATTAGGTAAACCACCGCCGCTATGTAGACGAACAAAGTAGAGATGAGGGATACGAAGAGTGAGAGGACTGTCGTTCCCATTATACCAATCTTCTATGGCCATAACTACGACCAGTAAACTATGTGCAATAGGCAATCTTGGATGCCTAGCCCCACCCCCCTCATCCCGGGAAACTAATGGAAAATGAAGAACACAGAAAGATTAAAGGTTCCTCCAATCGGGAAGACCCGACCTGGCCGAAATGAAAAATTACACCGACAACGCGGAACCGGAACTTAAACGCAAAAACCTGAATTTTTGGGATACCCGGGCACTGAGCCTGACGCTCAGTGCGGGACAAGTAATCCTACAACCTTATGTTGATTTCATAGGAAGAATAGACAAACGCATTACATACGCGATGCATAAAGCCGGCTAGATTGACTTGCCTTGGAAAGACCCTCCTCATTTTCAAAACCTTTTCACCTCTTCAAAGCCCTTTTAAATACCTCTTACCCATTCTTTCAACACATACTAATCAAGCCTACGGACGAAAGACGGGAGTATACAGGCAAGGTGCACCGAGTCATTAGACCAGCACGACCCTACTCGAAAAAGCCTAACCAATGATGAGTAAACTACCATCACAAAAGAAATTAAAATACAAAATAAAGACTAAAGAGGATCGACTACCAAACGTCAGAGTAGATCTAAAACTGAGTTACACATAGAGTACTTAGGCGAGTAAGGGAGGCATAAATTAGAAAACCCTAAGACGTGAAAAAGGAGATGGGACGGGCACCTAGAGTGCTAACCCGATCCCAATCCATAGAGAGACTGACAACCCTTATAATTCAATAGTTTGAGCTGAGTACGATGTCAAGTAACGCCTACTATTACATATTATAGATGACGCATCCATCGACCATAAACACTGGACAAACACCCGAATCAATCCCAAAGATCTCAGATAACATCACAACGTGGGAACCCTGAATTCCTAAATTATGATGAGGAGAGAACGAATATAACTAACAAGATGTTCTAAAGCCGGAAAAGGCCGAATTATGAAAACAGTCGAAGCAAGCATACAACATGATAGGCGGATTCAACTAAATACCGCACTATAGACATTACTAAAAGCTACTATATATGTTTTGGAGATTGAAAACCCAGAAATTTATGAGTACGAAAGCAATTCAGTAGGGCTACGTGTTGGGAAGATATATCCATATACTCTTATCCAAATAACAAACCGATACTTGACTTATTATGAGACACATGTCCTACTCCATTCACATGAACATGGACGAGTAGTATATGTCTATTTCGACGGCTCAAGTACGTGAATAGGAGTAAAAGGATGTATAAATTTGAATAAAAAAAAAAATTTAACTCCCAATATAATATAAACTAATACAAGTAATGTAATATATGACTCGTGTGAAACCGATGTAGGACCAAGTAAGAGGATTAGTTTCTGATAAACTGATTGGTTATAACCAATGGGACTCAGTACCACGAATAGTGAGATGGGTTGTTTATGAGTGTATGATATGACCGTGAGTGGTTTGATAGTAAAAGATTAGCCTTATATTGGGTATTCATCACGTAACGAAAGTCTTAAGAAGATAAAAAAAAAACTTAGAAATAGGAAAAAGTTGAGATTGTTTGATATTTGATGTGGGAGGTCGAACTTGACCCTGGTCAAGTCAAGGAAACCAAACACAAATTGGAGAGAAGGGATAATTCAACACCGATGCTGACCACGTCGGGGTTGGAAAGTTCCTGAAACTCCCTACAAGTGGTCACGAATAAACCTGAATTGAACAGGTGTCTATTTTTAGTTCTAACATAGTGATAAAGTATAAAGGTATAAATAGGTGTAAGGTGTGTATTGTGTAAATTGATAGGAAGATTATCTAGGGTATCCTATAAAGGATAAATGGTTAGAATGACTCCACAAATATTGGGAATATAGTCGATTATATAAGAATGCTTGGGATAACTATAACATGGTGCATGTTAATTAATTGATTACCAATTGAGTAATACACCCCTATAAATACAATTGAAGGTATCCTCAACCAATCTTCTAAACTATAACTACACCGCTATCTGTAAGGAAAGATTAGTGCCCAAATCTTTACAATAAACCCCTGATGAGTGTGTGAAATGAGAACCTACCTGTAAACCTGGTAGAGTTGAAGAATAGAAATTTTATATGAACACTAAGGCAAGTTGTCTTCAAGTCCACATGAGCAAATTCCATTGTGAGGAATACATACTTCTAACTAGGAACCTCAGCGGAAATCTTATTACTTAGCATATAAGAAACAGGCGATTAAAACCGTACCTATATGATCAGTGACTAACGAACTGACGAAGACAGGAACCTTTCTACGTTATGTACAAGGATACACGACAAAATCATAGTCCAGATCCTACACTAAATACATGAACTGAATACAGTGACAGTTAAACAAATACCGGTACCACGGATTGACGATCCGTTGATCAGCCAAAAAGAAGTTTCGGTGATCTCTAGCACTAACTTAAAATCCGAAAATCTTCAACCGCAGATTATAGGAAGTGATGTATAGAAGACTGAAAATACCATACATTAACACAACTTTACCTAAACTGACTGTAGTCGTAAACGTGAACCGATATAGAATATGTAACCAATTAACACCCAAGTACTACCTTTAGAAAGGAGTATCACAACCAACACGTCACTAGAAGCACACGAGTCTAGGAGAGCGAAGTATCGCCTCTAACCATCTTTCTAATCCATGCCACTAGGGCAACAACACCTACGACAAGATAACTTAAGCAAGAATTAATCAACATCAGATGACACCAAGGATATCTATTAAAAAGGAGACTGACAATAGAATACTTCAGTAACCGTGTGACGGACACTACGAGTGTACAAAAATGAGACGTGGGACGACCACACTCTGATAGGAGCATGTGGGCCTGACAGACTCATTCGTGAGTTAGACAGGTAAGTAGTAATGTATCAGTAGGGTACCCCATGCATGTAGACATGTAGTGTAAGGAACACGAGAAGTAGTCAACTTCGTGCCAAGGTCAGTGATGCAAATCCAGACCAGTGCAGTCAATTACCTCGAATATGGACGAGAAGAGCCTCAGTTAAACCAACGGGGCTAGAGGAGCCAAGGACCTTGAATACAATACGACCAGCGTCGTAACCCCGCAGCAAAGTGGTTAATGCACAGTGAAGACAAAAGAAACCTTTCAAGTCGTGATCGCTAATGACATAGATATGGAAACCCATAGAAAGGACGGCTAATATGTGAAAACCTCATAAGGATCAAGCAAATTCTTGACGTCCAGAGGAACCCACCAAGGGATGTGAACCTAAAACACATGATTACACAATAGAGGAAGGCAGAGCTAGTATACTAGCGGACGCCTTAAGCGAGAAATAAATGTTAGGATAACTAACAACCGTCAAACCGACTAGGACATGGTACGCATAGAAGTAACCATCATGAACAGCCATTAGTAAGAAATATGTGGGTGAAAATAGTCGAGTGAACCTCGCATAGAAGGAAGAGAAATGAAGGCTGAAGCGGTAGAACTCTAGTACAAGCACAACAAATAGATTCCCCTGGCAGAAAGCATGATGAACCATACGAACATTGTTGCTAGCCGGACACACGAGAAGATAATATACATCAACATGAAGTAAGTAGCAAAGAAATACAACAAATACATTACCCCGGAACAAGACCACCTAGAGACATGGATGACAAGCATTATCTCCATAGACATAAAGGCTAGTACGTCTTAGTATTACAAAGACGAGTGCAAAGAGCACTAAGTACTAACGATAGCCAATGTCATATTGCATTTCAAACTGAAGATCAGTGAGATAAGATACGCGCATGTACGCTAGTAATCCAACCATAGAATATACGACTAAGATCTAATCGTGCACGCCTACAATCGAAGTTACCGCGCCGATTTTGATACCTCTGTTTCCAAATTAAGAAAAGACCGTGGACAACATTGTCATATTGGAACGAGGTCAGCAATAACTTGCCACTTATAAACAATCTACAACATGTCGATAACAATGAAAAGGGGCAAACTAAGTCTATGTTCATAGGTCTGCACCTCATTACGGAGCGAGTGGGTCCATTAGAATGAATTTGAGAGAGAGCACAAAGAACACAAAGAAGTCCGTGCCTCACCCTTCATATGTTTTAGAGCCAAGAAACTAGAATCATACCCGTCTCTCTCGGATACGAGGAAAATCCACTCCAAAGGCGGAAGACGCCACATGAGAGTTGGAGAACTCTACGAGAGCCAAGTATCCAGCGCTCTTCATTGAGCGGATGTTGTATACTTGTGGGGTGCGGGGCGCAACCCTTTTTAAGGGGGGTAGAGCCTCTTGGCATGCACTTGTGTACACTAGGCTTTGATTGTTTGTTGTGTGATATTGTTGTACGTGCGAGACATACTTGGTATTTTTTATATCTGCGGTGATGTTTTGTGTATGTTATACATTGGATGGATACGTCCTTAGCGGCGTTTGTGATTTATATACTATTATGTTTGGTAAAGAATGGAATGGAATTAATAGACACTTCGGGGAAGTGGTCTAGATGGTAGAATTGATATAGCCCTTGGCATATTAGCCATTTTGTTTATGTTGTGGATGTATGTTGATTTCATGAATGTGCTTTAAGCACTTGAGATATATTGGTGATATGTATGTGCCTAGAACACTTGAACTATTATGTATGAATGTCCTTCGGGACTTGTGACATATACATATGTGTGGTTGGTTTAGTTTGGAAACTAGTGGTAGAATAGAACGTTGGAACTTTAGAATTGATAGGACTGGATGGATTTGAACCTTGAGATTCGTTAAGTAGGTAGATACATATTCGATTTAGACAACTTCGGGACGAAGTTCTTTTAAGGGGGGTAGACTGAAATATCCCGAATAATTACTACTTTAAATTAGTGAATATTAAATTAAATTATGAGCAACAATTACCAAAAACGTTATGGTATAAAAAATATAGTTCCAAACGGATATTACATGAAACTCCAAAAAGTAACATCGCATGTACAGATTGGTACGTATAATAAACACCACTAGTATATCGTAAGAAGGTATACGAACATTTTATATACTCTAGACAAATTATAGACTCAAAACATAAACTCATATATATATATATATATACACACTTCTAAACCGAAAATATTATGAACAACAATATGACACATTAATATAATCACAAACCTATATATATATATATATAACCAATGTTACAATGTTAACAATTGGGAAGAAATTTGAATTCCCTCCAAACCTATAACCGGCTGCACCCCTACAAAAAAAAAACATCATTAGCAGTACAACCTAACTCCTCATATTGTCAACTGTTCTCTCCTGCAACAACACCCAATCCGTTCATTCTTTCCCATCACCGACACTAAAAGTACAGGCACCACTCCATTCTCTTCTTCCTATCTCCACGGCAGTTTTAGCTTTCTTCCTCCCTGGTACACTCTCGACAACAACAACAGAAGAGAAAATGAGCTGAGAGAACCACCCCAGTCCCAGCCTTCTTCCTTTTGTTGCAGTGAACTCAGCACACCCAAAAAAAATCGGTAGCACACAGAACAAACCAGTAAGAACATTCACTGTTCTCTCTTTTCCTGCGGTTTCAACCGTTCCTTTTTATTCAAGCCTTGCTCCACCTTGGCTAGCTACTACGGCAGTAAACCATCAACAATTTCACTGCTCACCATCGGTACCAATAGAGGAACAAGTAACAAGAAAAAAAAAACAGAATGATACGAGCGGTAACGACAGTGGAGCAGACAACGGAAGAAAACAGTAAGCTGCAGTCACCTTCTTCTTCTTCTTCTTTTCCGCACCGGTTTTCTTTTCTTCCATCTCTTCCACTTCATCCCACCTCCTACTCTTCTCTGATTTTAGTAGCCCAACATACAAGAGAAAGCACCCCAGTTGCAACTGAACGTCAAGAAGCAGCATCAACAAGGAGAAAATCAGTAAGACAGCTTCCTCTTCTCCTTTCCTTTCTCTGCACAAGTCTCCAGTCCTGCTTACTTTTCCTTGGTCGCCATAACAAGGCAGCTGGCCCCCTCTGCTTGAAACTCTAATAGACCCCTCAACCTAAGCCATCTCAGTTCGTGATCAGCAGGAAGACTACAACCACGAACCAAGGCCTGAAAATCAGTCGGGAACTACACCAAAGGAAGAGAGATTCTCTTGTGTTTACCGGTAAGCAAAAAAAAAAAAACCTTGTTAAAACTACCCCTTCCTTGTTCTGTTATGCCGAGAAAAAAATACCCCACTCTGATGACTCCTGTCTGTCTTGTATACTCCCGGTGATGGTGCTATGCCAGCCCTCCCTTTTGAGCAGAAAACCAGCGAATGACTCCATGAAAGGAGTTTTAAAAAAAAACAAGAAACAAGGTGAGCATGGGCATCATGGCTGTATAAGCTTCCCTTCTGCGTATTCTAAAAGAAAAAAAAATTTATACTGAAACGTCCTTGTTTCTAGTTGACCGAGGCAGTAAACACATCCCTGCAAACAGCAAACAGACCTTGGATTTGGGAGAAGTTTCCTTTCAGTAACTGAACCAAGGTAACTAAGGACTATACTCTTTTCTAAAGATATCAAACTTACCAATTGAATACTGCATAAAACCGAAAAGGGTGTGTATCGTTGAATTATAATGGATAGCAAATGATGTATGTACATACGTGTATTGTTTTGAGATGATATTACACAGCAGGTAGCGGTGCTAAGTTAGTAAACCATGTGAGTATATGTGGCCAGTAAAGTCATAATGCGTGTATATATAAAAAAAAAAATGTTAGTTTAGATGTGAATGGAACCGCAAAAATCAGGGGGTATATATACATGTTGAGTTATCAATATACAGAAATTACCGAGTATATGCGTGTGTGATATTGAGCTGGAAAGGCATAACAAGTATTGGGTAAATATATGTGTCATTTTGAGTTGTTAATATGTATGGTATGAGATAGGATAAAAAAAATATAGATGGATATATTTACATATATATGGGGTGGCGGATACATATATGGGTTACTGAAGTTGTTGATGTGTAGTTAATTATGAATATGCGAGGAAATGGAATTAAAAAGGGTCTTTTTTGTAAAATTCTGCACAGCCGTGGTCATGGCAAAATTTTAGAGAAATTTAAATACTATTTTGAAATAATTAGTATGATATTTTTAGGCCATATATTTAGGCCATGTCATTATAAGTATTTGGGGGCTAAATAGTTATAAATAAATTTTAGTTTGATTTAAAAGATGGTATACAACAATTCTGGTGCAAGCCATAATTCTATTAATTATAGTTACTTAGGAATGTATTAGGAAATGTTGGTATAATTATAAGCTTCTAATATGGCCCAAATGAATTTTAAAACCTTATGAAAATATCCTAAATAAATGAATAAGTCACACATGGGTCAAAATGTAAAAAGAGAAATATAGAGTATAAATAATAATAATCGAGAGGGATAACCTTTTGGGATCAATATTTATGAGTATAAAATATGAATTTTATAAAATTAGGGGTAAATTGTAAAACTAAGAACCTATGGGGGTAGTTTCGTAAGTGCTATCAAAACCGGTCAAAGAATGATTTAAGTGGTCAACCTTGACCACGTATGAAGGTTGACCAAATTAAAATGATAAGGATGATTATTTTAAGTATTTAAAGAAACATTAAGTTAAAAACAATAATATAAAAAGATTAGGGGAGTGTATGTAACTACCGGAATTATAAGGATCAAAATGTAAATATGGGAACCTTTGAGGTTTGTTGGAAATTTTAGAGAACTCTGGGGTAAGCTTAATGATTTAATTAATTAAGAGTTATACTATATAGTTAAGTATGAAATTGTGACAATTATAAAGTTTAGGGGTAAGCAAGGTAATTACCGAAAGCCTTGGGGCATAAAACGGAAGTTTCAGTATTTAAGGGGGTTAGTATAAAATTCTGGAAAGGTCTTGGAGTTTAATGGATGATATAAATTAAATAAGGATTGTAATATATGGTTTAGGAATTAAGGGTAACAATTATAAAATCTATGGGTATAAAACTTAATTACCGAACTATTTGGGTATAAGAAAGGAACATAAAGACCTTAGGGGTCAGCTTGTAATTTCGGTGAAGTTTTGGGTTAAAATGAGGTTTAAATAATTAAGGTGTATAATGTAAGGTTTAAGTAATTAAAATGGAAGTTTATAAAACAAAGGGGGTTATAATGTAATTATGAGGGAGATGTGGGTGAACAATCAAATTTGAATAAGCTGAGGGGTTATCCGTATATTATATTATATATACATATGTATGTATATTATAATGTTAAGATACCTTATGTTATAAATAATGAGGTAAATAATATAACAAGTATGGAATATGGGGGTGGTTTGTAAATAGACAAACATGTGAGATGACATAGGAATTTCCGGAAGAATATTGGGCTATTAGGAAATTACGTACACATTATATGTATATAATAATGTTTGAAACCTTAGTTTATAATTTAATAAGACTAGAAATGTAATTCTTATAATATATAGGTTAATCTCATAAATAATCAAACTATGAGGGGAAGATTGTCGTTACCGAAAATATATATATATATATATATATATATATATATATATATATATATAGGGTGTTTGGAAAATTTTTAAGTTTGAACATACTGTATATTATAAAGTCTTGGGTGACGTAATGAGACATTATATTAAGTATGAAAGGATATATTATAAGAGGAGGCTCTATAATAATTTTATCATGTGAACTCGTAACCTAGCTCGAGGGTATAACATGCATAACAAGCCACATACGATATTATGCCACTGCGAGTAGAAACGTAAATGTAACGAAATCCGTATTGTAAATGTTTACAGTGGGGTAATATTTTACATGCACGCGAACCATACGTAAACAATGACATATAGTTACAACTATAATATATATGTAATTGTTTGTATATATATATACATGTATAGATAAGCCGTTCATCTACATAAAAAAATAACTACACGAACCAGTTTGTATTGCGGAATGTTTAAACGTCATGCGTACAACGTTAATGTTATTTCCGTGTGCTTGTACACCAACAATTACGCAAACAAAACGTGAATGAAACTTCCATGAGATAAGTAATAGTACCGTAGCGACAACTACGCACTCGTAAACTATAAGAGTGGCTGAAACCTAATTCTTTAAGGCTAACGACCATCGAGATAAACAAGAGGTCAATTAAGAGTTAGACACGGGATGGAAGTACGGGTTGGTCTAGGTTAGTGAAGTAAATACGAAATACGTATGTACGTACTGATATTAGAACAATGTGTATACCAGAGATACGAGTGTGTAGACACGAGCACTGTGAGCGTTAGAGCCTACGCGGGGGTTATCACGCGGGCGACAACGATGTAAGGTATGTTGGATTCTATGGTCTGAACCCTGATGGATTCTTTGAGTTCAGACATTTGTGTGCTAATTGCTTAAGATGATATGGATGAGTATGCATGTGTTTATGAAATGTTACTTACTCGAATATCTAGCGTTTTATTATTTGTGCGCGAACACCTTTGGCTATAGATAACGATAATCATTTAACGACGATACTATTGGTAAAGCGATGAGTACGACACAGTAAAAAATACTCAGATTATCTAAGACTTAAAATTTAGGAAGAAAGGTTCGGTATTACCAACCTTAGAGCATTGGCACAGAACATGAATATAACCTAGAGTCAGTTAAAACACTTAACTATGGAGAGATGGAGGTTGATGAGGTGGTGTGAGATATGTACGGGGAAATCCTGGTCTGCATTCGTTCCAGCAGGTTGCGCAGTGTGATCACCAGAGGGGAGTCCAGGCATGGAGCCCCTCGTTGAGGAATCCAAGGATCGTCTTAGATCGTTGGCGTTGGGTACTAACGTAGGTACATGGCTTCGGGCCACACGGATGTTTCTCACGAGACGTCGGGGAAGCCAAATGATCTTGAATCATTGGCAATGGGACTACTGTCCAATAATAACCAAAACTTGGTGAGGTGTTAATGGGGAATTGTCCATCTAACGTGACACCCAAAGGATGATGAGAGAGTTGGTAGGAGCGGGGCTCCAGACGATTGAATAACGAACTTGCGATTACGATTTCGATCTGGCGACTATTGTGCATGGTTATTAATATGTTGTTTGTGGTGATTACTTGGAGAACTGTTGCGTGTTTACATTCCGCTTTTACAGTCTTTTATATATACTTGTAAACTGGAACAGCATGAAAATTGAATAGCATGCTAATCAAGACGGCTAATTAACTCATGTGGCCTAAAGGCAATTAGGATCATATAGTTCAACATACTCAGCCTCGTGCTGAGCCTTTTGGCAACCACATTTTTGCAGGTATACTATGATTGACGCCGGAGTGCGGGATGGGGTATGGGTTTAATTTTGATTAGACGGTATGTGTAGGAGTTTTCCGGACTATGGCATTGTATTAAATGTGCCAAGTGGTGGTTGTGGTATATTATGATTCTTAATAGTTGCTCACTAGTTCTTAGGTTGATATGGATTACTTATGGGCTGGATGGTTTGTGATACATTTGATAAGCGTTAGGAGTTATGTTAATCTCGTCATCACTGCGGATGGATGGTTAAGTAGTTGGATGGATGGTTGTGACACCCGCCTAGATAGTGAGAGTGTTCCGCTGTGAATGTTACGATTACTACGTCTTTAATTTATGTTGCGATTACATGGTAATTATGGTGAGGATTAGTACTAATAGACGGGGGTGTTACAAAAAGTGGTATCAGAGCGGAGTACCGCTCTGATGACGAGACTAGTAACGAGAATGCGTTGTTTAAGATGAGAACTAAGGAACAGTGAGCATAGGACTTATCATGGGGAAACATGGGAAACGTGGTGAGGATCCGTAACTAGAAAATTCCTAGAAATGCGAAATATACTTGAGTTTTGCCTTGTAAAGGCACTGTAAATGTAGATAGGTTATGAATACACAAATCGCAAACTCCTTATGTAAACATATCGATTACCCTGGAGGTACCATCTGAAAGATGAAAGATATACGTGTAATTACACGATTAGGTAAACCACCGCCGCTATGTAGACGAACAAAGTAGAGATGAGGGATACGAAGACGTGAGAGGACTGTCGTTCCCATTATACCAATCTTCTATGGCCATAACTACGACCAGTAAACTATGTGCAATAGGCAATCTTGGATGCCTAGCCCCACCCCCCTCATCCCGGGAAACTAATGGAAAATGAAGAACACAGAAAGATTAAAGGTTCCTCCAATCGGGAAGACCCGACCTGGCCGAAATGAAAAATTACACCGACAACGCGGAACCGGAACTTAAACGCAAAAACCTGAATTTTTGGGATACCCGGGCACTGAGCCTGACGCTCAGTGCGGGACAAGTAATCCTACAACCTTATGTTGATTTCATAGGAAGAATAGACAAACGCATTACATACGCGATGCATAAAGCCGGCTAGATTGACTTGCCTTGGAAAGACCCTCCTCATTTTCAAAACCTTTTCACCTCTTCAAAGCCCTTTTAAATACCTCTTACCCATTCTTTCAACACATACTAATCAAGCCTACGGACGAAAGACGGGAGTATACAGGCAAGGTGCACCGAGTCATTAGACCAGGCACGACCCTACTCGAAAAAGCCTAACCAATGATGAGTAAACTACCATCACAAAAGAAATTAAAATACAAAATAAAGACTAAAGAGGATCGACTACCAAACGTCAGAGTAGATCTAAAACTGAGTTACACATAGAGTACTTAGGCGAGTAAGGGAGGCATAAATTAGAAAACCCTAAGACGTGAAAAAGGAGATGGGACGGGCACCTAGAGTGCTAACCCGATCCCAATCCATAGAGAGACTGACAACCCTTATAATTCAATAGTTTGAGCTGAGTACGATGTCAAGTAACGCCTACTATTACATATTATAGATGACGCATCCATCGACCATAAACACTGGACAAACACCCGAATCAATCCCAAAGATCTCAGATAACATCACAACGTGGGAACCCTGAATTCCTAAATTATGATGAGGAGAGAACGAATATAACTAACAAGATGTTCTAAAGCCGGAAAAGGCCGAATTATGAAAACAGTCGAAGCAAGCATACAACATGATAGGCGGATTCAACTAAATACCGCACTATAGACATTACTAAAAGCTACTTATATATGTTTTGGAGATTGAAAACCCAGAAATTTATGAGTACGAAAGCAATTCAGTAGGGCTACGTGTTGGGAAGATATATCCATATACTCTTATCCAAATAACAAACCGATACTTGACTTATTATGAGACACATGTCCTACTCCATTCACATGAACATGGACGAGTATATGTCTATTTCGACGGCTCAAGTACGTGAATAGGAGTAAAAGGATGTATAAATTTGAATAAAAAAAAAAATTTAACTCCCAATATAATATAAACTATAATACAAGTAATGTAATATATGACTCGGTGTGAAACCGATGTAGGACCAAGTAAGAGGATTAGTTTCTGATAAACTGATTGGTTATAACCAATGGGACTCAGTACCACGAATAGTGAGATGGGTTGTTTATGAGTGTATGATATGACCGTGAGTGGTTTGATAGTAAAAAGATTAGCCTTATATTGGGTATTCATCACGTAACGAAAGTCTTAAGAAGATAAAAAAAAAAACTTAGAAATAGGAAAAAGTTGAGATTGTTTGATATTTGATGTGGGAGGTCGAACTTGACCCTGGTCAAGTCAAGGGAAACCAAACACAAATTGGAGAGAAGGGATAATTCAACACCGATGCTGACCACGTCGGGGTTGGAAAGTTCCTGAAACTCCCTACAAGTGGTCACGAATAAACCTGAATTGAACAGGTGTCTATTTTTAGTTCTAACATAGTGATAAAGTATAAAGGTATAAATAGGTGTAAGGTGTGTATTGTGTAAATTGATAGGAAGATTATCTAGGGTATCCTATAAAGGATAAATGGTTAGAATGACTCCACAAATATTGGGAATATAGTCGATTATATAAGAATGCTTGGGATAACTATAACATGGTGCATGTTAATTAATTGATTACCAATTGAGTAATACACCCCTATAAATACAATTGAAGGTATCCTCAACCAATCTTCTAAACTATAACTACACCGCTATCTGTAAGGAAAGATTAGTGCCCAAATCTTTACAATAAACCCCTGATGAGTGTGTGAAATGAGAACCTACCTGTAAACCTGGTAGAGTTGAAGAATAGAAATTTTATATGAACACTAAGGCAAGTTGTCTTCAAGTCCACATGAGCAAATTCCATTGTGAGGAATACATACTTCTAACTAGGAACCTCAGCGGAAATCTTATTACTTAGCATATAAGAAACAGGCGATTAAAACCGTACCTATATGATCAGTGACTAACGAACTGACGAAGACAGGAACCTTTCTACGTTATGTACAAGGATACACGACAAAATCATAGTCCAGATCCTACACTAAATACATGAACTGAATACAGTGACAGTTAAACAAATACCGGTACCACGGATTGACGATCCGTTGATCAGCCAAAAAGAAGTTTCGGTGATCTCTAGCACTAACTTAAAATCCGAAAATCTTCAACCGCAGATTATAGGAAGTGATGTATAGAAGACTGAAAATACCATACATTAACACAACTTTACCTAAACTGACTGTAGTCGTAAACGTGAACCGATATAGAATATGTAACCAATTAACACCCAAGTACTACCTTTAGAAAGGAGTATCACAACCAACACGTCACTAGAAGCACACGAGTCTAGGAGAGCGAAGTATCGCCTCTAACCATCTTTCTAATCCATGCCACTAGGGCAACAACACCTACGACAAGATAACTTAAGCAAGAATTAATCAACATCAGATGACACCAAGGATATCTATTAAAAAGGAGACTGACAATAGAATACTTCAGTAACCGTGTGACGGACACTACGAGTGTACAAAAATGAGACGTGGGACGACCACACTCTGATAGGAGCATGTGGGCCTGACAGACTCATTCGTGAGTTAGACAGGTAAGTAGTAATGTATCAGTAGGGTACCCCATGCATGTAGACATGTAGTGTAAGGAACACGAGAAGTAGTCAACTTCGTGCCAAGGTCAGTGATGCAAATCCAGACCAGTGCAGTCAATTACCTCGAATATGGACGAGAAGAGCCTCAGTTAAACCAACGGGGCTAGAGGAGCCAAGGACCTTGAATACAATACGACCAGCGTCGTAACCCCGCAGCAAAGTGGTTAATGCACAGTGAAGACAAAAGAAACCTTTCAAGTCGTGATCGCTAATGACATAGATATGGAAACCCATAGAAAGGACGGCTAATATGTGAAAACCTCATAAGGATCAAGCAAATTCTTGACGTCCAGAGGAACCCACCAAGGGATGTGAACCTAAAACACATGATTACACAATAGAGGAAGGCAGAGCTAGTATACTAGCGGACGCCTTAAGCGAGAAATAAATGTTAGGATAACTAACAACCGTCAAACCGACTAGGACATGGTACGCATAGAAGTAACCATCATGAACAGCCATTAGTAAGAAATATGTGGGTGAAAATAGTCGAGTGAACCTCGCATAGAAGGAAGAGAAATGAAGGCTGAAGCGGTAGAACTCTAGTACAAGCACAACAAATAGATTCCCCTGGCAGAAAGCATGATGAACCATACGAACATTGTTGCTAGCCGGACACACGAGAAGATAATATACATCAACATGAAGTAAGTAGCAAAGAAATACAACAAACATTACCCCGGAACAAGACCACCTAGAGACATGGATGACAAGCATTATCTCCATAGACATAAAGGCTTAGTATTACAAAGACGAGTGCAAAGAGCACTAAGTACTAACGATAGCCAATGTCATATTGCATTTCAAACTGAAGATCAGTGAGATAAGATACGCGCATGTACGCTAGTAATCCAACCATAGAATATACGACTAGATCTAATCGTGCACGCCTACAATCGAAGTTACCGCGCCGATTTTGATACCTCTGTTTCCAAATTAAGAAAAGACCGTGGACAACATTGTCATATTGGAACGAGGTCAGCAATAACTTGCCACTTATAAACAATCTACAACATGTCGATAACAATGAAAAGGGGCAAACTAAGTCTATGTTCATAGGTCTGCACCTCATTACGGAGCGAGTGGGTCCATTAGAATGAATTTGAGAGAGAGCACAAAGAACACAAAGAAGTCCGTGCCTCACCCTTCATATGTTTTAGAGCCAAGAAACTAGAATCATACCCGTCTCTCTCGGATACGAGGAAAATCCACTCCAAAGGCGGAAGACGCCACATGAGAGTTGGAGAACTCTACGAGAGCCAAGTATCCAGCGCTCTTCATTGAGCGGATGTTGTATACTTGTGGGGTGCGGGGCAACCCTTTTTAAGGGGGGTAGAGCCTCTTGGCATGCACTTGTGTACACTAGGCTTTGATTGTTTGTTGTGTGATTTGTTGTACGTGCGAGACATACTTGGTATTTTTTATATCTGCGGTGATGTTTTGTGTATGTTATACATTGGATGGATACGTCCTTAGCGGCGTTTGTGATTTATATACTATTATGTTTGGTAAAGAATGGAATGGAATTAATAGACACTTCGGGGAAGTGGTCTAGATGGTAGAATTGATATAGCCCTTGGCATATTAGCCATTTTGTTTATGTTGTGGATGTATGTTGATTTCATGAATGTGCTTTAAGCACTTGAGATATATTGGTGATATGTATGTGCCTAGAAACTTGAACTATTATGTATGAATGTCCTTCGGGACTTGTGACATATACATATGTGTGGTTGGTTTAGTTTGGAAACTAGTGGTAGAATAGAACGTTGGAACTTTAGAATTGATAGGACTGGATGGATTTGAACCTTGAGATTCGTTAAGTAGGTAGATACATATTCGATTTAGACAACTTCGGGACGAAGTTCTTTTAAGGGGGGTAGACTGAAATATCCCGAATAATTACTACTTTAAATTAGTGAATATTAAATTAAATTATGAGCAACAATTACCAAAAACGTTATGGTATAAAAATATAGTTCCAAACGGATATTACATGAAACTCCAAAAAGTAACATCGCATGTACAGATTGGTACGTATAATAAACACCACTAGTATATCGTAAGAAGGTATACGAACATTTTATATACTCTAGACAATTATAGACTCAAAACAAAACTCATATATATATATATATATATATACACACTTCTAAACCGAAAATATTATGAACAATACACATTATATATCACTAACCTATATCTATATATATATATATATATACCAATGTTACAATGTTAACAATTGGGAAGAAATTTGAATTCCCTCCAAACCTATAACCGGCTGCACCCCTACAAAAAAAAAAACATCATTAGCAGTACAACCTAACTCCTCATATTGTCAACTGTTCTCTCCTGCAACAACACCCAATCCGTTCATTCTTTCCCATCACCGACACTAAAGTACAGGCACCACTCCATTCTCTTCTGCCTATCTCCACGGCAGTTTTAGCTTTCTTCCTCCCTGGTACACTCTCGACAACAACAACAGAAGAGAAAATGAGCTGAGAGAACCACCCCAGTCCCAGCCTTCTTCCTTTTGTTGCAGTGAACTCAGCACACCCAAAAAAAATCGGTAGCACACAGAACAAACCAGTAAGAACATTCATCCTGTTCTCTCTTTTCCTGCGGTTTCAACCGTTCCTTTTTATTCAAGCCTTGCTCCACCTTGGCTAGCTACTACGGCAGTAAACCATCAACAATTTCACTGCTCACCATCGGTACCAATAGAGGAACAAGTAACAAGAAAAAAAAAACAGAATGATACGAGCGGTAACGACAGTGGAGCAGACAACGGAAGAAAACAGTAAGCTGCAGTCACCTTCTTCTTCTTCTTCTTTTTCCGCACCGGTTTTCTTTTCTTCCATCTCTTCCACTTCATCCCACCTCCTACTCTTCTCTGATTTTAGTAGCCCAACATACAAGAGAAAGCACCCCAGTTGCAACTGAACGTCAAGAAGCAGCATCAACAAGGAGAAAATCAGTAAGACAGCTTCCTCTTCTCCTTTCCTTTCTCTGCACAAGTCTCCAGTCCTGCTTACTTTTCCTTGGTCGCCATAACAAGGCAGCTGGCCCCCTCTGCTTGAAACTCTAATAGACCCCTCAACCTAAGCCATCTCAGTTCGTGATCAGCAGGAAGACTACAACCACGAACCAAGGCCTGAAAATCAGTCGGGAACTACACCAAAGGAAGAGAGATTCTCTTGTGTTTACCGGTAAGCAAAAAAAAAAAACCTTGTTAAAACTACCCCTTCCTTGTTCTGTTATGCCGAGAAAAAAATACCCCACTCTGATGACTCCTGTCTGTCTTGTATACTCCCGGTGATGGTGCTATGCCAGCCCTCCCTTTTGAGCAGAAAACCAGCGAATGACTCCATGAAAGGAGTTTTAAAAAAAAACAAGAAACAAGGTGAGCATGGGCATCATGGCTGTATAAGCTTCCCTTCTGCGTATTCTAAAAGAAAAAAAAATTTATACTGAAACGTCCTTGTTTCTAGTTGACCGAGGCAGTAAACACATCCCTGCAAACAGCAAACAGACCTTGGATTTGGGAGAAGTTTCCTTTCAGTAACTGAACCAAGGTAACTAAGGACTATACTCTTTTCTAAAGATATCAAACTTACCAATTGAATACTGCATAATAAAACCGAAAAGGGTGTGTATCGTTGAATTATAATGGATAGCAAATGATGTATGTACATACGTGTATTGTTTTGAGATGATATTACACAGCAGGTAGCGGTGCTAAGTTAGTAAACCATGTGAGTATATGTGGCCAGTAAAGTCATAATGCGTATATATAAAAAAAAAATGTTAGTTTAGATGTGAATGGAACCGCAAAAATCAGGGGGTATATATACATGTTGAGTTATCAATATACAGAAATTACCGAGTATATGCGTGTGTGATATTGAGCTGGAAAGGCATAACAAGTATTGGGTAAATATATGTGTCATTTTGAGTTGTTAATATGTATGGTATGAGATAGGATAAAAAAAATATAGATGGATATATTTACATATATATGGGGTGGCGGATACATATATGGGTTACTGAAGTTGTTGATGTGTAGTTAATTATGAATATGCGAGGAAATGGAATTAAAAAGGGTCTTTTTTGTAAAATTCTGCACAGCCGTGGTCATGGCAAAATTTTAGAGAAATTTAAATACCATTTTGAAATAATTAGTATGATATTTTTAGGCCATATATTTAGGCCATGTCATTATAAGTATTTGGGGGCTAAATAGTTATAAATAAATTTTAGTTTGATTTAAAAGATGGTATACAACAATTCTGGTGCAAGCCATAATTCTATTAATTATAGTTACTTAGGAATGTATTAGGAAATGTTGGTATAATTATAAGCTTCTAATATGGCCCAAATGAATTTTAAAACCTTATGAAAATATCCTAAATAAATGAATAAGTCACACATGGGTCAAAATGTAAAAAGAGAAATATAGAGTATAAATAATAATAATCGAGAGGGATAACCTTTTGGGATCAATATTTATGAGTATAAAATATGAATTTTATAAAATTAGGGGTAAATTGTAAAACTAAGAACCTATGGGGGTAGTTTCGTAAGTGCTATCAAAACCGGTCAAAGAATGATTTAAGTGGTCAACCTTGACCACGTATGAAGGTTGACCAAATTAAAATGATAAGGATGATTATTTTAAGTATTTAAAGAAACATTAAGTTAAAAACAATAATATAAAAAGATTAGGGGAGTGTATGTAACTACCGGAATTATAAGGATCAAAATGTAAATATGGGAACCTTTGAGGTTTGTTGGAAATTTTAGAGAACTCTGGGGTAAGCTTAATGATTTAATTAATTAAGAGTTATACTATATAGTTAAGTATGAAATTGTGACAATTATAAAGTTTAGGGGTAAGCAAGGTAATTACCGAAAGCCTTGGGGCATAAAACGGAAGTTTCAGTATTTAAGGGGGTTAGTATAAAATTCTGGAAAGGTCTTGGAGTTTAATGGATGATATAAATTAAATAAGGATTGTAATATATGGTTTAGGAATTAAGGGTAACAATTATAAAATCTATGGGTATAAAACTTAATTACCGAACTATTTGGGTATAAGAAAGGAACATAAAGACCTTAGGGGTCAGCTTGTAATTTCGGTGAAGTTTTGGGTTAAAATGAGGTTTAAATAATTAAGGTGTATAATGTAAGGTTTAAGTAATTAAAATGGAAGTTTATAAAACAAAGGGGGTTATAATGTAATTATGAGGGAGATGTGGGTGAACAATCAAATTTGAATAAGCTGAGGGGTTATCCGTATATATATATATATATATATACATATGTATGTATATTATAATGTTAAGATACCTTATGTTATAAATAATGAGGTAAATAATATAACAAGTATGGAATATGGGGGTGGTTTGTAAATAGACAAACATGTGAGATGACATAGGAATTTCCGGAAGAATATTGGGCTATTAGGAAATTACGTACACATTATATGTATATAATAATGTTTGAAACCTTAGTTTATAATTTAATAAGACTAGAAATGTAATTCTTATAATATATAGGTTAATCTCATAAATAATCAAACTATGAGGGGAAGAGATTGTCGTTACCGAAAATATATATATATATATATATATATATATATATATAGGGTGTTTGGAAAATTTTTAAGTTTGAACATACTGTATATTATAAAGTCTTGGGTGACGTAATGAGACATTATATTAAGTATGAAAGGATATATTATAAGAGGAGGCTCTATAATAATTTTATCATGTGAACTCGTAACCTAGCTCGAGGGTATAACATGCATAACAAGCCACATACGATATTATGCCACTGCGAGTAGAAACGTAAATGTAACGAAATCCGTATTGTAAATGTTTACAGTGGGGTAATATTTTACATGCACGCGAACCATACGTAAACAATGACATATAGTTACAACTATAATATATATGTAATTGTTTGTATATATATATACATGTATAGATAAGCCGTTCATCTACATAAAAAAAATAACTACACGAACCAGTTTGTATTGCGGAATGTTTAAACGTCATGCGTACAACGTTAATGTTATTTCCGTGTGCTTGTACACCAACAATTACGCAAACAAAACGTGAATGAAACTTCCATGAGATAAGTAATAGTACCGTAGCGACAACTACGCACTCGTAAACTATAAGAGTGGCTGAAACCTAATTCTTTAAGGCTAACGACCATCGAGATAAACAAGAGGTCAATTAAGAGTTAGACACGGGATGGAAGTACGGGTTGGTCTAGGTTAGTGAAGTAAATACGAAATACGTATGTACGTACTGATATTAGAACAATGTGTATACCAGAGATACGAGTGTGTAGACACGAGCACTGTGAGCGTTAGAGCCTACGCGGGGGTTATCACGCGGGCGACAACGATGTAAGGTATGTTGGATTCTATGGTCTGAACCCTGATGGATTCTTTGAGTTCAGACATTTGTGTGCTAATTGCTTAAGATGATATGGATGAGTATGCATGTGTTTATGAAATGTTACTTACTCGAATATCTAGCGTTTTATTATTTGTGCGCGAACACCTTTGGCTATAGATAACGATAATCATTTAACGACGATACTATTGGTAAAGCGATGAGTACGACACAGTAAAAAATACTCAGATTATCTAAGACTTAAAATTTAGGAAGAAAGGTTCGGTATTACCAACCTTAGAGCATTGGCACAGAACATGAATATAACCTAGAGTCAGTTAAAACACTTAACTATGGAGAGATGGAGGTTGATGAGGTGGTGTGAGATATGTACGGGGAAATCCTGGTCTGCATTCGTTCCAGCAGGTTGCGCAGTGTGATCACCAGAGGGGAGTCCAGGCATGGAGCCCCTCGTTGAGGAATCCAAGGATCGTCTTAGATCGTTGGCGTTGGGTACTAACGTAGGTACATGGCTTCGGGCCACACGGATGTTTCTCACGAGACGTCGGGGAAGCCAAATGATCTTGAATCATTGGCAATGGGACTACTGTCCAATAATAACCAAAACTTGGTGAGGTGTTAATGGGGAATTGTCCATCTAACGTGACACCCAAAGGATGATGAGAGAGTTGGTAGGAGCGGGGCTCCAGACGATTGAATAACGAACTTGCGATTACGATTTCGATCTGGCGACTATTGTGCATGGTTATTAATATGTTGTTTGTGGTGATTACTTGGAGAACTGTTGCGTGTTTACATTCCGCTTTTACAGTCTTTTATATATACTTGTAAACTGGAACAGCATGAAAATTGAATAGCATGCTAATCAAGACGGCTAATTAACTCATGTGGCCTAAAGGCAATTAGGATCATATAGTTCAACATACTCAGCCTCGTGCTGAGCCTTTTGGCAACCACATTTTTGCAGGTATACTATGATTGACGCCGGAGTGCGGGATGGGGTATGGGTTTAATTTTGATTAGACGGTATGTGTAGGAGTTTTCCGGACTATGGCATTGTATTAAATGTGCCAAGTGGTGGTTGTGGTATATTATGATTCTTAATAGTTGCTCACTAGTTCTTAGGTTGATATGGATTACTTATGGGCTGGATGGTTTGTGATACATTTGATAAGCGTTAGGAGTTATGTTAATCTCGTCATCACTGCGGATGGATGGTTAAGTAGTTGGATGGATGGTTGTGACACCCGCCTAGATAGTGAAAGTGTTCCGCTGTGAATGTTACGATTACTACGTCTTTAATTTATGTTGCGATTACATGGTAATTATGGTGAGGATTAGTACTAATAGACGGGGGTGTTACAAGAGTACCCACATCTGTTTACTTGATATTCTGCTATTCGGATGTGATTCACGTTAAGGGCGGTACGAGGGCGTACTTTGTCTCTTTTAAGGGGGATATACTCACATACTCCTCCTTCGTTATCTCATCCGGATTATGCCTTGTTGCATTGTTAGTAGAGGGATATTAGTGTGAAAGTGTGTGTGTGTACGTAGTTTTACGTTATGGCATAGTAGTTTGTCACGTTTGTGTTTTGTTTCAGTTTATATTTTGATTCAGTTTGATTTGATTTCGGTACTCTCAAGCGGAATGTTCAAATGGAAGTAAAGGATTGGATTGGTATGGAATTTCATTGGAATTATTATTGTCTCAGCACACCCGAAGCGGTGTGAGTGCCTATTAGTTGATTTTTAAACTTCGAGGCGAAGTTACTTTTAAGGGGGATATACTAAAATACCCCTAAATTAATTTAAATTAATTTAGGGGGATTTCTTTTATTAAATATTAAATTATTATTGGAATTATGAATATTAAATTATTATGTGGAATTATGAAATTTATTTAGGGGATTTCTCCTATTTAACCCTAAAGAATACAATGAAACATTTAGTTATTATATATTATTATATAGTATTATGAATTTAATAATAAGATTTATAAGTCAATAAATCTTAGGAAAATTTATAAACACTCCAACTATTATAAAGATTTTAGGAAGTGTTGGAACATTGTTTTGAAACATAAAAGTCAATATAAAATTCTAGAAACCCTAAAGCCTTTAAAGCCTTGCTAGGGTTGACTTTTTGAGAATGGTCAAACCAGGCCATGAACCCTATACCAATAAATAGGTTATGGAAAACCTTGAAGATCGATAAAAAGAACGTCAAAAACGGATCATCCTAGCCAAAGTTATGATCAAATGAAGTTTAGAGTCAAAATTTTGAAAAAAAGTGACGTCGCAGGGGTTGCTGAAATACCCCTAAATATTTAACGTATTAAATCATAACACGTTTCATAATACGAACAATTAAATCTAGTATATGTATATACATGTGTTGTACGAACAATTAAATCTAGTATATGTATATACATGTGTATGTACGAATACGAAAACTACAAATATGTAACGTTACGAAATCGTAACGTTGTAATGAAATGATAACGTCGCATAACCCTATAACAATAAGCAAATAAATATAAAATGATATAGTACATAGTCCTACATATATATAAATAAGTGTGTAATAGTTATACAAAAAAATAGGAAAGGAGCAAGGACGCTCCCGCTGAGGTTCGAACCCGAGACCTCCCGTATACCTCATAAACGCTTTAACCGGCTGAGCTATGCTCAATTTCAGTAACTAAACCTAGTAAAACAACTAAGCTAATTACACAGAAAAGAAAAGAAAACAAAGAACCACACGCATCGGTCTCAGCTTCTTCTTCTTCGGTGCGGTATGATCGAGCTAAACAGAAAAAAAAAGAGTCAGTAAGCATTCCCTTATTTCCAGTTACCAGGCGACAGCTCGTCATTCTTTTACTCAACGCCATACCCTCCTAGTAACTTGGGCATCTCGGATGTCTCCAAATTCCCTTGGGAACTCACAGTGACGATTGTTTAATATTCTGCCCCTTACTCCCCTGTCTCTACCAGCCAATTAATATTCCACCCCAGTCATGTTCCTCCTCGCCTGCATGCCCACGCTAACAGCAGACCGGGACATTCTTTGCTACTCCTACGTGAAGGTAAGCCAAAGCCTAGTGACTGTTTTTCCTACCTCCTTGATTTCCTTCCTTCCCTGATCCTAAGTCTAACTGTGACACATAACTCCTCATCTTTGAATCAGTAGCTCAGGCCTGTCTACTCCCTGCCTTTCCGGTTGGTGTTCAAGCCCTGCGCATCAGAACAACCCTGGTAACTCGACAAGGTAAGAAGAGAGGGAGTTCTGTTCTTGTTACAACCTCCTGTTTTGCCCATTCCAGTAACTAGAAGTGGTAACTAGTAATACCTCCCTCTGTTTTTCTCCATGCTAGTGTGTTAAACTGCCTCGGTGAGATCATTCTAGAGCCAAGATCCCCAGCCACTAGTCCCTGATCAAGGTAAGAGAGCACTGCTAAAAGAAAACACAATCTGTATCTATCAACACTGGTTCACAAAGCTAAATCCAATAACAACTGAATGTGACGTTGGGTTTTTGTCCAGCTGAAGGACAATACCAGGGTGCGCCAAGGGCCAACTTAGGGTCAAACAAGCTTTAACACTCAAGGTAGAATTCCTAAACTCCAACTCGATCCGTGTTTGATAACTCTACAAAAAAAAACTAAGCTAACTGGTGTGGATAGAATTCTGTCTAGCTGATAACTACTCCAAACTCTGTAACTTTCTGTTTCTGCATATCAGTTCCTCAGGGGCATAGTCCATGCATGTTGTGAGTTACGTTGAGGATAGGGTCATGTTAATACAACTAGCTAAGCAACTAAGGTTCAAAAAGAAAATGGAAGAAAACTACTCCTGCTAACAGTTCCTGTCTCTGTTATCAGTTGAACTGCATGCATGAAGTTTCAGTAAATTAACACCATCGTGGTTTCTGTTAAGATCTCAAGTCTTGAGCAAACACCCACCCACATAACCCACCTAATTAATCTATTTACACTTGGGAAACCAGAATCCAAACTAAAAAACAGAAGAAAAGCAATGACAGAAGAAGAAGAAAAAAAAACCGTGGCAGTTTCTGTTCCAGTCTTGCATTCTATCAGTTGTCTAGTTCTTAGTGTTTCAGATTGTGTGAGGAATCACTACTACACTATATTGTCTTGGGTGGTCTTAGTGATTGAAAAAAAAAGAAACTGTATCAAGACATTTAACGAAGAAGCTAGGAAAGAAAACAAAGAAACACAAGGGGGGGTGAGCAAACCAGAACTGAAACAGAAGTGAGTATCGGTTTTCAGTTTTTCAGTAAAGGTGGTTTTCTGTAGCTTCCACTTAGGGTCTTGGGTTGTCCTAGTACTGGAACTGTAATAAGACACGCGAGTAGGTAATTGAAGCAGTGAGGAAGACCCAAAGAACAGATTAGGTAACCGGAGCAAAATAACAGAGAAAAAAAAAATATCAGTTTTGCATTCCAACCTACAGTTGCTACTGAGGACATAGGTCTGTATGATTCTGCTACAGAAGACTTTAGCAGGTTGTAGTTGAGTGGTTATTGAGTCTAAAGCACCCTAACCCATTTAAGTAAATATTTAAGCACCGTGGGAAAGAGAGAGAGACAAGTAACAATAGGAAATGTGACAGTCCATGGTCTGTTACAATCAGATCAGTTTAGGTTTCAGTTTCTCAGTCCTGAATTTGTGTTCCTGTATATCAGCTTCTCAATACTGAATGTCACGTGGGTTATTTAGGGTTTAAAAGCTTAACTGAAATACCTAATTAAATGAGTGGGCAAGGTGTGAAAACAGAAAACAAATTTGAGACACAGACTGTAAACAAACAGACTGAAATGAGAGTAAAATATCAGAATGTGAAAGTTTCAGTTCCTAAAATTTCTGAAAGTCTGGTTTCGGTATAACCCTCGGCAGAGTGGTTGAAAGGGGTGTAATGGATGGGCAATGATATTAAATGCTACCCAATACTCTTATGTGAGGTTGTAAACCATTTGGGACAGGATAGTAATTGAAGGACCATGACAGAAAAAAAAAGAAAGAATAAACATAATCTGTAACAGATGGGAAACTATAACAGAAAAGAATCAATAAGAAACCACAACAGATCTTACTTGCAGTTTCTGTGTAGATTTGTTCTCAGAGGGTGTGTCTTGCTCCTTGAGTTGGAAACGAAACTAGAGTCTTGTAAACAGTCTTAGCTAAGTATGTAAGTTAGCTGGAGGAGGTTGTAGGTCGGTGTAGGAAAAAACAGAAAGGAGATTGAGGTGACAGAAACCAGCTCTAACAGAAAGTTCACATCAGGTTATCAGTTTCTGTAGTCTAGTAATAACTACCGTTTGCATTACCTGTATTCCATTCTTCCCAATTTACAGACCGTGTGTAAAGAGGTCTTAGGTGTGCAGACCTGATTGCCTTGGGTTATCTGAAAACTTAAAAAGAAACCAAGATGATAAAATTAATTGTGGTGTCGAGCTCAGTTTCAGGTGGTGGTCAATTTCAGTTTTCTGTAACAGATTCACTAAGATATTAGAAGAGTTGTGGTGTCTTGGGTATAGGTTAGAAAGGTTGTCAAAAGAGGTAAATTAAGTTGGCAGGTAGTTTGAGGAGTTAAGAATCGGGTAACTAGGACAAACAGAAAAGAAAATAAAGAGAAACAGCAGTCTGCCGGTTTAAGTCACAGTTTTGTTTTTCTGTTTCAGTGTCAGTTTGTTAAGTCTGTACAATGATATTCAGAGGGGTTGTCCTTGTGGTTTTAGGATTAACCTTGAGCTCTAAAAACTTATTAACTCACTAATTAAGTACAGGTACTTAGGAGGAAATAGGAAACAATTCGAAACAGAAAAGAAAGACCAGAAAAGAATCAGTTCCAATTTTCAGTTACAGTTTTTGTTCAGTTTCTGTACAGAAAGTTACTAAGCATTATTGTAATAGTTTTATGTCTAAAGAGGAGGTTTAACATGTAACTGGGTAAGGAGCACATAGGGGATGGATTTGAAGGAAAGAAATAACATTCAAACAGAAAAGAAGCAAGGAGAGGACATTGATCTCATGGGTTTTCATTTTTAGAGTTTCTGTTTTCCTTTTTGTATCGGTTCTCTGTCAAGTGAACTTCCAAGCTGTGGTCGGTGTATTCTGGATTAGCCTTGGGTCTAATACCTAGTAACACACAAACCTAAGTGACTTTAAGTTAGGGGAAAACAAAAATAAACCAGTTATGAACTTAGACATGGAGTCGAATGTAACAGATTTTGTGTTTCAGTTTCGGTAGTATGGTTTCTGTAAAACTGTGTTGCTAAGGTGTTATAAGGGTGATTCTAACTAAATAATGAATTCAAATAATAGCTAATGAACATAACTAGGATACCAAAACATGTGGGGAAAGTTGTACATCAATTACTACCTTAAAAACGAAGTTAGTTAACATATTACAAAGGGCTCGCGTTTCAGATTTTGAAACTTTTGTATTTCTGTATAAATGAGTTCTAAGGGTATTCTAGGATCTATAATACCATTATACAAGTGTTAAAATACTACTCACCTATTTACCTAAGGAAGGAATACACCTTAGATAAGTCATATCTACGTTACACAAACTTGTTACATAATTATCTCTTAAAACGCCCTAAGACATTAACTAAGGAAAAAGGGCTTGATTAACATGTAAATAAAGATATGAAATATCCTAGGAGTAAGTTAAGCCTAGGGTTAATGCATGTGGAATTCTAAGAGTCAATCTAAACTAAGCGTGTAACAACATACCTAAGGAATAACATACGATATAAAGTGTCGTCACATAAAATAATGAGCTGACACATTGCTTTAATTAACTCTAGGATCGTAGCGTGCTCCGACCGGAACTCCGAGTGTGAGACGACTCGAACTAGCGAAAAAGGTATGGACATGTGTGGTTCGTATGTTGCCGTGTTACACGGCTTGTGTGCTGTGTGCCTTGTTTGATAATGACCTTAAGACTGGCATGAAATTGGATTGCTTGCTATGACTTGTTTATATGCTTGTTACATATATCATTGTGCATATTACTTGCGCGCACACAGTAGTGTAGTCCCTTCTCGCGATGAAACCTTGAGATGAAACACAACGAATTATGTGAACAAACAAGGAACTATATATAAGGAACACTTCTCTTAAATTATAGAGGACTTCTAGACGACACCCTATGGTGTCGAACTTATAACAATAAAGAATAGTAAAATACCAGCTGAAGGAACCCTTTTGGGGGTATTGAAGTGACCCCACGTTCTCGACGCATGACGCCGGAAATGGAGGATTGGCTATGGAGGAGACGCTCTTCAATACGTGGTGATAAGAGAACTCACAAATAAACCTTAACTAATCAAGGAAAGATTGGCACCTACATGATATGGTCACAGGACCTAACTATATCCCTAGACCTGGTGCAAGAGGAAAGAAAGAGAATACACTTTATGGAAACAAGAGTAAAAAGAATGAAAACACACAACGCTCGAATGATCCCATAGTGAGGATCGTTGGTATAATATACCGATGTACACGTTTGATTAGTTACATGATTGCTGTTGCTATACTAGCAACTTGTTATGCTTGGTTGCTTGTTTCTAACGTATTGCTACCTTGAAGTGTGTTTGATGTATGATGTGTTGTGGTGTGCCTTACTGCTTTATTATAGCATGTAATTTGACTTAATCATATTCGACCAAGTAGTCGTGTAGCCCGGTAACATGCGGGCTTCACACGTTCATACTCGGCATAGTTTGCTGAGTCCTTTATTTTTACAGGTATGAATCGAGAGTCAGACGGAGAGTAGGCACGGGTGACTACCGTAGGGGTAGTCCGTACGGGCAAGACTTTTTAGTAGTATGTTGTTAATGTATGGGTTATGACTTGTACTACTAAACCCTAGTTGTACTTTCGGATTATGTTGTTGAACTAAGAACTTATGTTGTAGATTCTTGGTACTTGGTCTGTAATTTCTGTTGTACTTGGATTTGATTGAGGTTTAATTCCAGTCATTCGGACCGCAGCTTGGTATTGATGTTGTTGTTGAGTCGACCGCGTAGGTGGTTGGCGTCTGTGACACCCGAGTAGAAGTAGTGAATCCGCTGCTTAGACTTACTAGGTCATCGTTGGTGCATCGTTCGGACTATTGATTGGTTAAATCGGGGTGTTACAGAAAGTGGTATCAGAGCGTAGTTGCGCTCTGATGATGGAACAGGGAAGTACCGAGAATAGGAAAACCTAAATTTGGGAAACGGGGTTAAGGGTTAGTTATGTGAGGCACGATGTTACCAATTTAAACCGCCAGCAAGGGCGATAACAACTTGCAGTAAGATTCTTGTGTATGTTCTAAACTAACAATGACATTCTTAGATGGCCGAGCGACGAGGACAAGGACGAGACCGCGATGCCACGACCCGGGACTACTACCATGCAACGTTCCAGGTCGAGATCACCGTCCAGATGCGGGACAAGGAATCCGCCCAGAAGAGAGAGGCGAAAGGTGGTGACTCAGAGGGCCGTAAACGGAAGAGTGCGGGCAAGAAGAAGTACTACCCGAGCAAGAGGCGAGTGAAATACCATGGGAGCAGGCCCACAGAGACATTTCAGCTAGGCCACCCGGCTATTGCGGCTAAGCCGCTACGCTCCTACCCATCCAAGGGGTCTGGAGCCGGCCCAAGCAAAAAGACCGAGCGCCGATTTAAATGTATGATGCACGAAGAACCACCCCGGGGTTGATTGCCAAGGCGAACCGGTAAAGTGCTTCTACTGCCGGAAGCGCGGGCACAGGGCCTTTGAGTGCTACGTGAATCCCGAGAGCGAGAGCTATAAGCCCGGTTATGGTGTGAAGGGTGACAGGGGAGCGGGATCCCGAGATCCCCAGAAGGCACCTACTCCGAGGCCAGGGGAGGCGGCCTTAAACATCATGGATCACCGAAGGACCGGACACCCCTTCAGCTGCAGGTAAAACCTAAAACCTCAAATGACTGCAAAGCATGACCAAGTCTTTGTGTGCCAAGTTGTATGACCATACATGAAATCTGGAAGGTTATTAGTACCACAAACAAAATATATATATATATATATATAATAACACTCATTGAGGGACCAATTTTTGAGGCAACTTGGGTCGACATGCTTAGCAGTCGACAGAACCCTACCTTACAAGTGAAGAGGGCCGAAACACCCTAAAATTTAGGAAATAAATAAAGCTTACGTAAGCAATTAAATAAGCCAAGGATTGGATTGAGATAAATTCTTCAACTCGTACACTCGAGAGGTTAATTTTAGAAAACCCCTCGTAAAACCATGAAATGAGAGGATATTGTTCAAGACAAAATTACACCATAAAATTGGTACAATCTATAATGCTTAATTAAGCATGGCACAAATTTTACGCACTAAAGTATAATATTACGGGATTCAATTAATTCCCTACCCCAACACAAGGAACAGATAAGAAAAAAAAATGGCAATAAATCCGCCACTATGTTCAAACATCTATCAAATATTTGTTCAAGGAGACCAAGTAAAAGGAGTTGTGGGCCATAAAGAATTAAGTTCCGATCATGGAGGAAAAGTTCCGAAAGAGGAGCTATTAAAAACAACCGCAAGCAACGCAACGGTAACCGTGGAATTCAATGTTATAAAAATATAAACCCTTTGGATCATATGCATATCATTAACTATGGTGATGGAAGAAGTGACCACACCTGCAATGTTGCTTCGCATGACATTCAATGCTCAAGCACCAACGCTATATGATAGTATTACTTAACAATTTGGTATTATACCATATATTACATACCACATTATTCATTTTAATAAACCATATCATATATACTTATATATATATACATATATTCTTGGTTTTACACATATATGTTTATATACATGCAATTTCTATTGGATTTAATCACATAACATATAGTTGCATGCATTGTGACAGTATTATTTCTTAAACTCCCATTCAAGGTATGAATTAGTCAACCTGACCTCTTGGTCAAATTAGTTGACTTAGTCAAGCATGTTGGCTTGACTAGTTTACCCAAGTACTTTAGTTCACGACATTCATCATAATATACGGTATTAAATAATGCATGTACTTTGCAATATGCTACCCCGGATTGTATAAATTACAGTTTATCAACTTTATTCATTCATAACACCCATCATTTAATATTGCATGGTTCTCAACCAAATTTTATACGTATTTTCCTACAAATATTAGTCACGCCTTTGTGCACGTACGAATATATATAACTTATAAAACTCCCTTTATTGGATGTTACATGTCATTATTTTATGTAAGGCGATTATTCTCACTAGTTTGTAATATATTATAGAAACTTATATTGAGATTCCTATCTTGATATCATGTAACATTTGTATAATACCATAATAAACTTTAAAAGTTCATTCATTTTACTCATTTTGTAAGCTCATTTATTCATTATTATCACAATTGTTTTATGTGAATAGTCTTACTTATACACTTATATCCACTTTAAATACCAACTGTATATGTGAAAGTTATATATATAACTTCTTATTTCAAATGTTTGTCAAGATTAATATTACTTAGCCAAGCAATTTCCAACCTCATGATTTAAATTCAATTATACAATATCGTATAACTTAATTTCTCCTACTCAGTATAACAACCATGACAAAAAGGGGACAAATTATTCACTATAACACCTGGGGTTAAACATAAGGCAAGAAGATTAAGAGAACCTAATCATATGGGGAGACTATGAATACGGTGCGGATGGATCACCAATATCCATACTATATCTATACGGTGCGGATGGATCACCTATATCCATACTATATCTATACGGTGCGGATGGATCACCTATATCCATACTATATCTATACGGTGCGGATGGATCACCTATATCCATACTATATCTATACGGTGCGGATGGATCACCTATATCCATACTATATCTATACGGTGCGGATGGATCACCTATATCCATACTATATCTATACGGTGCGGATGGATCACCTATATCCATACTATATCTATGGTGCGGATGGATCACCTATATCCATACTATATTATACGGTGCGGATGGATCACCTATATCCATACTATATCTATACGGTGCGGATGGATCACCTATATCCATACTATATCTATACGGTGCGGATGGATCACCTATATCCATACTATATCTATGAATACGGTGCGGATGGATCACCTATATCCATACTATATCTATGAATACGGTGCGGATGGATCACCTATATCCATACTATATCTATGAATACGGTGCGGATGGATCACCTATATCCATATCTATAAATACGGTGCGGATGGATCACCTATATCCATACTACATCTCCCTATATGAGAACTTGGAATGAAAAGGAATTATAATATAAGAAGGGTACTAATGTATGTACTAATATACCATTTAATTAATGGAAACAACCATATGTGCATATTTAAGACAAAATGGTAGTATAATTCAAATACGACCTTGGAACTTATAACACATAAGTATACATGTTATGATACAAAAATGAGGTAATGTATATATGTACACGTTTAGATATATACATAGTTGGAAAAAAAAAGAAAAAAAAATTAATATAATGATTGTTTGTTGGACGTGCGAGGATGAACTTAACCCTGGTCAGGTCAAGTGATACTGAGCACAAATTGGGGTGGAAGAATAGTCCAACACTTACGCTGACCACGTAAGGGTTGGATAACTCCCGAAACCTCCTACAAGTGAACACATGAACTACAAAATACGAAGGATGCGATATCGATGTAGATAATACAAACGGGTAGAATACATTGATACATGATTCGAAATTTAGAGGCTACAACCACAGAAACTTCTAACATATATAATTTAGTAACCTTTTGACTGAAACAAATTGAAGTCAACCAACTGCATCAAAGCCATAATTGGGCTGGATAATAAAGATACTTAGAGACGAAAGACGTCTAACCGGGTTGTAAAAACTAAACCTAAGTATGAGCGGTAGTAAAAACCTAAACCAATCATGGTAACAGTGACACGTCGATAACATTCAAATAACAAGAACTAAATCATTAACCCCCAAAAGGGGCAGCCAGAAACAAAAATCTAGACGCTTAAAAAGCGCACCAAAAGCATGAATATCCCGTCTCCAAAGGAACTGAATGGACAGAATACAATCCACAGAGACCGTGTACAAATTAAATTACCCCATGTTAGCCAAGAGACTAGGCGGAAGAAACAATTAAACCATCCACTACCTTGAAAGACTTAGTAAGGGAAAGCTAAACCCGAAGGTAATCAGAGTCGCGCAGCAGAAGCTGGTGGACCATATCGCACATCTTCCAGTTGAGTAACAAGTGACCTGTCGGCCAATACCTTAGACCTAGGGAGACTAAACCCAAATCCGTTTCCAGATCAGTACAACTACCGATAGGAGCCTTTTGGATACAGAGACAAGACCCTTAACATGATCAAGGCCTATGATGAGAGCATATTGTAAGCTACAATACATAGAAACTAGAATGCTCAATGAGAGTTAAAACATCTTGAACCAAGGCTCTAGGATGGTATAAAAAGGATTACGTGGGCGTAATCCATTTTTAAGGGGGGTAGGCGTGTTTCGTTTTTACTATGTTGTTGCTCGTATGATGTGCTATGTTTGGATGCTATGTGTGTGAACTGCGTTCGTATATCTGTGGAAATGTTATGTACGTATATGTATGCTCTGTATGAATGAATATTGTGTGTCTTGGCTGGCACTTTAACATGTTATACTCATTGCTAGCTTCCTGGTCTGCTATGAAAACTTGTATGAAGCCACTGATGTGGCATGGTGCTTAGAAGCACTGAGAATTTTAATCACGAAATTAAGCCTTTGTGTATCGTGAATGAATGCGGGAATGGATCCCTAAGATTACCAGAAGTGGAAAATATAAGTTAAGGATGTAAGACTTCGGGACGAAGTCTCTTTTAAGGGGGGTAAGCTGAAATACCCCTAAATATTTAACGTATTAAATCATAACACGTTTCATAATACGAACAATTAAATCTAGTATATGTATATACATGTGTATGTACGAACAATTAAATCTAGTATATGTATATACATGTGTATGTACGAATACGAAAACTACAAATATGTAACGTTACGAAATCGTAACGTTGTAATGAAATGATAACGTCGCATAACCCTGTAACAATAAGCAAATAAATATAAAATGATATAGTACATAGTCCTACATATATATAAATAAGTGTGTAATAGTTATACAAAAAAATAGGAAATGAGCAAGGACGCTCCCGCTGAGGTTCGAACCCGAGACCTCCCGTATACCTCATAAACGCTTTAACCGGCTGAGCTATGCTCAATTTCAGTAACTAAACCTAGTAAAACAACTAAGCTAATTACACAGAAAAGAAAAGAAAACAAAGAACCACACGCATCGGTCTCAGCTTCTTCTTCCTCGGCGCGGTATGATCGAGCTAAACAGAAAAAAAAGAGTCAGTAAGCATTCCCTTATTTCCAGTTACCAGGCGACAGCTCGTCATTCTTTTACTCAACGCCATACCCTCCTAGTAACTTGGGCATCTCGGATGTCTCCAAATTCCCTTGGGAACTCACAGTGACGATTGTTTAATATTCTGCCCCTTACTCCCCTGTCTCTACCAGCCAATTAATATTCCACCCCAGTCATGTTCCTCCTCGCCTGGATGCCCACGCTAACAGCAGACCGGGACATTCTTTGCTACTCCTACGTGAAGGTAAGCCAAAGCCTAGTGACTGTTTTTCCTACCTCCTTGATTTCCTTCCTTCCCTGATCCTAAGTCTAACTGTGACACATAACTCCTCATCTTTGAATCAGTAGCTCAGGCATGTCTACTCCCTGCCTTTCCCGGTTGGTTTTCAAGCCTTGCGCATCAGAACAACCCTGGTAACTCGACAAGGTAAGAAGAGAGGGAGTTCTGTTCTTGTTACAACCTCCTGTTTTGCCCATTCCAGTAACTAGAAGTGGTAACTAGTAATACCTCCCTCTATTTTTCTCCATGCTAGTGTGTTAAACTACCTCGGTGAGATCATTCTGAGAGCCAAGATCCCCAGCCACTAGTCCCTGATCAAGGTAAGAGAGCACTGCTAAAAGAAAACACAATCTGTATCTATCAACACTGGTTCACAAAGCTAAATCCAATAACAACTAAATGTGACGTTGGGTTTTTGTCCAGCTGAAGGACAATACCAGGGTGCGCCAAGGGCCAACTTAGGGTCAAACAAGCTTTAACACTCAAGGTAGAATTCCTAAACTCAAACTCGATCCGTGTTTGATAACTCTACAAAAAAAACTAAGCTAACTGGTGTGGATAGAATTCTGTCTAGCTGATAACTACTCCAAACTCTGTAACTTTCTGTTTCTGCATATCAGTTCCTCAGGGGCATAGTCCATGCATGTTGTGAGTTACGTTGAGGATAGGGTCATGTTAATACAACTAGCTAAGCAACTAAGGTTCAAAAAGAAAATGGAAGAAAACTACTCCTGCTAACAGTTCCTGTCTCTGTTATCAGTTGAACTGCATGCATGAAGTTTCAGTAAATTAACACCATCGTGGTTTCTGTTAAGATCTCAAGTCTTGAGCAAACACCCACCCACATAACCCACCTAATTAATCTATTTACACTTGGGAAACCAGAATCCAAACTAAAATAACAGAAGAAAAGCAATGACAGAAGAAGAAAAAAAAACCGTGGCAGTTTCTGTTCCAGTCTTGCATTCTATCAGTTGCCTAGTTCTTAGTGTTTCAGATTGTGTGAGGAATCACTACTACACTATATTGTCTTGGGTGGTCTTAGTGATTGAAAAAAAAAGAAACTGTATCAAGACATTTAACGAAGAAGCTAGGAAAGAAAACAAAGAAACACAAGGGGGGGTGAGCAAACCAGAACTGAAACAGAAGTGAGTATCGGTTTTCAGTTTTTCAGTAAAGGTGGTTTTCTGTAGCTTCCACTTAGGGTCTTGGGTTGTCCTAGTACTGGAACTGTAATAAGACACGCGAGTAGGTAATTGAAGCAGTGAGGAAGACCCAAAGAACAGATTAGGTAACCGGAGCAAAAAACAGCAAGAAAAAAAAAAGATATCAGTTTTGCATTCCAACCTACAGTTGCTACTGAGGACATAGGTCTGTATGATTCTGCTACAGAAGACTTTAGCAGGTTGTAGTTGAGTGGTTATTGAGTCTAAAGCACCCTAACCCATTTAAGTAAATATTTAAGCACCATGGGAAAGAGAGAGAGACAAGTAACAGATAGGAAATGTGACAGTCCATGGTCTGTTACAATCAGATCAGTTTAGGTTTCAGTTTCTCAGTCCTGAATTTGTGTTCCTGTATATCAGCTTCTCAATACTGAATGTCACGTGGGTTATTTATGGTTTAAAAGCTTAACTGAAATACCTAATTAAATGAGTGGGCAAGGTGTGAAAACAGAAAACAAATTTGAGACACAGACTGTAAACAAACAGACTGAAATGAGAGTAAAATATCAGAATGTGAAAGTTTCAGTTCCTAAAATTTCTGAAAGTCTGGTTTGGTATAACCCTCTGCAAAGTGGTTGAAAGGGGTGTAATGGATGGGCAATGATATTAAATGCTACCCAATACTCTTATGTGAGGTTGTAAACCATTTGGGACAGGATAGTAATTGAAGGACCATGACAGAAAAAAAAGAAAGAATAAACATAATTTGTAACAGATGGGAAACTATAACAGAAAAGAATCAATAAGAAACCACAACAGATCTTACTTGCAGTTTCTGTGTAGATTTGTTCTCAGAGGGTGTGTCTTGCTCCTTGAGTTGGGAACGAAACTAGAGTCTTGTAAACAGTCTTAGCTAAGTATGTAAGTTAGCTGGAGGAGGTTGTAGGTCGGTGTAGGAAAAAACAGAAAGGAGATTGAGGTGACAGAAACCAGCTCTAACAGAAAGTTCCCATCAGGTTATCAATTTCTGTAGTCTAGTAATAACTACCGTTTGCATTACCTGTATTCCATTCTTCCCAATTTACAGACCGTGTGTAAAGAGGTCTTAGGTGTGCAGACCTATTGCCTTGGGTTATCTAAAAACTTAAAAAGAACCAAGATGATAAAATTAATTGTGGTGTCGAGCTCAGTTTCAGGTGGTGGTCAATTTCAGTTTTCTGTAACAGATTCACTAAGATATTAGAAGAGTTGGGTGTCTTGGGTATAGGTTAGAAAGGTTGTCAAAATAGGTAAATTAAGTTGGCAGGTAGTTTGAGGAGTTAAGAATCGGGTAACTAGGACAAACAGAAAAGAAAATAAAGAGAAACAGCAGTCTGCCGGTTTAAGTCACAGTTTTGTTTTTCTGTTTCAGTGTCAGTTTGTTAAGTCTGTACAATGATATTCAGAGGGGTGTCCTTGTGGTTTTAGGATTAACCTTGAGCTCTAAAAACTTATTAACTCACTAATTAAGTACAGGTACTTAGGAGGAAATAGGAAACAATTCGAAACAGAAAAGAAAGACCAGAAAAGAATCAGTTCCAATTTTCAGTTACAGTTTTTGTTCAGTTTCTGTACAGAAAGTTACTAAGCATTATTGTAATAGTTTTATGTCTAAAGAGGAGGTTTAACATGTAACTGGGTAAGGAGCACATAGGGATGGATTTGAAGGAAAGAAATAGCATTCAAACAGAAAAGAAGCAAGGAGAGGACATTGATCTCATGGGTTTTCATTTTTAGAGTTTCTGTTTTCCTTTTTGTATCGGTTCTCTGTCAAGTGAACTTCCAAGCTGTGGTCGGTGTATTCTGGATTAGCCTTGGGTCTAATACCTAGTAACACACAAACCTAAGTGACTTTAAGTTAGGGGAAACAAAAATAAACCAGTTATGAACTTAGACATGGAGTCGAATGTAACAGATTTTGTGTTTCAGTTTCGGTAGTATGGTTTCTGTAAAACTGTGTGCTAAGGTGTTATAAGGGTGATTCTAACTAAATAATGAATTCAAATAATAGCTAATGAACATAACTAGGATACCAAAACATGTGGGGAAAGTTGTACATCAATTACTACCTTAAAAACGAAGTTAGTTAAGATATTACAAAGGGCTCGCGTTTCAGATTTTGAAACTTTTGTATTTCTGTATAAATGAGTTCTAAGGGTATTCTAGGATCTATAATACCATTATACAAGTGTTAAAATACTACTCACCTATTTACCTAAGGAAGGAATACACCTTAGATAAGTCATATCTACGTTACACAAACTTGTTACATAATTATCTCTTAAAACGCCCTAAGACATTAACTAAGGAAAAAGGGCTTGATTAACATGTAAATAAAGATATGAAATATCCTAGGAGTAAGTTAAGCCTAGGGTTAATGCATGTGGAATTCTAAGAGTCAATCTAAACTAAGCGTGTAACAACATACCTAAGGAATAACATACGATATAAAGTGTCGTCACATAAAATAATGAGCTGACACATTGCTTTAATTAACTCTAGGATCGTAGCGTGCTCCGACCGGAACTCCGAGTGTGAGACGACTCGAACTAGCGAAAAAGGTATGGACATGTGTGGTTCGTATGTTGCCGTGTTACACGGCTTGTGTGCTGTGTGCCTTGTTTGATAATGACCTTAAGACTGGCATGAAATTGGATTGCTTGCTATGACTTGTTTATATGCTTGTTACATATATCATGCTGCATATTACTTGCGCGCACACAGTAGTGTAGTCCCTTCTCGCGATGAAACCTTGAGATGAAACACAACGAATTATGTGAACAAACAAGGAACTATATATAAGGAACACTCCTCTTAAATTATAGAGGACTTCTAACGACACCCACTATGGTGTCGAACTTATAACAATAAAGAATAGTAAAATACCAGCTGAAGGAACCCTTTTGGGGGTATTGAAGTGACCCCACGTTCTCGACGCATGACGCCGGAAATGGAGGATTGGCTATGGAGGAGACGCTCTTCAATACGTGGTGATAAGAGAACTCACAAATAAACCTTAACTAATCAAGGGAAGATTGGCACCTACATGATATGGTCACAGGACCCAACTATATCCCTAGACCTGGTGCAAGAGGAAAGAAAGAGAATACACTTTATGGAAACAAGAGTAAAAAGAATGAAAACACACAACGCTCGAATGATCCCATAGTGAGGATCGTTGGTATAATATACCGATGTACACGTTTGATTAGTTACATGATTGCTGTTGCTATACTAGCAACTTGTTATGCTTGGTTGCTTGTTTCTAACGTATTGCTACCTTGAGGTGTGTTTGATGTATGATGTGTTGTGGTGTGCCTTACTGCTTTATTATAGCATGTAATTTGACTTAATCATATTCGACCAAGTAGTCGTGTAGCCCGGTAACATGCGGGCTTCACACGTTCATACTCGGCATAGTTTGCTGAGTCCTTTATTTTTACAGGTATGAATCGAGAGTCAGACGGAGAGTAGGCACGGGTGACTACCGCAGGGGTAGTCCGTACGGGCAAGACTTTTTAGTAGTATGTTGTTAATGTATGGGTTATGACTTGTACTACTAAACCCTAGTTGTACTTTCGGATTATGTTGTTGAACTAAGAACTTATGTTGTAGATTCTTGGTACTTGGTCTGTAATTTCTGTTGTGCTTGGATTTGATTGAGGTTTAATTCCAGTCATTCGGAACACAGCTTGGTATTGATGTTGTTGTTGAGTCCACCGCGTAGGTGGTTGGCGTCTGTGACACCCGAGTAGAAGTAGTGAATCCGCTGCTTAGACTTACTAGGTCATCGTTGGCGCATCGTTCGGACTATTGATTGGTTAAATCGGGGTGTTACAGTTGCTGACTCATCGCGTGTCTCGGGATTCACCCCCCAGTATACTTAATCGTTTTATCTGCCAGATTTCCGGTAACAGAAAATCAGGTTTTGCCCTATCTTGTGACCTTCATAACTTTTTCATCTTAAGGAATTTTTGAGTGCCGTCTTCTTTGTTGCCTTCTCCTAAAATTCCTCTAAACAACCATAACTCACACAAACCCTAACTCGTTCTAAATCAACTGGAAATTTGAGCCAAAGTAACCACCTTGCAAAAACCGAAACTGCAGTTCCAGTTTTTCCCTTCGAATCAGGTAACTTCGACTAGCCATAACTTCTTCGTTTCTCATCCAAATTTCATTTTCTTTAGCTCGTTTTGAAGAGCTCTAAGCCCTCTAAAACGTTCATGTTGATGACCTAAGCCAATTCCCAACCGTTTGGAAGAACAAGGTGTCTAAAGTTTCGGTTTCGCCAGCACATAAAATCATATCGAAACTGTAAGGTATAAACTCGTGACTTGCGACTTTAATTTCTTTCTGTGTGTTGCGAGTTAGGATTAGTTCTTGTTATCAATACGTAGATCTAAGTTTACTCTTTCGATTGAGCCCTTACATATAGCCTAACTTGATTTGTACTGCAAGATATAGATCCTCCAAGTCGGCCTCGTGAACTGCTCGAAAGTTCGAGTTTTTCAGATTTTCGAATTCAAATTCACTCAATTCGCACAACTCCGGTAAGTTTCTGATCAATTGCTCCGTTATTGTCATTCAAAATCATGTTACCGGCCTAACCCATGTCTCAATTTAATCAATTACGTGTTAGATTAGGAGAATTTGTCAGATTAGTTTTCGAATCAAATTCTGTATCCATTATGAACCCTAACCTCGAACTGAAATCGAAACCCGTTGAATCTTGCATATTAGCTAGAGAAATTAGCATCATTAGAACCGGAATTTGATTTCAAAACCATAGAAACAAGAATCACACGATTTCGTTCTATAGATTAGGAGAAAACTCGGATTTAGTACTCGGGTTAGATTTCTCTCTCGCTGATGAACTCGGCGTTCAGGGGCCGTCCGATCTCGTTTTAAAAGATTGGACGGCCGAGATTAGATTGTGTTATTAAAGAATTGTTATAAGTTTACAAAATTTCAGAATTTGGCTCTAACTTGTTGATTTTAGTTAATGGTCTTCCCGAAGGTATTTTGACTTGAAATTTTAACCATAGATTTCCTTATTTAATCTAGTTTATTTTGATGTAAATTATTATGGTTTTGGAATTTTTAAACATAAGTTATGATTTTTGCAAGTTACGGGTTTTCTGGAATTATTTGGCTAATTTAAAAAGATATTTTTATGAAATAAAAATTTTATAATATGTCTAAAATGTTATAGTTACTGTATATTAAATTTGGGGATTTTTGGGCAATGGTAAAAGGTTTTAAAAATTGTGTTTGTGAGTTTTCATAAGAATAACTTATAATATATAGTTTTTAATGTAACCCAAAATTAAAGTATGGTTTGTTAATGAACTTTTTAAGCTGGGGAAAATATGGGAAACTAAATTAACATTTTATGACATTAAGTTTATAAATGTTTTGGTATTAGCTTTTAAGAGAAGTGAAATTATTTACATATATGTATATATACTTATTTAAGTAGGAACTTATGTAAACCAAGGGATTTAATTATTTTTACGTTTTATTTATTACACTATATGGGAGTTAATATTTTTAATTAAACTAAGGAATATATATATTTTCACACATAAAAAGGGAAAAATAAGTAGTAACTTAGGGTAAACAGTAGGCTAATAAATTAACACTTATAATAACTAAATATTATAAGAGCTAGTGTCCAATGATATAGTTAAAGTTATACTTAATGAACCATACATGGAATGTAGTTAAATGTTGTAGTATATAAGATAGTTTAAATTCGATAAGTTACATTGGGGATGTCCTAGTTAAATTCAAATACAGGTATACTTATATATATAAAATAAGTAAGGGAAAACATTTTATTTATTAAACCATATATGGGTTGTGGATATGCCTAGAATCTATTAAACGTAATTAAATACAATTAAATTCTCTAAAAATGTTATGGATAATCCTTAATACATAAAGATATATATAAATATATTTGTATATAAATACATTAAAATAGATGTGGGAAATAATATTCCTTGTGATAGTTATAATAGGTAGAATATACAAATATATAAGTTAAACCTTAGGTTTTAATCGGTGTGTAATTAAATAGTCACTTTAACTTAAGGGTTTAATTACACAACATAAGTTAACACAGTCTTGGGCTAACCTACTAAGCCCAAGTATATGAACTCCAAAAGCCCACTTAATCAATTCAAAGAGAGTTTGGGCCACTCTCAGGAATAAATTCTAAATCGTTCTAAACTAAACGAAGGGGCCTAGTAAAGGATTTAGTTAACAAGTCAAGCCCAAATCTTTGTGAGGGAATAGTGGTACACCTGGAGCTATTAATCAGTAAGGAAAGAAGGTTGTTTAGTTTATAAGTTCCTTAAGTAATCGACACTTGGAACACCTTAATTATAGGTTACTATTGGGGAATCACTTATTCGAGTTATTTATTGTTCTTTACATACCAGGTACGATTTCTCATACTCCGATAATTTTGCTGATTGACTTGTGGAATGTTTTGGAAAACGCTAACTGACCTTAAGAGGAATTTCTAAAAAGGAAAGGGTTGTGTGACTAACTCAGCTTGTGTGACTAACTGAGCCTTGATTGTGAAACTTACATGGGTATTGGTTCCTTCTATTTGGTTACCCCGTTAGACATTGACTTCTTAGGGTTTACGCTTCTGCACTCTGTCGGACTGAGTGTTTTGGTATTGCTCTGGGTAGTTAGTGATCTAGTGGGAATTTGGGAAAAGGTCAATCTTGGAAATTCTTCTTTCGACTCTGGATATCGTTTCATCCATCAGCTGGTTCTTGAGGTTTCGACGTGCGCGCGTCTTCAATGGTAACAGTGACGGGCTGTATATCCCCTGTCCCAAAGAGGGACGTGATAGACAGTGAGGGGCTGTATATCCCCTGTCCCAAAAGGGACGTTGTAGACAGTGAAGGGCTGTATATCCCCTGTCCTAAAAGGACGTACTTGGAGGTGGGGCCATCTCTCCCAGTAGAATTATTCCACTCATGAGTTATTGGTTCTTGGATCTATCTTTTCATTCCTAGTCCTTTGTGACTATCTGAGTCTTTCTACTCCTAACGGGAATTGGGTTTAACTAAGGCAATGGAAGTTTACTAACACATGATGTGGTTTTGTTTCACTAACTTTACTTTTCTGTTATCTTATCTTGTTATCTTGATTTGGTGATTTGTGAAATGCCTTGTTCCTCTGTGTGGTTTAAGTGATTGTTTCCCTGCTGTTATTTATTTTAGAGTTGTATTATAAGTTTTGTTTGGAGGATCGTACCAGTTCCATTCCAGGGAACTGACCCACCCCTCTTGGGGTGGGCTGCTTGGTTTTATTTGCAGGTACGAGTTATTTTACTGGTGGCCACGAAGAGAACGAGTGATTAGGATGAGATTAGGTTTTGAGAGTTTATATGTTTTATTGCTGTTTTACTTTTGTTAAGTTTTCTCGAGGTTCAGGCCGTGACAATTGTAGTCCTTAAGTTGTATTTGGTGAGGTTTGGTACCGGGTGTTTGGAACCCGATGATCTGTACGCCTTTAGTATTTTATTTCCGCTATAAATATGTTAAATAGGGGCGTTACAGAAATTGGTATCTGAGTGTAGTTACGCACTGAACCCGAGAAGACAAGCCGAGTGAAATACTTAGATTATAGGTGAACTTAAAACTGGGGAACTGGGGTAGAATTGGGAAGTGAGAATTCCAGAAAGGCGCGTGACTCTTACCCCATACTTACTACTTATGTTTTACTTCACGTACCTATGAACCGTCCTTAGGACGTTATAAATATTTCAATATATTACTACATAGATAGTTAGACTTTACAATACGCCTTCTGAGTACAAAACCGTCATACCAGCTAGATGTCTCGAAGAGGAGGAGCTGGCCCCTCAGGAGGCTATGGACCCGACGCCGTCACCCCGGAGGTCATAGCACAGATTGTGACAGCTGCATTGGCCCAGCAGCAGGCTCAGATCCCACAGCCACCACCGCCACCACCTAATGGTCCCCGGGAGTTCAACTGGCTGAAGGCGGTTAACGACCTTCGTCCTCCAATCTATGAAGGCCAACCAGAACCGAAGACTTTAGAGAAATACATAGACGAGATGCAGAAGGCCTTCACCTCTCTGCATGTTCCAGTGAATCGCCAGGTGGACATAGCGGCCTACTTTCTCCAGGGACCCGTGCATCGATGGAGGCAGACTACTAGAGCCGAGCTGATGGCCCAGGCGAACTTTGACTTCCAGGCATTTCTAGTGGCCCTGAGAGCCTAAATTCTATCCATCCTATCTACAGAAGAGGATGAGAAGTGAGTTCGTGTAGCTGAAGCAAGGGAGTCTCTCTGTTGCTGAGTACTACAATAAAGTTTGTGGAGTTACTTGCTGTCATTGGAGAGGGAACTTACGCCCCAAGATATCTGGTAGACAAATTCCATACCGGCTTGAACTTCAAGATAATGGCTATGATCGGTTCCACCAAAGGGATGACCCTACAGGTATGGAATATGATTTAAAATTTCTGGTACGCAAAGGTTTCTCCACTAACCAATATTGTCACCACAGGAGTTAGCGGATGATGCGAATGACTGTGAGACCACCACTGCCTACCAGGACTCTGTGCTAGGCAAGAGGAAGGGGGATGGAGAAAGAGGAAATGGAGGGAACCTTTCCCAGAACTACGAGAGGAAGGGAAAGTTCTACAAGGGGAGGAACGAGAAGGCCATGGTCCCCTCATATACTAATGCTGAGTCACTCCGCTCCCAGCCATTTAAGGGTGAGATAAATTAGAAACTCCAAAGTGGTTACATTTTATTATCCCAATTACTAACCTTGAGACTGAAACAGGGAACCAACTTGCGAGAAAGTTCTTCTGCAAGTGGTGCAAGAAGGACCACCCGGGCAAGGATTGTAAGGGCAACCTGGTGGACTACAACCACTACGGTAGGAAGGGGCACAGATCGTTCGAATGTTTCCTGAACCCCGATTCCAGGAACTACAAGCCACGCACCGGGAACCCTGCTAGAGCCCCAGTTGCTACTACTACTGGAGGAGGTCGAGGTGGCACAGGAGGTGCTGGACCATCTACCAGCCGTCCTGCCCAGAGCCATCCACAGAGGCCGGGACAGAACTACCCCAGAGGCTGGGCAAGGCACCGGTCCTTAACATGGTGGACCGCGTCGAGGTAGCAAGTGATGACCCGAGTTCACCTGGTGAGGACTATTTTCCTCATGAAAAGGCCTAGACCCTTATTTCTTTACATTCAGTTGTCTAGTTTTTCGTTGTCAATGTAAAAGGGATGAACAATAAACCCTTCATTTTGGATTCGTTTTGATCCTTTCATTTCCAGTTGTGAACCTTGACTTATTTATTTAATGGCAATGTTCTTCGGCTTTCGATATTTGCTTTCCTATTTGCCCTTACCACACCAACATCCCTTTGAAGCCAAACCACACCACAGGAAGTGTGAGGTCTGAGACCGGGATGATCTTACTACAAGAGTACCTGACCCGGCAGTCCAGCATGCATTGATCCTCAAGATCAGGGAGTTAGGTGTGAAGGAAGGAAATTTTTACACCCATACCTTCAAGAATGGTTCAACCATGAAGGTGAAGATCATGTGCCTAGGTAAGAAGTGGAACCACACCACCAAGAGCTATGAAGAAGTGGAGGTGCCAACCCGGAGGAACTGCAGACCATCATTAGAGCTACAGTTAAGGCAGCACAAGAATTGGAGGATGAGCCCGTCCCAGACCTAACCTCAGACGTCTGCATCATCAATTTTTTATGGAAAAGAAGGTAAGCTAGGGTTGCATCAAGATAAGGATGAATCCCTAGAATCCATCACCAAAGGAGTTCCAGTGGTATCCGTATCACTTGGAGACGACGCGGAGTTCCTATTCGATGACCAGAAGAGGATGGACCTTGCCACCAAGATCCTCCTGAAGTCAGGTGATGTACTGATCTTTGGTGAGGCAGCTAGACTCATCTACCATGGGGTGAAGAGAATCAAGCCCAACATAACCCCCATACCCATTATTAACCAGACTCACCTGAAACCTGGCCGTCTGAACCTAACCTTTAGACAGACCTAGCCTTGTACTTTACAGTTTCAGCATTGTAAATTTTAAGTTGCTCAAGAAGCTTTCAATAAGGATTGAAATTCTAAGAATTTTATTGCTTCATTGTAGGGGTTTGAAACTCAGGGATCAGGTTGAATGTGTTGAACCAGGCTCAAGCGAAGAGCAATGGAATGGCATCACAGGTATAAACATTAACCTTGAGTAATTACCTTGGAATTTTTACCTAGAATCTTAAAAATTATCCTATAATCACAGGCACGTTCCTAGTTAATGGAGTGGAGGCCACAATCCTGTTTGATTCTGGTGCCTCCCACTCCTTCATATCACAGCGTTCCATGCTAAGATCAATGCTTTCAGAGGATATCCACGACTGCTCAGTCTTGCTGCGTTCCAGAGAGCGGATCAAGTGTAGTAAGCAGTGCAAGAATTTGAGCATACACATCAAGGGAGCAGACTTCTTGCTTGATGCCATAGTCTTTCCTGGCATGGGGTTTGACATAATTGTGGGCATGGACACGCTACAGCGGTACCGAGGTAGACTACACTGTGCAGAGCATGTCTCCTCCTGAAGTCAGCTACAGGGATCACCGTGTCATACCGAATGCCACCCAAACAGCCGACTGTGAAGTTTGTATCGGCTTTATCCCTGATGAAGGAGGAGTCCAAGGGCGCTACCGCCTACTACTATTTTGCCCAGGATCTGAGGACGGATCCGAAGTTCTAGGTGATGTTCCCATTGTGTCGGAGTACCCCGACGTCTTTCCAGAGGAGTTACCAGGACTACCACCACTGAGAGAGGTTGAATTCAATGTCGACCTCATACCTGGCACGGGACCGATTGCTAAGGCTCCTACCGGATGGGCCCTGCAGAGATGGTTGAGTAGAAGAAGCAGCTGTAGGAGCTACTAGATAAGGGTTTCATCAGACCCAGTGTCTCACCTTGGGGTGCTCCGGTGCTATTCGTCAAGAAGAAGGACGGGAGTTTGAGACTTTGCATCGACTATAGGGAGGTGAACAATGTCACGATCAAGAACAAGTACCCACTGCCCAGGATCGATGACTTGTTCGACCAGCTGAGGGGAGCTAAGGTGTTCTCCAAGATTGATCTGCGTTCCGGATATCATCAGATAGTGTAGCTGAGTCAGATATAGAGAAGACAGCTTTCCGGACAAGATACGACCACTACGAGTTCACAGTGATGCCGTTTGGACTAACCAATGCACCCGTGAGATTCGTGGATCTGAGTAGAGAGTCTTCCAAGCCCAGTTGGATAGTCAGTAGTCGTGTTCATAGACGACATCTTGGTATTCTCCAAGAGTGGGAGGAACACGAGCAGCATTTGAGGACAGCCTTGGAGACTCTGAGAGAGAAGAAGTTTATGCCAAGTTCAGCAAGTGTGACTTTTGCTGGACAAGGTGTCATTTCTTGGATATGTGATCTCAGCTGAGGGAGTTCAGTTCAGTTGACCCAGCTAAGATTGAGGCAGTGAAAGAGCTGGCATAGACCTCGCACTGTGACAGAGGTGAGGAGTTTCCTTGGTTGGCTGGCTACTATAGACGCTTAGTGAAGGACTTCTCCAGGCTAGTCAAGCCCTTGACCTCCCTGATGAAGAAGGACAGCCCGTTTGTATGGACAGAGGCTTTGAGGTCTCCTTCCAGGCGCTGAAGGACGCCTTGACCACAGCTCCAGTATTGATTATCCTAGAGGGGAAGCGAGGGGTATGAGGTATATTGCGATGCTTCAGGCAGAGGGATTGGTGGGGTACTGATGCAGCATGGCCGAGTAGTAGCGTACGCTTCTCGAGAGTTGAAGAAGCACGAAGAAAATTACCCCACACACGACCTTGAGCTCCTCGCCATAGTCTTCGCCTTGAAGATCTGGCGGCCATTATTGTATGGAGCCACAGTACGGATTATGACAGGACCATAAGAGTCTGAAGTACATCTGGACTCAGAAGGAGCTGAACCTGAGACAGCGATGATGGGTTGAGCTACTGGCTGATTTTGACTCAACCTTCAGTACACGGAAGGTAAAGGAATGGATGGCAGACGCTTTGAGCAGGAGAGTGTACTCACTCCTAGCTTGACAGAGACGGCCACGATAGCTGATGAGATATACGCAGCCCGATAGTGATGTATACCTACAGGGCGTCAAGCAGAAGTTAGCAGACGGTATGACTGATGGTCTGAAGTATGAGTACGAGTTGACAGCGAGGAACACCTTCGAGTCAGAGGCAGACTCTGCGTTCCTCAGGATGCGACAGAACTTCAGACCAGGATTCTCTCTGAGGCTCATTCCTCTACGTTGTCAGTACACCTGGAGCCACCAAGATGTACAAGGATTTGAAGCAGTTGTTCTGGTGAAGCGGGGGAGAAGAGAGATGTAGCAGTTTCGTCTCCGATGCCTCACTGTCAGAAGGTGAAGTTTCAGCATCATCGACCAGGAGGCCAGATTCAGTCATTGCAGTACCGTGCTGGAAGTTTGACGACATCAGCATGGACTTTGTGGTCGGTTTCTCCTCCAGCTAGAGGCGGACTGAATTCTTTGGGTAGAGTCGATAGGTGACCAAGAAGCTAGGTTCATACTATCAAGGACACATGGAAGGTGCCCAAACTAGCTAGGTGTTCACCACGGAGCATATCCAGTACCATGGGGTACCGAAGACGATCGTCTCTGATCGTGACCTCGTTTCCTCAGTAGATTTTGGCGTCAGGTGCAGGAGGCATTTGGGACTCAGCTGACTTAGCACAGCTTTTCACCCACGACTGATGGGCACACTGAGAGACTATTCAGACATTGGAGGATATGTTGCGAGCAGTTGTTCTAGACTATCAGGGGAGTTGGGTTAGAGGTTACACCTGGTGAGTTCTCCTACAATAACTTACCATGCGTATACGGCATGGCACCATTCCAGGCTCTATAGGCAAGGCCGTGCCGGATCCCTTATCGTGGGTGAACCCTGCTGAGGCAGTCTTATTGGACGAGTATATCAGACACTGCAGGATGACGTCAGGGTTATTCAGCAGCACATGAGGGCAGCACAGTCCAGGACAGAAATCTTACGGGGATCAGCGCACAGAGAGCTCGAGTTTCAGTTGGGGGACAAGGTCTTTTTACAGTGTCTCGATGAGAGGCATCTTCAGTTTGGGGTGAGGGGGAAGCAAGCCCTAAGTATGTCGACCCGTACAGGATTACGGAGCGAGTAGGCCCAGTTGCTTACAGACTCGAGCTACCAGCGGAGTTGGGGCAAGGTACACGATGTGTTCATTATCTATCAGTTGAAGAAGATATGCTGACCCTTCTCACGTACTACAGCCGGAGAGACTGGAGATTGAGCCTACACTGAGGTATGAGGAGACTCCTATTCGGATCTTGGACTTGAAGGTCCGAGAAACGAGAGGCAGATCAGTCAAGTGTGAAAGTTTTTGGGATCATCATGGGGTTGAGGAAGCGACTTGGGAGACTGAGGACTCCATGAGAGTAGAGTACCCCATCTGTTACTTGATATTCTGCTATTCGATGTGATTCACGTTAAGGGCGGTATGAGGGCATACTTTGTCTCTTTTAAGGGGGATATACTCGCATACTCCTCCTCGTTATCTCATCCGGTTAGTAGGGAGAACAGTATTGTAGGTGAAAGGTGTGGGTGTGTGTACATAGTTTTACTGTATCCCGTAGTTTGTCACGTTTGTGTTTTTTCAGTTATATTTTGATTCAGTTGATTTGATTTCGGTACTCTCGAGTGGAATGTTGAAATGGAAGTAAGGATTGGATTGTATGGAATTTCATGGAATTATGATTGTCTCAGCACCCGAAGCGGTGTGAGTGCTATTAGTGATTTTTAAACTCGCGGCGAAGTTTCTTTTAAGGGGGATATACTAAAATACCCCTAAATTAATTTAAATTAATTTAGGGGGATTTCTTTTATTAAATATTAAATTATTATATGGAATTATGAATATTAAATATTATGTGGAATTATGACTTTATTTAGGGGATTTCTCCTATTTTAACCCTAAAGAATACAATGAAACATTTAGTTATTATTATTATAGTATAGTAAAATTTAATAATAAGCATTTATAAGTCAATAAATCTTAGGAAAATTTATAAAACACTCCAACTATATTATAAGATTTTAGGAAGTGTTGGAACAGTGTTTTGAAACATAAAGCATATAAAATTCTAGAAAACCCTAAGCCTTTAAAGCCTTGCACGGGTTGACTTTTTGAGAATGGTCAAACAGGCCATTGAAACCTATACCAAAATTTGGTTATGGAAAACCATGAAGATCGATAAAAAGAACGTCAAAAACGATCATCTAGCCAATGTTATGATCAAATGAAGTTTAGAGTCAAATTTTGAAAAAAAGTGACGTGGCAGGGGTTGCTGACTCATCGCGTGTCTCGGGATTCTGCCTCATTATACTTAGTCGTTTTATCTGCTAGATTTCCGTAACAGAAAATCAGGTTTTGCCCTATCTTGTGACCTTCATAACTTTTTCATCTTATGGAATTTTTGAGTGTCGTCTTCTTTGTTGTCTTCTCCTAAACTTCCTCTAAACAACCATAACTCACACAAACCCTAACTCGTTCTAAATCAACCGGAAATCTGAGCCAAAGTAGCCACCCTGCAAAAACCAAAACTGCAGTTCCAATTTTTCCCTTCAAATCAGGTAACTTCGACTAGCCATAACTTCTTCGTTTCTCATCCAAATTTCATGTTCTTTAGCTCGTTTTGAATAGCTCAAACCCCTCTAAAACTTTCATGTTGATGACCTAAGCCAATTCCCAACCGTTTGGAAGAACAAGGTGTCTAAAGTTTCGGTTTCGCCAGCACATAAAATCATATCGAAACTGTAAGGTATAAACTCGTGACTTGCGACTTTAATTTCTTTCTGTCTGTTGCGAGTTAGGATTAGTTCTTGTTATCAATACGTAGATCTAAGTTTACTCTTTTGATTGAGCCCTTACACATAGCCTAACTCGATTTGTACTGCAAGTTATAGATCCTCAAAGTCGGCCTCGTGAACTGCTCGAAAGTTTGAGTTTTTCCAGATTTTCGAATTCGAATTCACTCAATTCGCACAACTCCGGTAAGTTTCCGATCAATTGCTCCGTTATTGTCATTCGAAATCATGTTACCGGCCTAACCCACGTCTCAATTTAATCAATTACGTGTTAGATTAGGAGAATTTGTCAGATTAGTTTTCGAATCGAATTCTGTATCCATTATGAACCCTAACCTCGAACTGAAATCAAAATCCGTTGAATCTTGCATATTAGCTAGAGAAATTAGCATCATTAGAACCAAAATTTGATTTCGAAACCATAGAAACAAGAATCACATGATTTTGTTCTGTAGATTAGGAGAAAACTCGGATTTAGTACTCGGGTTCAGGGGCCGTCCGATCTCGTTTTAAAAGATTGGACGGCCGAGATTAGATCGTGTTATTAAAGAATTGTTATAAGTTTATAAAATTTCAGAATTTGGCTCTAACTTATGGATTTTAGTTAATGGTCTTCCCGAAGGTATTTTGACTTGAAATTTTAACCATAGATTTCCTTATTTAATCTAGTTTATTTTGATGTAAATTATTATGGTTTTGGAGTTTTCAAACATAAGTTATGATTTTTGCAAGTTACGGGTTTTCTGGAATTATTTGGCTAATTTAAAAAGAAATTTTTATGAAATAAAAATTTTATAATATGTCTAAAATGTTATAGTTACTGTATATTAAATTTGGGGATTTTTGGGCAATGGTAAAAGGTTTTAAAAATTGTGTTTGTGAGTTTTCATAAGAATAACTTATAATATATAGTTTTTAATGTAACCAAAAATTAAAGTATGGTTTGTTAATGAACTTTTTAAGCCGGGGAAAATATGGGAAACTAAATTAACATTTTATGACAGTAAGTTTATAAATGTTTTGGTATTAGCTTTTAAGAGAAGTGAAATTATTTACATATATGTATATATACTTATTTAAGTAGGAACTTATGTAAACCAAGGAACTTACGTTTCACACATATATAAAAAGGGAATAAAGTAGTAACTTAGGGTAAACAGTAGGCTAATAAATTAACACTTATAATAACTAAATATTATAAGAGCTAGTGTCCTATGATATAGTTAAAGTAATACTTAATGAACCATACATGGAATGTAGTTAAATGTTGTAGTATAAGATAGTTTAAATTCGATAAGTTACATTGGGGATGTCCTAGTTAAATTCTAATACAGGTATACTTATATATATAAAATAAGTAAGGGAAAACATTTTATTTATTAAACCATATATGGGTTGTGGATATGCCTAGAATCTATTAAACGTAATTAAATACAATTAAATTCTCTAAAAAATGTTATGGATAAACCTTAATACATAAAGATATAAATAAATATATATGTATATAAATACATTAAAATAGATGTGGGAAATAATATTCCTTGTGATAGTTATAATAGGTAGAATATATATATATAAGTTAAACCTTAGGTTTTAATCGGTGTGTAATTAAATAGTCACTTTTAACTTAAGGGTTTAATTACACAACATAAGCTTAACACGGTCTTGGGCTAACCTACTAAGCCCAAGTCTATGAACTCCAAAAGCCCACTTAATCAATTCAAAGAGAGTTTGGGCCACTCTCAGGAATAAATTCTAAATCGATCTAAACTAAACGAAGAGGGCCTAGTAAAGGATTTAGTTAACAAGTCAAGCCCAAATCTTTGTGAGGGAATAGTGGTACACCTGGAGCAATTAATCAGTAAGGAAAGAGGGTTTTTTAGTTTATAAGTTCCTTAACTAATCGACACTTGGAACACCTTAATTATAGGTTACTATTGGGGAATCACTTATTCGAGTTATTTATTGTTCTTCACATACCAGGTACGATTTCTCGTACTCCGATATTTTTGCTGATTGACTTATGGGATGTTTTGGAAAACGCTAACTGACCTTAAGAGGAATTTCTAAAAAAGAAATGGTTGTGTGACTAACTCAGCTTGTGTGACTAACTGAGCCTTGATTGTGAAACTTACATGGGTATTGGTTCCTTCTATTTGGTTACCCCGTTAGACATTGACTGCTTAGGGTTTACGCTTCTGCACTCTGTAGGACTGAGTGTTTTGGTATTGCTCTGGGTAGTTAGTGATCTAATGGGAATTTGGGAAAAGGTCAATCTTGGAAATTCTTCTTTCGACTCTGGATATCGTTTCATCCATGAGTTGGTTCTTGAGGTTTCGACGTTCGCGCGTCTTCAATGGTAACAGTGAGGGGCTGTATATCCCCTGTCCCAAAGAGGGACGTGATAGACAGTGAGGGGCTGTATATCCCATGTTCCAAAAGGGACGTTGTAGACAGTGAGGGGCTGTATATCCCCTGTCCTAAAAGGACGTACTTGGCGGTGGGGGCCATCTCTCCCAGTTGAATTATTCCACTCATGAGTTATTGGTTTTTGGATCTATCTTTTCATTCCTAGTCCTTTGTGACTATCTGAGTCTTTCTACTCCTAACGGGAATTGGGTTTAACTAAGGCAATGGAAGTTTACTAACACATGATGTGGTTTTGTTTCACTAACTTTACTTTTATGTTATTAACCTTATTTCTTATCTTGTTATCTTGATTTGGTGATTTGTGAAATGCCTTGTTCCTCTGTGTGGTTTAAGTGATTGTTTCCCTGTTGTTATTTATTTTTGAGTTGTATTATAAGTTTTGTTTGGAGGATCGTACCAGTTCCATTCCAGGGAACTGACCCACCCCTCTTGGGGTGGGCTGCTTGGTTTTATCTTGCAGGTACGAGTTATTTTACTGGTGGCCACGAAGAGAACGAGTGATTGGGATGTGATTAGGTTTTGAGAGTTTATATGTTTTGTTGCTGTTTTACTTTTGTTAAGTTTTCTCGAGGTTCAGGCCGTGACAATTGTAGTCCTTAAGTTGTATTTGGTGAGGTTTGGTACCGGGTGTTTGGAACCCGATGATCTGTACGCCTTTAGTATTTTATTTCCGCTATAAATATGTTAAATAGGGGTGTTACATGGCAATGTTGAGGTGTTATGCAAAAGTTGTAAAATGCAACTAAAGTGTTTGTTGGAAGCTTGCCTAAAACAAGGAACTATTGAAAAATGTGCCAAACATGGCAATGCTTGAGAAAAACTCTATTGAAAAAGGAAAGTGAAATGATCATTTCCTAACTAAGAATTTTATATCTACAATTTGTTTCTTAGAGGATGAACGTGCCGCTGGTGGGAGTGTGTGGTGTTTGAGTGGTGGTCAGAACTTTTGATGGACTTGTGGTGTACGATGTGAAGGTAAAGGCTTATGTGGGCCTGAGGTGTTTGATGTGGAGGTAAGGGCTTATGTGTGCCTATGGTGGGATGGTGGTGCTCAAGCTTCGGGTTTCAATTGGTGTTGTCATGGCAATTGTTGGAACCAACAATTGCCCCTAGTATTTTTGCTTGGGACAATCTAAGCTAGAGTTCATGGCAATCGATCAGAACGATCGATTGCCCCCGGTATTTTCTTTGATTAAACGTGCGAACAAATCTCATCCTCACAGGGTCAAGGCTTATGCTTTGATGTGGTGCTTCCTAACCTACACTCAGCGTGTTTGATGTTTGCACTTATTTCTCGCTCATGGTTATAACTTTTAGACCATTGAATTCGACATTTGATGGATTTATGCATTTAATCTGTTACTTTCACGTGATTGGACACACAACTATCAAGTCGGAAGTCTTTAAAGCTTATAACGTGGCCATTGGGTGTGATGAAAGACAACGGGACCATGGATTGATATTTGGGGTATGTGGAGCTTAAAGGGGTGACCAAAGCTGCATCTTATGTCTTCTCTCAGAATCATCATCCTTGTCTTGAAATCTTTTAGCTACTTCATGTTGACGTTGTTTTCGAGCCTAGACCCTCTCCCCTTGAAGTTGTCCTTTACACCATTTCTCTTTTTGTCATTTGGATTTCTTCGAGGCACTTCGGGTTTGCCTTTTTGTTTTATATCTCTTGACTTTACCTTCGGGGTTCTTGTGTTTCCCGGTTTTGGGCTTCGAGAACTGTTTTGATGTGAGCTCTTTGGATCCTATGTCACTCTTGGACCATTTACGGATCGCTTCATCATGCTAATAGCGGCGTTGCTTCTTTGAACTGATGAAGATGTTATTTGAGACTCGGGCTCCTCGCTTCCTTTGGTCACCGGATTGAACATTCATCATTGGCTGGGTTATTTTTTGGAATTCATAATATCGAAAAGGGATATATGAAAGGCTCAGCGGGGGTGCCTAGGGTTTAATGTTAGGGTTCACAAGCTTCTGGCTATGTGGTGTTGTACCTAGGTGCTTCGTCATTCCTGATAGTTGTATATCCGCTCTTTGTTACTTTTCGCAGGTCTAAGAGTAAATTTACAAATTATCTCCTTCGGTCGGGGTTATGCCTTTTACCTCACCTTTGAATGTGGTCTCACCGGAGTCGTGTAAAAATGACACGCTCGTTCACTCATGGTTTTTCCACTCAAGACACTCTCGTGAGGTTTTCACTCGGAAACTCATTCGCACATTTAAAGGAAAGATGAAAGATGACGAACTTCAACTCAGATTGCCCCCAGTATTGATTTGGGGTTTATGATAACAATTTAAAAGATGTGGATTTGGAACCGCTTCATGGGTTGTTTTGGATGTTATGGGGTGAGTTGTGGTGTTTGGTTAGGCATGTTCAAATTTTTAGAAACAAGAAACAAGTCGTTCCATTGCATATTCAGAAAATGATTACTTCGTGATCCTTAAAAGACGTGAGTGCTCTTTTTTAAGTTTTTTGAATTAATGAATAATGCCTTGTACAAAAATTATGAAAATGGAACTATGTTTTATTCAACGAAAAATGATGTTGGAAATTACAAACTCAAGAAAACTACCAAAAATGATCAAGGAAACTAACTACTACAAAAGTTGAAAGATGACTCTCAAGAAAAGAAATGCATTTAATAAGAAAACACTAAAAAAACTACATTTCTGATAATGCTTGGGCACGCGTGCTCTGCGCTCTCCACCACATTCTTAGAATTGGAGCCCTTAGTCAATCAGATCCAGGATTCTGTGTTGTAGGGCCCTGCAGTGGTCAGTGTCGTGACCAGGCAGCTGATGGAAGTGACAAAATTGATTAAGATCCTTCCCCAAATGAGTAGTTCCTGGCCTCAGGGCGAGCGGTTGCATCGGATATCTTCTTCGAAGCTCTTCAAGCGCTTGTCTTGGTGTTCGGCCGATGTCTGTAAACTCTCTCTGTCGAGAACTCCGTCGGGATGGTTCTACTGTCCCAACACTCCAACCAGGTCCTCTTGACTGTTGATCACTATCTTCCTCATGTTGTCTGGTTCTCTTACGGGTGCAGCTTTGGATGCAAGTTGCTTCTCCCGGTTGTATGATCACTTTCCTGAGTTCTGTAGCAATTTCTTTGACATTCCCCTCTGAACCTCGGACCCTAATGGAGCCAACTTCAATGCAGTCATAAAGGGTGTTGAGAAGCCTGTCCATAACTCATCCGGAGCTTGACGTTCGGACTCTAGGGAAAGAGCCTTTGCTTTCAACTCTTCGATAACGGCGACGTAGTTAGATTCCACGGCGTCCATGGCAGCACTATGTCTCTGCTCCTCCATGGCATCAATGGTGGCCATGTGCCTTTGTTCCAAAATTGCGAGCTGGGCTTCCATGTTGATTGGACCACACTTAGGACTTGGGTCTACCTGTTTCCAAGGTGTCCATCATTAGGTAACAAAAGGAAGTGGGCTGGATAATACGGGACGAGAATAACGCTTCACAAGGCAGATTGAAGACCGGAACAGGCTCGGACTGAAAGCAAGTGAGCCAGGATACCCAGGAAATCAGGTGTTTGAGCCGGAGTATTTTTCAGACTTTGAATTGGAATTTGGACTGAAACCTGAATAGATGGCTTTGATTGGGCCTGAGAGGTGACACCTAGATCTAGGGTTTTGGGCTAGGGCCCGGATAAGAAGTCTACCTAGACTAGAATGAGCCCTTAGGCCGAAATGTGTTTGGGCCTGGAGTAAAGCACATGGGCTAGAATGGTCCCTAAATCACAAATGGGCCTAACTTTCTTTGGGCCAGAGAAGATGGTTGCTAAGCCGAAAAAGATTTTATTTTCAGACTTGTGAGTTATTTCAAGTTCAGGTGGATTTCTTTTTTATGTGTCTAGAACTAATTGGATAATTTAAATTGGGCCAGAAGAGAAATCACCTAAGTCTAGGCTTTTGGGCCGAAGCCCGAATGACTCACATATTAAACCAAACAGGACCTCTGGGCCGCAAACAAATAGAGCTGCCAATTCGGGTTGGGCTAGGTTAATGTAGGAGAAGTTCCTATCAATCTCTAGGCTGGGTAGTGGGCCGATCATACAAGCAAACAAGGCCCACACAAATTCAACATGTCCTCACTAGACGTTTAAATCCAACCGGGGATGGATCGATCCGAAGAGGTGCTTGGGGCATAGGCCCAGGTCACCACAAAGGAATAGGGCTTGCACGCTATTCTCTTTGGGCTTCCCCCTCTTTTCACATCACCTGAAGGTGTTGTCTACGGTCGGGTCTTTGACTGACCAAACAATGGGCTAGGTAAGGGCACTGCCAGGAAAACGCTTAGGGCTAAGGCCCAGGTTTTAAGGGGATGTGGTTAGACGACATCCTCATCTTTTCCCCCGCTTATCACATCACCTAGAAGGTGAGTCCCTGACAGGGGACCCTCAAACGGGTCCCGGGGTGAAATCGGTTTGCGTGGACCCTCGCTCTCATATGATGCAAGGGTGCAAAAATTTAAATTGCGCACTAAGGTAAACAAACAATGAAATAAAGCCATAAATAAACAACTTTTCGAGTTAAACCCTCTTTCTTAAAATTAAATTTAAAACCTAAGCTAGCTCACTGGAACCTATCATGAGTTGACACCTAATTTTAACCTAAATCAAATTAGGAAAGGAGAGTTCGGGTTCGGGGGCTTGATATTCGACTTAATTAGGGTTCAATTACTTTCATTAGCCCTCGAAGTCGTTTTTCCTCTACTTAGTTTATTTACGGCTTATTACGAAGTCATTTTAACCTAAGTGCGCGAGCTTCTGTTTTTTTATGTTTTTTAGCATTTTTTGACTGAAAATAAAAGTGGAAATTAAAAGTACCTAAACTAGGGTTTCGGAGGCAGAATTAGGTCAAATTTTGTTTACGTTCGTGGCTACGGGCCTAATGTCCAAACCCATGGACCCTAGTTAACCTATGTGAACATAAAAGTCGAATTAAACAAAAAACACAACTTTGAAAAGTCCAGGGTCACGGACAGGATGTCCGTGGGCCCAGACATGTACCGTTAAAACCCTAAAAATTTGAAAAATAAAATTCCGCCGCCGTCCGTGGGTATCCGTGGCCACGGACAACCCACAGACGATGGGTTTTTGGTGGTTCCCGACGGTGTTTTCGGCTAAAAATTATGGGTGTGTTGCCTGAAAGATTTCCAATATGTTAGTAATCGGAGATTCTTGATTTGAAGTCGAATTAAATACGAAACTTAATGCACATGTTAGTGAACAGAAGCAAAGAAAAATGACAATTCAGAAATAGAAAGGAATTGTTTCAAACCTAAATTTTAATATAAGGTTAGATTAACCGTGGGGAGTTAGAAAATCTGGGTTCCAACCTGTTTTATCTTTGGATTTGAGGTGTTTCTTCACGTCGGGTGTCTTTCGGTGTGATTCGGGTGGCCGGGTGTTGAAAAACGTGAGGGAGAGAGAGGAGGCTATGCTTTCTGACTTCCTAGGGTTCTTGAGCTTGTGAGATTCTGATTTGATCAAAAGATTTATCCCTTTATATAGACTTTCTTAAGAAATTAATTAGCCTTAGAATAACTAATTACACAATTTATAAACATATTTAATTTTGGGGTATTTCAGTGTCTCTGTATTAATCCTTGTGTCGTGTGTGAGAGGAAAGAAAGAGGGAGGCCGAAGCCTCGAGCGCGGCGGTATGGCGTGTATCGTTTCGAAACCCTCGCCTCTTCTTTTGTAGCAGCAAGAGAAATATTTTATCTTATCACTTAGCGGCCATAATTCTTCATAATATATCTTTAGATCATGATAAATGATCATGAATATCTCCTTGCGTTGGGTCTTTCGGTGATGATCTTGAAAGGGTTGCATGAAGAATTCATGCATCGAACGAATTCAATGATACAACCCTTTGCTTTTGAATTTTTTTCAATCTATATATTATCTAACGACATGCTCCTCTAGTCCAATGGTATACAGCCTCCAATCACGTGAGCAGCAAATCAATTTCCATGAGTGTGTGCAGTATTTGTTGATGTGGCTTGCAATGATGACTTCATCATTTACTCATGTACAGCCATGAAGAACATAAATTCAAATTTTTCCTACATTTGACATATAAAATATATCAGTTCACATCAAAACATACATCTAGGGAAAATCATATGATAAGTGAGAATTATGACATGAATTGTTATGAAAATAGGAAGAATTAAAGCCCTAAAATAGATATATTTTGCACTTATAACTAGGTCCACTTATAGCCTAAGCTTAATAACTATGTCATAAAACAATAATTACTAAGTCCTAAGTTAGCTCACTGGAAACTAATTAGAGTCGCCACCTAATTTTAACCTAAATTAAATTAGGAAAGGAGAGTTCGGATTCGGGGGCTTGGTATTCGACTTATTTAGGGTTCAATTACTTTCATTACCCCTCAACGTCGTTTTTCCTCTACTTAGTTTATTTACGGCTTATTACGAGTCGTTTTAACCTAAGTGCGAACTTCTAATTTCTTTTCATTTTTAACAATTTTTTACAGAAACTTAAAGTGAAAATTGAAATTATCTAAACTAGGGTTTCGGAGGCAGAATTTAGTTGAATTTTGTTTCTGTCCGTGGCCAAGGACCAAATGTTTGAGGCCACGGACCTTAGTTAACCTAATTATGTAGGAAATCAAATTTGATATAAATAAAATTTTGAAAACGTCTGGGGCCACGGACAAGATGTCCGTGGGCCCGGACATGAACTGTTAAAACCTAAAAAAAATTGAAAATTTAATTCCCGATGCTGTCCGAGGCTGTCCGTGGCCACGGACAGGCCGTCCGGGGTTACAGATGTGCCGTTCGAGGGCACGGACAGTGGCTTTCGTGTGTTTCTGGGTGGTGTTTTTGGCTAAAAAGTTATGTGTGTGTAGCCTGAGAAATTTCTAAGATGTTAGTAATCAAAAGATGTCAATTTGAAGTCGAAATAATGGTGAAACTTAATGCACAAGTCATTGAACAGAAATGAAGAAAAACGCTAATTCAGGAGCCGAAAAAGTTCAGTTTATTCCAAATTTTAACAGAGAGTTATTGAACTCAAGGAGAGTTAGAAAACCTGAATTCCAACCTGTTTTACCTTCAAATTTGTGATGATTCTACACGTCGGGATTCTCCGGATGCCTCGTTGGTGTCGGTTCTAGATTGACTTCAACTCGAGCTTCTGACCCCTTCTTCCTTGTGTTGTTGACCACATTTTGCTTCTGTATTGTTGGTGTTTTGGTGCTTGGAAGTTCGATGGGAGAAGAAAGAATGTGTTTTTGGTGATTTGGGGTGATTTCAGCATAGTTTCGGTATTGATTCGAGGCTTGGAAGTGCAAAAACGTGGGGAGAAGATTGACGGTTGTGTTTTCTGACTTTGAGAATGTTCTCCTCTGTCCTAGGCCGTTTTTGGGAAGGTCTTTTATAGAAATAGCATGGCCAAACTGATAGAACAAAATTTTTATCCAAAACCCTGATTTTGTGCTCTAAGAGAATCTGATTTTTTAGAATGTGCTATAGGTCTTTAAAAATTCCGAAACTTTAACCAATAATAAAAGATGATTTTTAGGAATTTTGAGAGTTGGAATCAGGTTATTTTGATAAATAAACGATTAGATGAAAATCTTGCAATCTGGAACCTCCCATAATTCATCACTTATGATTGGAAAATCCAAATTATGAAATTCCACGGTGTTAGTATCTAAAATCATCCTATATCTTATGTTCAAATTTCATGACATTTGAACTCAATTTCAGTATCTTCTAAAGGAGAGAGAAAATTACAAGAATGTTTGAATTTCTCTTTTGAATTTCGGGCTAAGGTTCCAAATAAAATAATTTTAGGCTTATGACTGTATGTAGTTATGCTAACCATGTTACATTTTTATTTTAATTTTTAGAAACCTTTTATTTATATTTTGAGGTTATTTCATGTGTTAATTATTAAAGAAATTAGCTTATAATATGAATTAAAAGCTAAATTCCCAAAATAAAAATTATCTGCAAATTATGAAATACCTTTCATGATGACTATGGTATTTGGAAGTGTTTGGAGGTAGTGAATGAGTCATATGAAAATAGAAAATCCCGAGAATGTCCTTGGAAAATCCTGTATTGGTGCATTTTGACCATTTTACCCTTTGTAACATGTATGCCTTAGAGACTACTCCGAGGGGGTTAAAATTTTGGGTATAACAGATTGCCCCCCGTTAACTAGACTCTATAATGGATATGAAGAGTCTAGTTGATGCTTGAGTGATACCCCAAAATTTCGGATCTTAAAAGACCTTGTATGCAGTTGAAAACTGACAAATTGTGTCGAGCTATTCTAAGGCGCTGACTACCTATGAGTAAAGTGAAAGGATGTTGAGCGATTCTATGGCGTCGATCACCTAAAAGTGAAAATGAAGTGATGTCAAGCGGTTCTAAGGCGTTGACTACCTAAAAGCGGAAATGAAGTAATGTCAAGTGATTTTAAGGCGTTGACTACCTAAAAGAAAAAATGAAGTAATGTCAAGCTATTCTAAAGCGTTGACTACCTATAAGTGAATACTAGATGGTATGTAGATGCAGGAATGCTGATATGCTAACGATGCTGATAGTGTTGATGATGTTGATGATACTCGGATGCTTTTGGGGACCGGAACCCATTCCAATGCTCCTGGATGGTATACTATGGGGACTTATTGCCTATGCCCTCCAACTTGGGTGCTGGGATAACTCCTACCAAGGGGACTTATTGCCATTGCTCACTAGTTGTTTCTTCCTAAAAAGTTGACATGAAAATTGGGACTTATTGCCACTTCCCCGCCAACTTGGATCACGCACTATCTCGTACTTGTCTCGCACTGAAGATGATACTACATCTTGTACTGGTCTCGCACTGGTCTTGCACTGAAATCTTGTACTAAAAGAAAATGCTAGGTCTCGCACTGAATGAAGAAAATGCAGGGTCTCGCATTGATTTTGGGCCTCGCACTAAAGATGATGCTAGTCTCGAACTAAAGAAAATTATGGGTGTCGCATTGATGATGAAAATGCTGGGTCTCATACTAAAGAAAATGATGGGTCTTGCACTGATGATGGAAATGCTGGATCGCGTACTGAAGAAAATGATGGTCTCGAGCCAAAGTTGAGTGAAGGGAATGCTGGGTCTCGCATTGACTTTTCGGTCTCGAACTGAATAATGGGTCTTTGACAAAAAATAAGTTGGAAAGATAATGGTCTTGTGCAAAAGAATGTGGTGAAAACTGATTGTAAAAATTCCAAATGTGGCGATAGTGAGGTGTTTTGCATAAATTGTAAAATGAAATCAAAGTGTTTGAATAAAAGTTGTCCAAAACAAGAAGCTACTAAAAATGTGCCGAACATGGCAATGTTTGAAGAAAAATTTTCTCTACTGATAAGGAAAGTGAAGTTATCATTTCCTGACTAAACACTTCTGATCTGCAATTTGTTTCTTAGAAGAAGAACATGCCGCTGGTGGGAGTGTGTGATGCCTGATGTGGGGGTTTGAGGCCTTTAAGTGGTGATTAGGGATGATGATGATGAGCCTGTGGTCTATGGTGTAAAGGTAAGGCTTATGACCAGCTTATGATGTATGATGTAGAGGTAAGGGCTTATGTGGGCATGTGTGGTGGTAATGTTGGTGGTGCTCAAGATTCGGGTTTCAATTGGTGTTGTTATAGCAATTGTTGGAACCAACAATTGCCCCCAGTATTTTTTCCTTGTGACAATCTGAACTAGAGATCGTGGCAATCGATCGTAACAAGTCTCATCCTCACAGGGTCAAGGCTTATGTTTTGATGTGGTGCTTCCTAACCTACACTCGACGTGTTTGGTGTTCGCACTCATTTCTTGCTCATGGTCATAACTTCTAGACCATTGAATTTGATATTTGATGGATTTACGCATTTGATCTATTACTTTCACGTGATTGGATACACAACTACCAAGTCAGAAGTCTTTAAAGCTTATAATGTGGCATTGGGGTGTGATGAAGGACAACGGGACCATTGAGGGACATTTGAGGTATGAGGAGCTAAAAGGGGTGACCAAAGCTGCACCTTGCATCTTTTCTCGGATTCATCTTCCTTGTCTTGAAGTCTTCTAGTTGCTTTGTGTTAACGTTGTCTTTGAGCTTCTGGACTTGGACTTTTGAAGTTGTCCTTTACACCATTTCTCTTCTTTTTGTCATTTGGATTTCTTCGTGGCACTTCGGGTTTGCCTTTTTTTATCCTTCATTGACTTCACCTTCAGGGTTCTTGTGTCTCCGGTTTTGAGCTTTGAGAGTTGTTTTGATGTTAGCTCTTTAGATCCTGTGTCACTCTAGGACCATTTACGGATCGCTTGATCATGCTGATAGCGGTGTTGCTTCTTTGGATTGATGAAAACATTATCCGAGAATCTGGCTCCTTGCTTTCTTTGGTCACCAGGTTGGAAATTCATCATCGGCTGGGTTATTTTTGTGGAGTTCATAATATCAAAAAAGATTTATATATATATATATATATATATATATATATATATATATATATATATATATATATATATATATATATATATATAGAAAGGCTCGGCGTGGGTGCCTAGGGTTTAATGTCAAGGTTCACAAGCTTTTGGCTATGTGCTGGTGTTCCGTGGTGCTTCGTCATTCCTGGCAGTTGTGTATCCATTCTTTGTTACTTTTCACAGGTCTAAGCGTAAATATACAAATTATCTCCTTTGATCGGCGTTATGTTGTTTACTTCACCTTTGAATGTGGTCTCACTAGAGTCGTGTAAAGATGACACGCTCATTCGCTCATGGTTTTTCCGCTCAAGATACTCTCGTGAATTTCACTTAGAGACTAGTTCACGCGCTCAAACGAAAGATTAAGGATGACGACCCTGAGATCATATTGCCCCCAGTATTGATCTGGGATTTATGACAACACTTACACAGATGTGGATTGTGGAATACTTTGTGGATGTTTTGGGATAGACTATGGTGTTTGGATGGACATGTTCACCCTTTTAGAAACAAAAGACAAGTCATTTTGTTCTGTTGTCAGAAAATGATTATTTCGTGATCCTTTTTCTTGAAAAGCATGAATGGTCATTTTTTTGTTTTTGTTTTGTTCAATGAATGCATAGAAATTATGAAAAATGGAGCTATGATTTTATTCATGAATATGACAGAAAACATAGAAAATTACAATTCAGAGAGACCAAAAACTAACTTAGAAAATAAGGTACTAGGAAAATTTGAAGATGCAAGAAAATATATTCAATGATGAATCACCTAAATAAAACAATCTGTATACTTAGAAAAATTGGACTCGTTGCTCGAGAAGGTCTTGAATCTTGTGCCTCAATGCTAGACAATTGTCGGCATAATGGCCAGGCAACTAATGGTAGTGGCAGAATTGATTAAGATGTCTCCCCAAATGAGTAGTTCCTGGCCGAGGGGCCAAGGGCTGTAGCAAGTTTATCCTCTGAAGCTCTTCAAATGCCTGACTTGGTGTTCGGCCAATGTTAGTGAATTCCCTTTGCAATGAGCCTCGGCGTGGTGAGGGTACCGTCCTGAAGTTTTGATTCAGAGCTCTAGGCTGTTGAACCGTATTCATTCCCGGGAAACTACTTTGAGCGCAAGCTACTATTTGAAAAGAGGTCTTTTCTGGTTCTGGCTTAAATAATTTGGAACCGCCGCCAGAGTTTCTTGAGCACTCGAGCTCCAACCCTTCCTAATGAATTTTTTCTTCTAGGATACCGACTTGTCCTATCAACATGTCGAAACTCGGAAAGTACATATACTTTAGGTCATTGTTATTGTTTTTGCATGAAATACCCCAAACCTTAATGTGTTAATTAATTGTGTAATTATAATTTTCTAAGGCTAATTAAGTCCTTAAGATCATTGGTGAAGAAATAAAAAAAAACCAAAAAAGAAAAAAGAAAATGTGTAAAAGACATAAAACGTGAAAACGCATATTTAATTATTTTAGGAGGCATATAACCTTCACTAGGGTTATAAATATATTTTTATACCCTAATTACATACTAAGAACATGTGGGAAATACCCCACCCTCTCTCTCCTCCCACTTTCTCTTCTCTTTCTTTCTCTTTCTCTCTTCTCTCTTCTCTTCTTCTTCCAACGTTTTTCTCCTCCCCTCTGGCCTGAATGATTTTGAGCTCCCCCTCATGGCTTCCTCACTTCAATGCCATGTCCAAGCTTCATTAAGGCTCCAACCAACAAAATAAATACATATTCTTCTTCCTCTCATCATCCTCTATCATCCTCTCTTTTCAAAATTCGAAAAGGATGAACTTCATCCATATGGGTTTTCTCCATTTGAAGAGAAAAACACATCACCTTATAGCTTGGAGTCTCCTCTTCCTTCTAAGGTAAAAATTTCATTGAAAAACTCATTCTTGTTCTCTCTCCTTGGTGACCGATTTTTACCCCTTTGTGATGCCTTGTTTTTCTCCTTGTTCTTGAGCTCCAAATTGACCCTTCAATGGTGGAGAAGTTCCCCTCTCGATTCAAGGGTGAAAATCCCTCTTGAAAGCTTCACAAAGGTAAACCCTAACTTTGTGTTCTAGCCCTTTGATTGAATTGAAATATTCCAAGGGTTTAGATAATTAATTTAGTGTGTTTTGTGTTCTTGGATGTTGGGATGGAGTTTGGAAACTCCATACCCTCTTAACCGATTTTTGGAGGAGATGAGGAGCAAGAGGAGAATTAAGGAGAGACTTGTGAATTTAAGGTAAGAAAACTACCTTAATAACTATCTTGGTTGTTTAAGAATTTGGGATGGGTTAAATTGAATAATGAACCCAAAATATGGAAAGTAATGTGTTTAGTTGGTTTGAGGTATTTGTGAAATTAATTGTGAATAAAAGGGCCTTGGAGCCAAGTGTTTCGAGTTGTGGCCATATTGTGGTTTATTGAGAATTTGGAGTTATGTTATTGTTGATGGATCTTGAGGATTTATTATGTGCTGGTAGGACCCTTTAAGGGTGTGGCTAGAGTAGGAATGTCAATTGATGTTTTGGGAGATGTTAAGTTTATGGGGAGGTTATGGCGAAATTTCGATAGAAAATAAGTGTTTTGATGATGGCTTGGCGAATGGGAGAACCTTGGTGTTTGTAGTATTGAGGAGAGTGGTTTAATAGCCTTGAAATGGCATTTGGGAAACTAGGAAGAGAAGGATGAAAATCTGTAGCAATTTGCATATGAGTTTAGAAATGCTAGAAAAGAGTTGGTGTTTATAACTTGTGAAACAAGGAGAGTGTGGGTTTTAGAAGTGCATTTATGTAGGAATGATTGGAAATGGTCATTTGGTGGATTTGGAAAGGTTGTGGAAGGTTGTGAAATGTCTGAAGAGGTTTAAGATGCACTGATATGGCATAATGCAACAGAGGGAATATAAAGTTTTGGAATTTGAACAAGAATTGGGTGTGGATTGGACCAACGTTTTAGGAGCATTTGAGGATGTTTTTAGTGTGTGTAAACATGTAGGAAACATGTGGAATGTTTAGGAAATGATTAGATGTGGATTAGGGGTTGAAAACTGATCAAAAACTGTAAATTTGACAGTTCAGAGGTGGTCCAGGTTGCAAATCCGTTCGTAAACCCGGACCATAGCAAAAACACGGCAGAATACCATCCCAGGGGGTGGTCGCGGGTTTGTAAACCCGGACACAAACCCGGACCACATGAAAAATTGTCCAGAATGTGAAATCCGTGGTTGGTCGGGTTTGTAACCCCGGACACAAACCGGACCATGTTAAAAAGTGTCCAGAGAGTGTTTTTAAGGGTTATTATGGTGGGGACATGAATGGTAATGGTTTTAGATGTTGATTAGTCCTTGTTTGGTGAGTTTAAAGGCCATTGGAAGTATAAACAAGTGTTGGAAATGATTGAGAAAGTTGTGAGTTTAAGTACACAAAGTTAAACCGAAATAACGGGATACGGGGTAAGTACGGAGTAGCAATTATGTACCTACCGTAACACCTTAATATTAATTGAACCATTTGACATGTTAAATAATGGTTCAAGAGTATGACATGAGGAACAAGTGTGAACCGAGGAAAGTGAGAACACCAGTAAAGTAATTCCCACGGTGACAGTATGGTTTTCTTGAACCTGTGTCCTACGGATTACCCGGCTTGTATGCCAATGTGTTTTGCTGTGTGTTTGCCCCCTTGCAAGATAAAGCATGAAATGAGTTTACAGTAATTCATTATTGTGGCGTAATTAATTCCGATACCGCTTAACCTTAGTTATGTGTTAAATAATAGTTAACCGACTTTAGGTTCACATAAGAGATCGGTATTCGGAATAAACGTCCCAACCCATGGGAACGTTCTAACTACGGCTATCCGTGCGTTAGTGTATGTTGTGGTTAAAGTGTGATGTATGTGACTTGTTTAATATGTTGTTGTTTGAATACTGTTATCCGTGTTGTCGAAATGGGATATGAATTCCCTTGTGTGTCTAACCGAGTTAGTAACACTATGTGATGTATGTATGTGATAAGTTCCATAAGGGAACCCTTAACTAATAAGTATATGTATGTATGGAGAGGAATCCGGTTGTCCCGGTCGCGCGTATTGTTTGGGAGTTAATATATATATATATATATATATGTGAATTAACTCCCATCCTGTTATGTTAGGGTTGTTTTCCTTCATTGGATTTCGACCTCCCACTAGCTTAGCCAAAGCTTACCTACCCGACCTCCACATCGGGCTAGGAGGGAAATTATGTACAATGTTGGTAGGGTGTTGAAGCCTAAGTTCGCTTCGACTCCCTCTTTGTTATGTTACGGTTGTTCTTCCTCCTTGAATTACAACCACCCACAAGCTTAACCAAGGCTTACCTACCTCATCACTATTGGAGCTAGGGGGAAATTGTGTATGTTGTGTACGGTCCTATATGAGGCCGCCACTCAAGTAAAGAAAATGTATGTTGTTGTGCTCGGGCTTATATCACCCCGGCACTCCCTAAATGAAGTTCATGTACTCTAAGAAGAGTGAAATTAAGTTGTGTATGTTATAAAGTAAAGTGTGTTGTTATGTTGAGTGTGCTAACCTTGTGTATGTATTCTATTAATGGATGTTTGCTTATAAGCATGATATGTGTGTGAGTTTGTGCATGTTTGAAATAAATCAACCGCATGCTAAGACGACAAATAGTTGTGCGTGGCCCGGTAGCATATGGGCTGCGGGATTACCATACCAGCAAAGGTGCTGACCCCCCTTTGGGGGCTCCCATACTTTTCAGGTACAAGGAACTGGAAGCCGTTCGAGAGTAGGACGGGGTAGTTGTTTGTATGTGGTAGTCATGAGAATTGTGGATATATTAGGTGTAGTAAGACCGAAATTGTATCGGCGCTAGTTGGTAATTACTCGGTACAGTTGTAATGTAAGTGTATAATGAATGTTGGACATGGAACGGGATTAATGTGTAGTTGCTCGGGAGTTTAGTCCATCAGACCGGTACGATGTATGTATGTTAGCCTTGTTAGCCACGTGGGTGGCTAACGGCGTGTAACACCAAAGAGTTGAGTTATGATGTGAGTTGTGATTTCCGCTGCAAAGAGTTGTTAAGTGTGTTATTTGTAGTTGGGGTGTTACAAAAAGTGGTATCAGAGCGAAGTATCGCTCTGATGACTGAAATACCGAGCTTAGGAAGTACCGAGTTAAGAGTTTAGTACTTTGGGTTAAGGGTTGAGTGATAGCGTGAGAAGTACGCTAGATAGGGAACACCAGTGTGTACTGGATACCTACAGTATCCATCCCGCCCTCCACAAACCCTATTATATAACTTGGAAAGAACGCCAGAGAGATGGAAGTCCTCTCTTACTCGGGAATACCCGATCTGGCTGTTATTGAATGTCCTTATAAGTTCGGGGAACCTGTCATACGGTCAAGCCCGAAGGGTGTGGATCCCGAAGACGGTCTCCATTTTAACAATGTCTGCCGTACGGAATAGCGAAAAGTGAAGGATCTTATGCATAAGAAAATGGAATTTCAGCACCCTGGGTCGACATGCGAAGCAGTCTAGGACAACCAGCTTACAAGCACTAAGCGTGCAAACGTGGAGAAGTGAAATAGTAGAAACCCGAGACGAGTGTCTACGGGACTACAAATGTTAAATAATACTCCAACGATATACTAACCGATTAAAGAACTACAACGTAGTACGAGGAGGATACGATACTAAGTAAAAAGGGGTCTCCCAAAATGGGAAACACCCTAGTTAATGAGTACCATGTGAAGATAGAGAGAAGTACCCAGGAGATTTATTGTTAAGACTGTAAGATCAAGTAAGGGCCAACAAGGCAACTGATGTGAGAGCGGGTGGAAGCGATACCGCAACTAGTGTGTATTGAACCGATAACCAGATTGCATGGCGCACTTGCTGTGGCAAGTGCTGCTACAACAAGGTTGTACGGGAAATTTTAAACCACTACCGGTACTTAGTAAAGTACCATGAAGTTAAGTGGGGTTATCATAACCGTGGAAAGGCTTAATAGCCTGACCTCAGTGCTTGGAAATACACCAGTCAGCAAGAAGCTAGACTTGGTTAAGGCAAGGAAACGTTGTAAAACCACGAAAATCTTTCTTTCAACCTAAATTTATTTTCAAAACCTTTTTCAAAACCAAAATTTTCTTTCAAACCCCTTTTATTTCCAACCTTCTTTTAAACCAAACCAGAAGACCTACACCGGCCTCAGTGCCATATGGTAGGTAAGTTTTACCCAGTTACTTTTAATTAACCGGATGGAAACCGGTAAACCCAAGGGTAACAACCCGAGGGAATGGATTGAGTTCGTCATAGCACAACAGTGGATATATTTCCCTTGATTAAGTTCGGGAAACACGGAATGCATATTATCACAGGATAATATAAGAGGAGTTGACAACAGAATACTTCACCTAGGCGTGTGACGGGCACTACGAGTGTACCAACTGAAACGTGGGACGACCGCACTCCGATAGGAGCTTGTGGGCCTGACAAACCTTCTTACGGGGTAGTCGGGCAAGTAGCAGTGTATCAGCAGGGTACCCCACGTATGTATACGAGTGGAGTCTGAAACACGGGAAGTAGTCGACTCCATACTACGGTCCAAAGTAAAAGTCAAGCAAGAGCAATGGATTACATCGAATCGTTGAAATAAAGGAACCCAGTTAAGTTAAGGAAGACTAAAGGAATTAGTAAGTGTATTTTAAGGAAATGTTTAAGGGTGAACAAGTGCGAAGGGCACTGATTAGTAAGTAAGGACATGGAATATGTCATAAGGAACCTGAAGGACGAACATATAGCTGAGTAAGTACCCAACCTAAATATGGCGAGGCAGATGCCTACTATGATACGTTAATGTGCAATGATCGGGATGAGACTCCCGAAGTGATCACTTGAACTAAGGGAATATCAATCTCACTGGAAATGACATTTAACCCAGCCAAGAACGCAGGGCGATGTAGCTAATGAAACGTACTCATAAGTGCGAGCCGGATATAATGGCATGACCTAGTAACACCCAGGAACTATCCTTAAAAGGGTGTTTGGGTCAACAATGGTTGAACGAATAACGTGGCAGAAATGCAAGGGTTGAGACTAACACCCAGTTTGAGCATAAGACGTCAAGAGAAAGTCTGACATCCTTGAAGGGGCATCCCATGAAAGGAATTAATCATGGAGCCCAATACAACCTATAAACCGTGTATTATGTACGGGAAGTAAATGTGTGTGAACCTACAATGAGCAGAGCTCGAGGCCATAGGGCTTATAAGCCACAAGTAAAATGTGTTAAGGAAATTTTATTGATTACGAAAGTTTATGTTATATATAAATAAGTAAAGCGGATAACGAACCACTGCTTTAAGAGTGGGGATACCTCGTGATATGTGAGACCACAACAGCGGTAGTTATGTGAACTAGGTTCAGGAAATGTGTTAGGAGTTGACCATTTTGTTATTACCCAAGAATGATGTGAGTAGGAATAAATCGAAAAGAGGTGTTTGTACCAGTTGTGGAGACCGCAAGAGTAATAAGTCTAATAGCAACCACCATAGGTGTGTGATGCTAAATGCGTAATGAACAACGCTCAAAGAGCATAAAGACTCAAAAACAATAGCGTGTTCAGCAGTCGGCCAACTAAGTGGCGAAACACAGTGCAATGGCAGAAGCTAATATAATAGCGGATGCCGGGTAAGTTAATGTTATACAATAAGTAACCGCATGGTGCGCAGCAAGCGACCGTTGCATAAGTATTGTTAAATAATAATGTGGCAAATAAGACCAGTTATGAGTGAAACTCGATGGACATACAAATAAGTGATGATACACAGACTGAGCAATACGCCAGTAGTTGATGCTATGTGATAAGGAACACAGTATGAATTCCTATTGCTATCTCATAAGAGACTTACTGTCAAGAGTTTACGCCTCTGCACTCTGTATGACTGAGTGTTTTGGTATTGCGCTTGAGCGGTAATGATCAAGTGAGATAGCTAGGAAGTCTGAAAATGTTAAATGTGATAGAAGAACAAGACTTGTGATGTGATAAAACCGATGCATAAGATAAGCACGGCAAAGGGTACTTGGTTGACATAAGTGACCACAGTAACACGATTATTAAACATCGGTATGGAATACCTCAAGTGTTGGGAATAACCAACAGAGTACTACATAACAGGTAGTAGCTCAACCGTAACCGACAGTAAGTCGGAAGAAATCAAGTAAGTCATTGTGAAATACAGTAAATTATCATGGAAATGAATAGGAAGTTTGTAACTCACCGAATTCGCTCATGGTAAGTGATACCACGCGTCGGTTGAGAACCCGTTATTACCAAGATAAAGGTGATAATCAGGAATGTACAATACAGTAAGGATAATGTAAGGGGCAAATTAAGCTCTAAAGTTATTAGAGTTGCGCAGCGGAAAGTAGCGAGCCAGCAACTCAAGTGTTAAATGTGTGTAGTGAACATGAGTGAATGGCAAACTAATGATGCCAAAAAGCCTCACAGGCCAGAATCGAAACTAGTTAAGAGTTAAAATAAACTCTAGTGAGAATTCTTGGTTATGGACTAAACCGCCAATATGGCTAAGATCCTCAAACCAGAACACATGGTGTAATAAACCGCGTGGAGATAAAACACTTCACGACGGTAGACCGTTATAAACCAGTGATTAACTGATTGATTACGTGGGTGTAATCCCTTTTAAGGGGGGTAGAGCGCAGAACCACTTAGTGTCTTTTACCGTACAAGTGTACGTGAACTATGATTTGCATAGCACAAAATGATTTGTTTTGATGATTGGTGTGTGTGTTACATAAACATACACATTCATTCATGGTTAGTTGTGGTAATTACGCACGGAAGATGCGAATACCCTTGCGATAAGTGTGTTTATTGTGTCAACAAATGTGTGTGAAAGTATAAGTATAAGGGAGTAGAAAAAACTCCCGGGGAACTAAAACCCCGACAGTGTATGTTCATATGATACCAAATGTAATATTGTGTATTATATTTTGATAAAAATATATATATATGGATATATGTATATATACAGTATTGTGATTTATGAAGAGGTATGACACCAACTTAGAACCTAGTGAGAATTAAATTCCCTAGGTAACTTGATTTAAAATAAATCGGGAAGTGATTGATGGACATAGTTCCACCCTTGGAGATGTAATGATTACGACTAGATGGATTAGAAGATAGAAAATGGTACATGCTTGAATTAGTTGTTGTTTGAAATTAAAGTGGGAGGTGAAACTTGATTATCATGAGATCAAGGGAAGCCGAACACAAATTGGGGTGGAGAGATAGTTCAACACTGATGCTGATCACATCAAGGTTGGATGATTCTTGAAACTCCCTATAAGTGGTCATAAATAATCACATCAAGAATAAGATGCAGTTAACAATAATTGGACTTGGAGTTGTATGGAGCTTTCAAAAGAATTTTAAATTGGGTTTCAAAGTTGCAATTGGTATTTTCTAGACTTCAATAAATATTTTAAGATTCTTAAGTGGTATTTTCAAAGGAAGGACTACCTTTATGTGACCTCGTAGAGGATTTTCAACTTGTATCCTTCCAATAAAGGATTTCATTATACTTAACCTCATAGAGGGTACTTTCCTACTACTTGCTCACGAGCTGAGGACGCATGAGCCTTTGTCTTAGGACCGGTGACATGAGAAGTATATTTTAAATATGTATGCAATTGTTTTGATCTCCCAAAGGAACGGGGACCAGAGTGTCCATCGCGACCGGTTCTGCGGGATCACAGTGTATATGTACTCAACATGGGTCTCGAACCCATAAAGAGATGGAAAAGGAATTTCTGGTTGATATACATGCTATGACATGTTGTGGGGTATGTGTAATAATTATTATTTTGACCTTGAGTCCTAATGCGGTTAAGTTCCGGAAGTGTTGTGTTATCAAGACCTAAGAGTCTAAATGTTGTTATGTTACCCAGACCTAAGAGTCTAAGGGTTGTTATGTATGTACAATGTTGTTAAGGTACCCGGACCATTAAGTCCGAGGATACTATGTAAGTATGTTATGTCATGTTATGTATGTGTGGATGTGTTACCTGGACTGTTAAGTCCGAGGTTGTGATGTAAAGTATGTTTGTTATGGAAGTTTTATGTTACAAGTAATCCCCGTATTCTAACCAATGATGTGTGGGAAGTGTGAACTTCGAGGACGAAGTTCTTTTAAGGGGGGTAGATTGAAATACCCCAAACCTTAATGTGTTAATTAATTGTGTAATTATAATTTTCTAAGGCTAATTAAGTCCTTAAGATCATTGGTGAAGAAATAAAAAAAAACCAAAAAAGAAAAAAGAAAATGCGTAAAAGACATAAAACGTGAAAACGCATATTTAATTATTTTAGGAGGCATATAACCTTCACTAGGGTTATAAATATATTTTTATACCCTAATTACATACTAAGAACATGTGGGAAAAATTCCGGAAGAAAACGGATCCAAATAATGCGATAAAACGCTAACGGAGTACTAAAGCGCGTTTTTCGAGAAAACCCGAAAACGTGACTTTAAACAGTCAAATGACCCCGTAAAAAATTATAGTTTATCATATAACTATAAATAAACATTAATGGGGGTATAATAACCATTAAAATTAAATAAACGAGAAAATTCCAGAAAACGGGCCCGGTTAGTGAATAGTGCTAAAACCGGGTAAATTAATGGGCGTTTTCTGTAAAAGACGAAAAACGTTCCAGTGTGTATATATTAGTGGGCCGGTTTTTATTAATGTAGACAGCCCCCTCACACATGACTAGTTAGCTAATTAAATAAGTCAAAAGGTAAAAAGTAAAAAGGTACCCCCACCTCTCTCTCCTCCCTCACTTTCTCTTTTCCTTTTCTTTCTCTTTCCTCTCTTTCTTCTTCTTCCAACGTTTTTCTCCTCCCCTCTGGCCTGAACGATTTTGAGCTCCCCTCCCATGGCTTCCTCACTTCAATGCCATGTCCAAGCTTCATTAAGGCTCCAACCAACAAAATAAATACATATTCTTCTTCCTCTCATCATCCTCTATCATCCTCTCTTTTCAAAATTCGAAAAGGATGAACTTCATCCATATGGGTTTTCTCCATTTGAAGAGAAAAGCACATCACCTTATAGCTTGGAGTCTCCTCTTCCTTCTAAGGTAAAAATTTCATTGAAAAACTCATTCTTGTTCTCTCTCCTTGGTGACCGATTTTTACCCCTTTGTGATGCCTTGTTTTTCTCCTTGTTCTTGAGCTCCAAATTGACCCTTCAATGGTGGAGAAGTTCCCCTCTCGATTCAAGGGTGAAAATCCCTCTTGAAAGCTTCACAAAGGTAAACCCTAACTTTGTGTTCTAGCCCTTTGATTGAATTAAATATTCCAAGGGTTTAGATAATTAATTTAGTGTGTTTTGTGTTCTTGGATGTTGGGATGGAGTTTGGAAACTCCATACCCTCTTAACCGATTTTTGGAGGAGATGAGGAGCAAGAGGAGAATTAAGGAGAGACTTGTGAATTTAAGGTAAGAAAACTACCTTAATAACTATCTTGGTTGTTTAAGAATTTGGGATGGGTTAAATTGAATAATGAACCCAAAAATATGGAAAGTAATGTGTTTAGTTGGTTTGAGGTATTTGTGAAATTAATTGTGAATAAAAGGGCCTTGGAGCCAAGTGTTTCGAGTTGTGGCCATATTGTGGTTTATTGAGAATTTGGAGTTATGTTATTGTTGATGGATCTTGAGGATTTATTATGTGCTGGTAGGACCCTTTAAGGGTGTGGCTAGAGTAGGAATGTCAATTGATGTGAATTGATGTTTTGGGAGATGTTAAGTTTATGGGGAGGTTATGGCGAAATTTCGATAGAAAATAAGTGTTTTGATGATGGCTTGGCGAATGGGAGAACCTTGGTGTTTGTAGTATTGAGGAGAGTGGTTTAATAGCCTTGAAATGGCATTTGGGAAACTAGGAAGAGAAGGATGAAAATCTGTAGCAATTTGCATATGAGGAGTTTAGAAATGCTAGAAAAGAGTTGGTGTTTATAACTTGTGAAACAAGGAGTGATGTGGGTTTTAGAAGTGCATTTATGTAGGAATGATTGGAAATGGTCATTGGTGGATTTGGAAAGGTTGGTGGAAGGTTGTGAAATGTCTGAAGAGGTTTAAGATGCACTGATATGCATAATGCAACAGAGGGAATATAAAGTTTTGAGAATTTGAACAAGAATTGGGTGGTGGATTGGACCAACGTTTTAGGAGCATTTGAGGAGTGTTTTAGTGTGTGTAAACATGTAGGAAACATGTGGAATGTTTAGGAAATGATTAGATGTGGATTAGGGGTTGAAAACTGATCAAAAACTGTAAATTTTGACAGTTCCAGAGGTGGTCCAGGTTGCAAATCCGTTTGCAAACCCGGACCATAGCAAAAACACGGCAGAATACCATCCCAGGGGGTGGTCCGGGTTTGTAAACCCGGACACAAACCCGGACCACATGAAAAATTGTCCAGAATGTGAAATCCGTGGTTGGTCCGGGTTTGTAACCCCGGACACAAACCCGGACCATGTTAAAAAGTGTCCAGAGAGTGTTTTTAAGGGTTATTATGGTGGGGACGTGAATGGTAATGGTTTTAGATGTTGATTAGTCCTTGTTTGGTGAGTTTTAAAGGCCATTGGAAGTATAAACAAGTGTTGGAAATGATTGAGAAAGTTGTGAGTTTAAGTACACAAAGTTAAACCGAAATAACGGGATAACAGGGTAAGTACGGGAGTAGCAATTATGTACCTACCGTAACACCTTAATATTAATTGAACCATTTGACATGTTAAATAGTGGTTCAAGAGTATGACATGAGGAACAAGTGTGAACCGAGGAACGTGAGAACACCGGTAAAGTAATTCCCCACGGTGACAGGTATGGTTTTCTTGCAACCTGTGTCCTACCGGATTACACCGGCTTGTATGCCAATGTGTTTTTCTGTGTGTTTGACACCTTGCAAGATAAAGCATGAAATGAGTTTACAGTAATTCATTATTGTGGCGTAATTAATTCCGATACCGCTTAACCTTAGTTATGTGTTAAATAATAGTTAACCGACTTTAGGTTCACATAAGAGATCGGTATTCGGAATAAACGTCCCAACCCATGGGAACGTTCTAACTACGGCTATCCGTGCGTTAGTGTATGTTGTGGTTAAAGTGTGATGTATGTGACTTGTTTAATATGTTGTTGTTGTTGAATACTGTTATCCGTGTTGTCGAAATGGGATATGAATTCCCTTGTGTGTCTAACCGAGTTAGTAACACTATGTGATGTATGTATGTGATAAGTTCCATAAGGGAACCCTTAACTAATAAGTATATGTATGTATGGAGAGGAATCCGGTTGTCCCGGTCGCGCGTATTGTTTGGGAGTTAATATATATATATGTGAATTAACTTCCATCCTGTTATGTTAGGGTTGTTTTCCTTCATTGGATTTCGACCTCCCACTAGCTTAGCCAAAGCTTACCTACCCGACCTCCACATCGGGCTAGGAGGGAAATTATGTACAATGTTGGTAGGGTGTTGAAGCCTAAGTTCGCTTCGACTCCCTCTTTGTTATGTTACGGTTGTTCTTCCTCCTTGAATTACAACCACCCACAAGCTTAACCAAGGCTTACCTACCTCATCACTATTGGAGCTAGGGGGAAATTGTGTATGTTGTGTACGGTCCTATATGAGGCCGCCACTCAAGTAAAGAAAATGTATGTTGTTGTGCTCGGGCTTATATCACCCCGGCACTCCCTAAATGAAGTTCATGTACTCTAAGAAGAGTGAAATTAAGTTGTGTATGTTATAAAGTAAAGTGTGTTGTTATGTTGAGTGTGCTAACCTTGTGTATGTATTCTATTAATGGATGTTTGCTTATAAGCATGATATGTGTGTGAGTTTGTGCATGTTTGAAATAAATCAACCGCATGCTAAGACGACAAATAGTTGTGCGTGGCCCGGTAGCATGTGGGCTGCGGGATTACCATACCAGCAAAGGTGCTGACCCCCCTTTGGGGGCTCCCATACTTTTCAGGTACAAGGAACTGGAAGCCGTTCGAGAGTAGGACGGGGTAGTTGTTTGTATGTGGTAGTCATGAGAATTATGGATATATTATAGGTGTAGTAAGACCGAAATTGTATCGGCGCTAGTTGGTAATTACTCGGTACAGTTGTAATGTAAGTGTATAATGAATGTTGGACATGGAACGGGATTAATGTGTAGTTGCTCGGGAGTTTAGTCCATCAGACCGGTACGATGTATGTATGTTAGCCTTGTTAGCCACATGGGTGGCTAACGGCGTGTAACACCAAAGAGTTGAGTTATGATGTGAGTTGTGATTTCCGCTGCAAAGAGTTGTTAAGTGTGTTATTTGTAGTTGGGGTGTTACATTGCATGTTCTTAATTATCATATGGATTTGCTCTTGCTCGTCCATTTTGGTTGGCATGGCAGCAGCCTTCCTCCTCCAACGCTTGATGAAGTCGGACATGGACTCATTGTCTTTCTATCGAGTGCCTGCCAGATCTGATCTGGTGACTTCAAGATTCCTAGCATACTCAAAGTGATGCAAAAGGCTTCACAAACCTCCTCATAGGTCTTAGCATTCATTTTCTGAGTGAGATACCAATGTTGAGGAATTTTATCCAGGTAGCGAGCAAAAACTTTGGCTTTCTACGTGTTGTTGAGTCCGAGGATGGACATCTCCCGGTCGAACATAGCCAAATGAATTTGTGGATCCGAGGAACCTTTGTACAAGGTAAGTATGGGCAGCTTCAGCTTTGAGGGGAGGTCAACTTCGGGATATGACGGCGCGGAGAAGTAATCGAAGCCAGCTGGTTTGCTGGTCTTCTCTATGCAATTGATCCTTTTCAAAACCCATTTAACCTCTACGGCTAGTTGGTTATCCGGAATATCTTTCCCCACATGTGTTTGAGAATCTTGGGCCCTAACGGAGTCAATTTCGATGTAGCTGTGGTTAACATTTTCATCTGCAAGCTTTTCTAGAGTTTACTGATTTGTCTCCTGGAGATTAGCCTTACTCCTCAATTCCTTGATAATGGACTCCAAGACCTTGCACCTTTGATTAGTGGTGGCTAACTTAGCATCCATGCTTACCTGCTTTCGAGGTGTCAACCAACAATGAGAGCTTGAATCAAGAGAAAGGGGGTTGGATCAAAGTTTGGGCTAGAGAATGAACACTTGATCTGAAATGTAGATGTTTGGACCCGGATATATTTTGGGTTAAAGACAAGATGTGTGGGCCTAAGTATTATAAGAGTTGGACCGTTTGAGCTGGAGTAATTTTTTTAGACCACGAATTGGAACTTAGGCCGAAACCTAGATAGATGGCTCTGATTGGGCCTAAAAGGTGACACCTAGGTCCAGGGTTTGGGGCCAGGGCCCAAATAAGAAGTTTACCTAGACTCGAATGAGCCCTTAGGCCGGAATGTGTTTGGGCCTGAAGTAAAGCACATGGGCTGGAAAGGTCCCTAAATCACAAATGGGCCTAACTTCTCTTGGGTCAGAGAAGATGGTTGCTGAGAAAGGATTTATTTTCAGGATTTGTGAGTTATTTCAAGTTCAGGTGGACTTCTTGTTATGGGCCTAGAACTAATTGGATAATTCAAATTTGGCCGAAAGAGAAATCACCTAAGTCTAGGCTTTTGGGCCAAAGCCCAAGTGACTCGTATATTAAACCAAACAGGGCCTTTGAGCCGCAAACAATGAAGCCACGAATTCGGGTTGGGCCAAGTTGATGTAGGATAAGTTCCTATCAATCTCTAGGCTTGGTAGTGGGCCGATCACACAAGAAAATAAGGTTTCAACCAAGTTCAACATGTCCTCACTAGACGAATTGGACCAACGGGTACAGATCGATCCGGAGAAGTGCTTGGGGCATGGGCCCGGGTCACCACAAAGGAATAGGGCTTGCATGCTATTCTCTCTGGGCTAAAAAATTATGGCCCGGGTCACCATCCAGAGAAGTGATTAGGATTTGATCGGGTTCTAGGTCCACTTATAACCTAAGCTTAATAACTATGTCATAAAACAATAATTACTAAGTCCTAAGTTAGCTCACTAGAACCTAATTAGAGTCGTCACCTAAGTTTAACCTAAATTAAATTAGGAAAGGAGAGTTCGGGGGCTTGGTATTCGACTTATTTAGGGTTCAATTACTTTCATTACCCCTCGAAGTCGTTTTTCCTCTACTTAGTTTATTTACGGCTTATTACGAGTCGTTTAACCTAAGTGCGCAAACTTCTGATTTCTTTTATTTTTTAACAATTTTTGACAGAAAATTAAAGTGAAAATTGAAATTACCTATTCTAGGGTTTCGAAGGCAGAACTAAGTCAAATTTTGTTTTCGTCCGTGGCCATGGACCTAATGTCCTAGGCCACGGACCCTAGTTAACCTAATTATACAGAAAAATCAAATTTGCAAGAAATCGAATTTTGAAAATGTCCAGGGCCACAGACAAGATATCCGTTGGACCGGACATGAACTGTTAAAACCTAAAAACATTTGAAAATTTTATTCCCGCCACCATCCGAGGCTGTCTGTGGCCACGAACAGGCCGTCCGGGGTTACGGACGTGCCGTCCGAGGGCACGGACTAGCCACGGATGGTGGCTTTCGTGTATTTACTGGTGGTGTTTTTGGCTAAAAAGTTATGTGTGTAGCCTGAGAAATTTCCATGATGTTAGTAATCAAAAGATATCAATTTGAAGTCAAATTAATGGTGAAACTTAATGCACAAGTTATTGAACATAACGAAGAAAAACGCTAATTTGGGAGCCAAAAAAGTTCAGTTTATTCCAAATTTTAACAGAGAGTTATTGAAGTCGAGGAGAGTTAGAAAAACTGAATTCCAACCTGTTTTACCTTTGAATTCGAGATGATTATTCACGTCGGGATTCTTCGGAGGCCTCGTTGGTGTCTGTTCTGGATTGACTTTGACCCGAGCTTCTGACCCCTTCTTCCTTGTGTTGTTGACCATGTTTGCTTCTGTATTGTTGGTGTTTTGGTGCTTGGAAGTTTGATGGGAGAAGAAAGAATTTGTTTTGGTGATTTTGGGGTGATTTCAGCAGAGTTTTGGTATTGATTCGAGGCTTGGAAGTGCAAAAACGTGGGAAGAAGATTGACGGCTGTGTTTTCTGAATTTGGGAATGTTCTCCTCTTCCCTAGGCCGTTTTTGGGAAGGTCTTTTTGTAGGATCGGGTGGCTAACTCAAACCAACCAAAGGTGTGAGTCTAAGAGTTGGTTTGACTCAATCAGCCTTCGTATGTGAGAAACACTCTGTGATGCAGAGGCACTCAATCGAACTGATCAAACTGAGGGTGCGGAAGACTTTTGCAGTAATTGAAACGAAACGATGAAAAGGAAGAAGGACTCTGTGGAACTCAGCAAGATACACAAATAAGCTATTTCATTTCCTGGTCAAATAAAACAACTTACAAATGTCCACTAAGTAGAAGGAATCTACTTAGCGGTTTTTCACTCACTCACCCAACACACTTTCTAATCAGATCAATGGTAAGCGTAGTGAAACTAGGATCTTCCTAGGCAGAGTCTATCTAAAAGCGCTAACTAACTTGGTACGTATTCTCTCTCTCTTTCTGGCTTACAAAGTGATTCTCTTTCTCTCTCTAAGCTTTGAAATAATCCTCAATGAAAGCACACCTGAAACTGACTATTACACAGCTTATTTATACTCTTAATACAACGGTAGGTTGAAGGAGTTAGTTCTGAAAATACCGAAACTAACTTAGTGGACAACTTCCAACGGCTTTGAGTGGTCTTCTTACTTGGGCCACGATCTTCGGGTGTTGAGTGAAGACTTCATGACCGTTGTGGTAATTAAGGCATTTCCGAGTTGACTCCTTGTTATTCGCAACTGCACGGGAGAGTCTGTGAAGTCTTCTTAGTTGCGTGGACTCTATTGAAGCAGCTCACTCTTTGTGTCTGTCTGGGGATGATTGACTCTGTCGAGGTGATAGGCTATCTCTGCAACACTCTGATGTCCCAACACTTTTATAGAAAGAGCATGACCAAATTGATAGAACAAAATTTGTATCCAAAACCCTAATTTTGTGCTCTAATTTTTTAGAATGTGCTACAGGTTGATACAAATTCCGCAATTTTAACCAAAGATAAAAGTTGATTTTAAGGAATTTTGAGAGTTGGAATCAGATTATTTCGATAAATAACCGATTAGATAAAAATCTTGCAATCTGGAACCTCCCAAAATTCATAACTTACGATTGGAAAATCCAAATTATGAAATTCCAACGGTGTTAGTCTCTAAAAATCATCCTATATCTTGTGTTAAAATTTCATAACATTTGAACTTGATTTTGGTGTCTTGCAAAGGAGGGAGAAAATTGCAAGAATGTTTGAATTGCTCTTTTGAATTTCGGGCTAAGGTTTGAAATAAAATATTTTCAGGCTTATGACTGTATGTAGTCATGCTAACGATGTTACATGTTTATTTTAATTTTTGGAAAACTTTTATTTCTATTTTGAGGTTATTTCATGTGTTAATTATTAAAGAAATTAGCTTATAATATGAATTAAAAGCTAAATTCCCAAAATAAAAATTATCTGCAATTATGAAATACCTTTCATGATGACTATGGTATTTGGAAGTGTTTGGAGGTAATGAACAAGTCATATGAATGGGTGGCCTTAAAGGGGCTCAGCACCTTTGCTGGTATGGTAGTCGTGCAACCCGCATACTACCGAGCCACAAACAACTAATTGTCGTCTAAACATGTGATTGATTTTATTTAAATCATGACATGAAAGGCTGTAAACACTCAACATGCTCGCTTCTGACAAGTATTCATAAAAGGAATACGAACAACAAGGTTTACATAACAAGTTTGTTAGATTACATTACCTTGTTCTTAGGCCTTGAGGGTTTCTACCTCAATAATGCCTCATTCTTATTAATCACTAACTTATCCATCTTAGTTGGATAGTCTTACATGTTCCCTTAGATCTATACACACCCTTTGGTCTCGATCTTGTTTTCTCAATTATTCCTTTCTTAAATAATTCTTAAGTTAAGCCTCTTAGGCCTTCGGGGAGAGACACATATAGATCTCAACTTCGGGCCTTTAGGTTCTAGTCTTATTTCACCGGTTTTGACCCTACCGGGTGAGAAGGTTCAACTAGAAACCGGAAACGCTCTCTTGATTCCTCTTTCTCATATCCCATAATACCCAGCTTATCTCTTTAGATGGATAAGCTCCGCCAGTCTTACTCCAACGGGCACCACTATGTGGCTTAAGGCCCTACCGGCACCACTATGTGGCTCATGGCCCCTGACAAGGGAATTCAACCACGAAATTGGGAACAATCTCTCTTGTTCCCTCTTTCTTGCACGCGTGACTCACAAGCCCCTAACCCACTCTCAGGGTCAGCAATAATATATACTAGTTAGAAGCATCTCTCTTGATGGCACCTCACAATCTTAGGGAGTTTTCCTTAGTCATTGTATTCTCAGATTTAAGGGTCGCCCCTACACTTCTAATACTTAGAAGTCTTGGTTATTTTCTCATATTGGGTCGAATCCTTATTTAGGAGGTCGACTAATCATTAAGAAGGGGTTTAATGGCCCCATATATCTCTTTTCATGTTTTAAGTGTGTTCATGGAGTTGAACTATCATTGTTCTCTAGTTGATAATTCTTATGTGTTTTTCCGCATTCCATTATTTCGTGGATCGACTCTCTCTATGAGTCCCTAACCATAAAGTTAAACTATTGTGAGTCGGTCTACAATACTCAGTTAGGTCACGAAATCAAACACGGTGGGTTTGCACACGGCGGGCATCGAGATATACATAAAATGTAGTAAACATTTTCATGCATTTATCTTTTTAGGTCGGTGCATATAAGCAAATAGTACACAAGCCGTGTGTAACTCGGTAGGACACAGATTGCAAGAAAACCATACTTGTCACATTGATGATGGCTAGCCAAATAAGATGATCTCTTAGTCCCGGCTGCCGTTTCACCTAAATCTCATTCCTATCATTCATTCAATCGAGAGGTTAATTTTCGTTTTTAACCTCGACTACTTGCTATTACCTACAACACTTCTTGTCAGTTCTTATATTTCTTCTAACCGGTATAGTTCACTACTATAACCAACATTAAACTTATGTTTCCAACTAATCACGCTAGTCCACTCTTAGACTTGTTTACTCTCCAAACATTAACCTTTCTTATCTCAAGGTTTCACATTCATTATCACTTGTGATTATAAGTTTCTAATGTCTTCATTAACATTAAACTTATAATTCAAAACTCCACATTCTATCTTACACTTGTTCATACTTCTAATGACCTTTACATGTCACCAAATAAGTCCTGATCATCATCTAATACCATTACCATTCAATCCCTATCATTTAATTGCATTTTCTAAGTCACGGTTGTATTTTGAGAGTGGTCCGGGACCTGGTCCGGACCCTAACTCTCGGACTAGACCATTGCAGCAACTCTTGGGAATAAATTCACCATGGTCCGGGACTACATACTAGTTCTAAGTCCCGAACCAACACTCTAGCATAATTCTTGGTTGATTTTAACATGTGGTCCGGGACCATGTACTAGACCTAGGTCCTGGACCAAGCTTCCTAGCAAACTCACGGCCATATTTAACTTGTGGTCCGGGACTACATACAAGGGGTATGTCCCAGACCCTGCTAAAATCTGTAAAACTTGACAGTTTTCAATTGCCATTTCAAAGTTGTTTCTTGCCCAACTCTTTCCTAATCTTTCCACATGCACCCAAACATGTTCTAGCACCATAATCATGCTAAAAACCTTCCTAATCCATTGGCCGAACCCATTACTTAATCCTTGATCAATTATACAAATTTCCATCCTCATTTCCTGCACTTGCAACTTAGTTTCCAGGTTCCTAAAATCCATATTTGCTCACAACCTTTACTAATCCAATTGTTTCACCTACAATCATGTATACTCCATTATACTTAGACCTCTTGGTCATACAAACACCTTTACAACTTATTTCACTTCCTCTACACATTATGCTCTTCAATTTCCTCATTATACACTCTAGTGCATTACTAGCAACTCTCATAACAGCTTACTCCGACTTTACTCATCCTTTTTAAGGTTCCACACTAATGCACTACTAGTACGCAACTTACATCATTACTCTCCAGGTTTTACACAGCTACATAATTTCTTTCCAATATAGCTTCAAGGTGATTAGTTAACCAAATTGCTCTCTAAAACCACCTAGTTAACCCTAGGTTATTCCTACTCAAAAATTACCTTAACTCCCTTGGTTTCTACAGACATTTTGCCATAGCTTCCCTACTATTTTAGCATGCCCAAATGCATCATATTGCTCACCTAAATCAATTTAACAACCATGTTCATCTTGGACACTAACAACACTCCCAATCCAGCACATTAACCATAAAATGTCAAGGTGTAGTAATCTTAAATGATATGGCTCCAAGGCCCTTAAACTCCAACATAAGCAATGTAGTTTTATTTCCACAAGGCATTCAAAATCAGTTTAAGGTGAGCCGATTACCTTAGAACTCTTTAGTTCTCTTTTTCGTTTATTTTCCTTCTTTCTTCTTGTTCTTTTCTTTCTCCTCTTGTTCTTGTTTAACAACCAGTCAAGGTGGGATTTAATTACTAAGCTATAGACCAATGCCCATGGAGAATACAATAAGCATTAAGTAAGCGCATTTAAGCTTTGGAACAACCCTAGAATACAAAGGGAGTGCTTAAAGCACTAAAAAGGAGGGATTACCTACCAACTTCCAATGAATTATTTTGGCAATTAAACATACAAGGCTCCAGATATTTTCTTGAAGGTGAAACAAAGCAAGCACATGGAGAAACAATGGAGTTCAAGGCATGAAATTTTTTGCCATAAAGAAAGCTAGGAAGAAGGTGTTTTAAGCTCCTCTTACCTTAAAACAACCAAGAAGTAGCCTAGCTCAAGAGGTGTTGTGTTTTTCCTTCAGGTGGAGCTCCTCCCATAGAGTTCAAATTCAACGTTTGCATACTTTGAAAGGTGGAAAAGAAGCTCCAAGACAAGACAAGCAAGCTTATCTAGTTTTTGTGTTGTTTTTGTTTTAATTAAGCTTGAGCAAGGGAGAGGAAACTCACGCCTGGTTGGAGAGTTCCAAAATTTCCATGGAGATGAGAGAGCAGCAGTGGTCTCTAGATAGGGAAGAAAAAATGGGAGAAAGAGAGTAGGAATGGAGAGAGAGAGAGAGAGAGAGAGAGAGAGAGAGTAAAAAAGGTGATATGTACTTGTTTTACTTTATTGTATTTGTCCTTTCTAACTAATGTGGAGCCAATCTGGCTGAGAGAGGAGAAATAAACGTGGCTCCCTACAGGTAAGAGGTACCAGTTTTTAGGAATAAAAAGGAGGGGCATTTTGGTCTTTTAGCAAATAACACCCATAAAACCCGAATTTGCACTATTCATCAATCCGAGCCATTTTCCAGATTTTTTTCGTTTACTTAATTTTAATGGTTCTTAGACCTTTATTATTGTTTAATTATAGTTATGTGATCAACTATAGTATAAACAAGTCCTTTAGACCACTTAAAGTCACATTTCTGGGTTTTCCCGAAAAATGTGCTTTAAGACTTCATTTGTGATTTTAGTCCACTATATGGATTCGTTTTCTTCGGGAATTGTCCCACATGTTTTTAGTGTGTAAATAAGTCCTAGGAATCCATATAGGACCCTAGTTGAGGTCATATGCCTCCTATGAGTGTGTAACGCACGTTTTTACGTTTTATGTTTTTTAAGCGGTTTCCTCTTTCTTTTGGTTTTACTTTCATCACCAATGCTCTTTAGGCATCATTAGGCCTATAAATATCATATTAGAATAATTAATCACTATTTTTAACTCAGGGGTATTTCAATCTACCCCCCTTAAAGAACTTTGTCCTCAAAGTTAGTGAATCTAATATTGTTAGTCACAAAGGCGTCCTATGCTATGGTCATAATATATGTAACCTTGCAGACTCAACAGGTCTGTCTCTATGTACATCTCATACCACACAACATGTCTCTGCATGTATAGCAATCAAAATACTCTTTTGTATTCTCTCCATGGCATCGGTCCGAAGACTAAACGACATCATAGTCCTTCAAGCCTGAAATATCCCGAATTAAAAATGGTGATTAAATTATTATAAAATGGTACTTAAGGGCCTAATAGTTCCTAAATAATATTGGTGAAGAAAATAAAACCAAAAGAAAAGAGATAACGCTTCAAAAGCATAAAACGTAAAAATGAGCGTTACGCAACCATAGGAGGTATATGACCTCGGTTATGGTCCTATATGGATTCCTAAGGATTTATTATTCCTAAATAATATGTGGGAACAATTCCCAAAGAAAACCGATCCATATAGTGGGTTAAAAACGCAAACGGGGCATTAAAGCACGTTTTTCGAGAAAACTTGAAAACGTGACTTTAAGTGGTCAAATGGACCCATAAAAATTATAGTTGATCATATAGCTATAATTAAACATTAATGGAAGCTTAAGAACCACTAAAATTTAAGAAACAAGAAAAAATCCGGAAAACGGGCCCGGTTAGTGAATAGTGTCAAACCGGGAAGATTAGGAGTGTTTCATGTGAAAAGACAAAAAAATGCCCCCAGGTTATAATTACATAAGGGGCCCGTTTATAATAGAATAAGTCATATCTCTGTCACACTTGACTATCTTATTAGTTTAATAAGTCAAAAGTGAAAAGTAAAAAGTACAAAAGTATTTTCTCCTCTCTCTCTCCCCTTATTTCCCTCCTCTCTTTCCTTCCTTTCTTCTTCTCCCAACCGTCTCTTCTTCCTCCCCCTTCCTTGCGATTTTTCAGACCTTCCATGGCAGCTCATGCATCCCCACTTGCTCAAGCCACATTAATGCTCCAAATCCAAAAATAATCACATATTTGTGTTCCTCTCCTCAAGGCCTTCCATTCCCTCTTTTCAAAATCTCAAATGGATGAAGTTGAGCACCATGGGTATAGCCCCATTTGAAGAGGAAATTGGATTTTCTAGAGCTAGTGAATCTCTTCCTTGGTTTAAGGTAAGAAGATTCAAAGAAAACCCATTTTTCTCCATTCCTTTGTCTTGGCCAATTTTTGCCTCTCTTGATGCCTTGCTTTCTTTCTTGTTTTGAGAATTGGTTCAAGTCCCCAATGGTGGTAGGAACCCTCCTTTGATTCAAGGTTGAAAACCAATTCTAGAGCTCCCAAAGGTAATGCCCTAATTTGTGCTTTAAGCTCTCTTCTAGAATCCTAGGGTGGTTCAATGTGTCTAAGTGTTTTTACTTAGCCCATTCCCTCTTTGAATGGTAATTTAGAGTTATTGTCATTTGATTTTCCCCTTGGTCGATTTTGGAGTCAAGAGAAATAGAGAAGAGGAGAAGAGAAGTGAAAAAGAGCACTTGCGAGCTTAAGGTAATTAAGCTACCCTAATATCTATCTTTAATGCTCTAGAAATTATGGGATGGGAAATCTAATGAATGAACCAAATATATGCTAGAAATGTATTTGGGTGATTTCAGAGAGAATTGTGAATTTATTGTGATTTAAGTTCCTTGGAGCCAAGTGTGTTGTGATTATTGCATTATAATGTAATTTGATGAATTGTGGATGAGAATTGGGTGACTCGTGTGCTGGTAGGATCCTTTAAGGATGTGGCTAGTGAATGGATTAGGAAATAGAAAATTGACCAATTTGGGGCATGCTAGATTAGTAACGAAGTTATGGGAAATTTCGGAAGGAATTAAGTGGTTTAGGTGACTTTAGGAGCTTGGAGAACCTAAGTCTAACTAGGAGTTAAAAGGAGTGAATTTAATTTGGTAATCACCCTAGGAATGCTTGTTTAAGGATGGAAATTAGGGGGGCAAAAATCTGTAGCATATTGATGTTCTAGTGTCTTGAACTTCTAGAAAAGGCCTAGTGTGTGTGACTTTGAAAATGAAGGGTTGAACTTGAGTAATGAAGTGCAAATTACTAGGAAGAATTTGGAATGGTCAAATGGGTTGAGAATAAGGTAAACACTGTCAAGAGAAGGTTGATAATGCACTAGTGTGCATAAGTGCAAAAATGAGAAATGGAAATTGTAGAATTGAGCAAGAATTGAGTAATGAGTATGATCAATGATTTAAACAGGTTTAATGAGTGTTTAAGGTGTTTTAACATGTTTGGAAACATGTGGAAAGATTAGGAAAAGATTGGAGAGGATTAAGGTTGGAATTGGGGTTGAAAAATGTCAATTTAGCAGCTTTTTAGCAGGGTTCGGGACTTAGTCCTTGGACAAAGTCCCGGACTACCCTTAAAAACATGCTTAGAGTAAACACTGCAACTGGTCCGGGACCTAAGACCAGGACCAAGTCCCGGACCAACCCTGATTTTCAGCCGAGAGTCATCAAATGCATTGGTCCGGGACTTAGGGGTCAGACCAAGTCCCGGACCACCCCCAGAATTGCACCGTGAGTGTTTTAAAGGTTCTAAATGATGGGGAATTGAATGGTAAAGGTTTTAGAATGATGTTTAGGACTTGTTTGGTGACATGTAAAGGTCCTTAGAAGTATAAACAAGTGCTAGATTGATTGTGGAAGTAGAGAACTTAAGAACACTTGAGCAAAGTTAAGACTAACGGGATAACGGGGTTAAATACGGGTGTACCAATCGCTTACATACCGTATTGTCTTGATGTTATCAAAACCCTTGAAATGTTATTAGTGAAACTAGAATAAACCGTGGAACGTAAGGTGACACGGTAGGGTAATTCAACGGTGAAAGGTATGGTTTTCTTGCAACTTGTGTCATGCCAAGTCCTCTCGGCATGTGTGTTGTTTGCTTGCATGCCGGCCTAACAAGATAAATGCATGAAAAAATGTTTATTGCATTGTTATATATATCTTGTTGCTTGCAGTGTGTACTAACCAACCTTGTGTGAATGCGTGGTCTAACTTAATGTTATAGACCGCTCATAAATGGGTGATGTTGGTTAGTGACTTGGAGAAAGAGTCATCCCACAAATAATGCGAACGTAGAAAACACACATGAGAACCATCGATTAGAGAATAACGATAATGCAACCTTATGAACTCACTAGAACCTGAGAGAGATGTACGGGATTAGTAAACTCCGTTAACGGTTAGAGAACTGTACCGAAATAATGCACGAACTAATTAGTAGTGGAAAACATAAAGAACCTTGATTAAGAGAATAATGATAGTTCAAAGTTACGAACTCATGAAAAAGTAAAAAGAAATATAAGGGACCACCCATCTCCCTTTTAAAGGTAGTCAACCTCCTATATGAGGATCCGACCCGGTACGAGAAACGACCCGAATGTATAAGTATTCGAAAAGTTGGGGCAACCCTTAAATCTAAGAATAGAAGAACTTGAGAAAATTCCCTAAGTCATTAGATGACATCGACAGTGATGCTTCTAGACTAATATACATAAATATGTTATGACTCCAAGAGTGGAGTATTTGGGAATGTGAGAAGTCCGGTGGAGATACGGACGTTTATATAATTAAGGAATTAAGAGAGTAGTTCCAGTAGCTAGTTGAACCTTTCCACCATGCTAGACCCAGAGTAGGGTTGAAACCGGGGAAGAAAGACTAGGCTTGAAAGCCCGGTGGTGAGTCTTGTGTATGACTCTGCCCGGAGGCCATGAGTATTGACTTAAGAATTATTTAAGAGAAGAAACAATTGAGAAAGTAAGAATGAGACCTGTAGAGTCTAAAGAACTAAGAGAACAAATAAGTATTCAAGGAGAACGGAAAGGTATTGAACAATGAGAACGAGTCGTTAGTGAGGTAGAATCCTTATGGCCTAAGAGTGAGATTGTGCAAACTAACTAACTAATGTGTTAGTCTCACTTATTGTATTCTATGTTTGAATACTTGTTATGATGCGAGCATGATATATGTTTATTGCACTTCATGTCATGATTTAAATAAAATCAATCGCATGCTAAGATGAGAATTAGTTGAGTGTGGCCCAGTAGTAGCGGGTTGCACGATGATAAGTGCGAAACATATAGACTTTTAGGGGTTAAGTACCTTATTTTTGCAACACTTTGAAGTAATGTTTCCCACTTACTATATGCGTTTTCCTAGATTTATGTTTTTTTATGGACTAATGCATTTTATATGTTAAGTGTAGTAAAAAGCCATGTAAATATGTAGAGTTTTTCATGAGGATTACGACGCAACAAACAGGGATCAAATCGGAGCTCAAACGAAGATTTTAGAGCCAAAATAATTCTCGTCTGGACCTGTGTCCGGACATGCAGGTCCGGACGCAACACATGGAAGCAAGCTCCACACAGCGTTGACATGTCCGAACCATGCAGGTCCGGACGCTGGTTCGGACATGTCGGTATGAGCAGCAAATCGGACGCGTCAAGACGTGTGAAGAGATAAAAAATCTCTTCACACGTCTCCTTCACCACCTATCCCTATATTTCTCTATAAATATGCCTACACCTCTTACATTTCCACACACCATTCACTACCACATTACATATCAAATTCTTCCTCCATTTCCCACACTCCATTCACCTAGATATTAGGCATCCATCTCATCCCATTATCATCCACAAAAACCACTGCGTTATTATTCTGTCCAACCTCTGACCAACATATTACCAGTTAATATGTCAGGTTAAGAGGATATACTCTAGGTGAAGGTTAATTTATAGTCTGTTTAATTATGTAATTATGTTTTTACCAGTTTAAATAAATACAGTTTGTTACGATTAAAGCTTATCTCTCATCTTTTTAATAAATTTCATGAATTTATTAAAATTCTTTACTAAATCTATTTTGATCAGATCCGTGATAAATAGACAGGTTAATTAAGTCATAAATCTGTAGAAATCTTATTATGATTTAATAAGTTAGTATTTTCAGACGCAAATATAATTTCTCATACTTAATCCGTTTACATGTGTTTTGCTCGAATCTGGATTAGACCGAGCATGTTCTGGTAAACGAGTTCTTTTGAGTCTATGATTTAGTCCTCAAGATAATAACAGGAATTTGGCCAAACTATTATAATAAAACCGGTAGACATAGCATAAAAGAGCAGACTATATAAACCTGAACCCAGAGTCCCGTTTAATTTACCTGTTACTCAGTTTATTTTATCTTTCCTTTTTATTTATAAAAACAAGTCAATTAATCCCCCCTTTTGTGACACAGCTTAGAAATTTGATAATTCCCTTTAGTCCCACGGTTCGATATCCGGTCGCCTCCACTTTACTATACTAATGCGACCGGGATTTTGTTTGCAGCCCGTAAGGTATTTTGAGTTTTAAATTTCTTTTTCATTTGTTTTAAATACGTTAGTTCCAACCACTCACATTTTCCTGTCTGCAAAATGGCACCGCTGTCGGGGACTTGATTTATTCTAGTCCATAAGCCCCGGATAATTCACTTGCTATATTATAATATTTTGTTTATACTATTTTGTTTGTTGTTTATTTTATTTCTACTAATTTCTGTCATTTAATTATTCCAGCAATTTAAATATCGTATTAATTACAGTCATTTATTTTTCCAGTCATTTACTTTACTGTCATTTAAATTTCCATTGTCCTTTAAATTTCAGTAATCTAATTTCTGTCATTTAAATTCTGTCATTTAAATTTTCTATCATTTAATTTCAGTCAATTAAATTCCAGTTCTTTATTTTATTGTCATTTAAATTCTGTCATTTAAATTCCCTTGTCATTTAAATTCCAGCAATTTAAATTCTGCCCTTTTTCTTTATTTTATTTTAATTTTATTATTTACTTAAACTACATTTATTTTTATTCCTTTTTGTTTATTTATTTTTGGTTTATTTACTCTTGTTAAAAAAAAGTTTTGTATTGTTTCTTTTTAGCTGTTTAAATTCCCCTTCCATATTTCTTCTATTTCTATTTATTTTATCACATCACAAGTTTCTTTTGATGTTTTGAATGGTTAATGCCTATTACCAGGTCACACAGCCTTCCGGACAGTATTAATAATTATACGGTTGGCTACATCCCTGAGATCGAGAGAACTTTTCTGCGCACTTTAAGGCAGAAACGATCCTAACAAAACATAACTGCCACGGTAATAGAGAATAACCAGGAAGCAACCATGACATCTTCACCAGCTACAGTTCGTAACATCAACATGCCATCTAATCAAGGACAACAGCCCGCCATCATCCTTCCCCACCTTACCCCGTCCAAATACGATGAGTGGCAAAAGCTGAAGCCATATCATCAGATCCGCAGTGTAAAGGAGTTAGGCATGTTCGATGGCTCTAGTCCTGACGAAGCTCTGTTGCATGTCACCAAGTTCCTGCAGCATGCCAACAGTCTAACTGCGACCAACGCAGTACTCCAGTACGCAAGACTGTCCTTGTTCCCTCACAGCCTGTCAGGAAATGCGAGTAAATGGTACCACAGCCTTACACCAAGTACCATCGGTACTTGGGATGAAATGGCCACCAAGTTCTACGACAAGTTCCTGCCCCTAAGCCGAACGTTGGAAATGATTGCTGAGATCTACAATTTCAAGCAGCCAGGGTCAGAAAACATCTGTGAAACTTGGGACCGTTTCAAAGGACTACTGCTGACGTGTCCTCACCATGGTCTCACAAAAGAACAATTATCTCAATTGTTCTACAAAGGCTTAATTAATCAATGCAAAATAATGGTACTCTCCTCTTTAGGTGCCGATATTTTGAAAAACAGGAGAACAGTTCCTGAATGGGATAGAGTCCCTCTGTGAAGAGATCAGAGACTGGGCCACAGGTGGATCAAGAGGCGGCACTCCAGGTTTATACCACGTAGGAGAAAATGACAATAAGCTCGACCAGCTGATGAGAAGCCACAAGCAACTCATGGAGAGCAATGCGCAGCAAGCAACGAAGGTAAGCACCATGCAAAAAGTAATTGAGCAGATGGCCATGAACTCCTACCCCCAACAAGCAAAGTCGACAACTTCTCGATCATCTACAACCCCTCCAGGCTATGCTCCTCTATCCCTATCATCCTGATGTTTCTTGTACGCAATGTGGTGGGCCACACGATTATGAACAATGCCCCCAATTACAAGAATTAAAAGCAGTAGAGGAAGCAAACTTTGTTGGCAACAATTTAGGGTACAAACAACCATGGCAGCACAACATGCACCCCAATTTTCAAGAAGGCCAAAGGTAGTATCAGCAACTGCCTTATGGCAATGATGCTTCTTCAAGCCGACTGACTCAACCTCCTTCAAATCCCGACTCTAGAATGTCCCAAATGCAGGAGATGTTTAAAGCAATGATGAGTAAGACTGAAATACCCCGTAATTAAAAACAGTGATTGAAATACCCCTAAATTAATTTAAATTAATTTAGGGGATTTCTTTTATTAAACCTTTAATAATACTATTAAGTATTAAATTATTATATGGAATTATGAATATTAATTATTATATGGAATTATGAATATTAAATTATTATATGGAATTATGAATATTAAATTAATATAAGGGGTTGTGAAATTATTTAGGGGTTTTCTCCTAATTATTATATATATTATATAGTATTATGAATTTAATATAAGATTTATAAGTCAATAAATCTTGGGAAAATTATTAAAACTCCAAATATATTATAAAGATTTTAGGAAGTGTTGGAACATTGTTTTGAAATATAAAAGTCAATATAAAATTCTAGAAACCTTAAAGCTTATTAAGCCTTGCTAGAGTTGACTTTTTGAGAATGGTCAAACCAGGTCATGAAACCTATACCAATAAATAGGTTATGAAAAACCATGAAAATCGATAAAAAGAACGTCAAAAACGGATCATCCTAGCCAAAGTTATGCTAGATTCAAGTTTTGAGTCAAAAATTTGAAGATGAAAGAGCCACGTGTCACTCTGTCACGGGTCGCCAACACTTAGCCAATTTATCCCTCGAATTTCGGTAACAAAATTCATGATTTTGCCCTAACTTTGGACGGCTGTATCTCACTCATCTCTCAATATTTTTCAATGCCGTCTTTTTCATTTCTTCTCCTTTGAATCCTCTTTCCAACCATTACTCACACATACCCTTCTTATAAATCATCCGTAAATTCGATCCAAAGTAGGCACCTTGCAAAACCGAAACTGCAGATTCCAGTTTTTCCTTTCGAATCAGGTAACTTCGACTAGCCATAACTTCTTCGTTTCTCAGCCAAATTCCATGTTATTTAGCTCGTTTGGAAGAGCTCTAATCCCTCTATAACTTTCATGTTTATGACCAAAGCCAATTCCAAACCTTTTGTAAGAGAGAGGTGTCTAAAGTTTCGAATTCATCACAGCATAAAATCACAGTTTTCTTTCCAGAAAACGTAAGGTAAAATCGCAACTTCTAGCTTCAATATCTTTCTGTATGGTCCGATTTAGGATTAGTCTTGTTATCAATCGTAGAGCTACGTTTCCTTTTGATTAAGCCCTTATACGTATTCTAATTCGATCTAGAACTTAACTTATAGATCCTCAAAGTGAGCTCCTCGAAACAGTCAAGTTCGAACCTTTTCCAGAAAACTGAATCGAATTCCTTCGATTTGTGCAACTCCGGTGAGTTTCCGGTCAAATTCTCCGTTATTGCTGTTAGTAATCATGTATCCGGACCTAACCCAACAACCAATTGAGGTTATTACGCTCTGTATGTGTAGAATTTTGCAAGATTGTAATCGAATCAAACTTTGAACCCTAACCTTCGAACTAAATTCGAATTCCAACTTATAGTGCATTATAATTGGGGAAACCGGTATCATTGGAACCGAAATTTGATTACGAAACTATAGAAACAAGAATCACTCGATTTCGTTCTGTAGATTAGAAGATATTCGTGAATTAGTACTCGACCAGCTTGTTGAACTCGCTGATGAACTAGGAGTACAGGAGCCGTTGATTTCGTTTTAAAAGTTTTGGACGGTCGAGATTAGATCTGGTTAAATAAGAATGGTTATAGTTTATTTGAATTCAGTAAATAGCTCTAACTGGTTAATTTTATTTATGGCCTTACCGAAGGTATTTTGACTTGAAATTTTAACCATAGATTCCTTATTAATCTAGATTATTTTGATGTAAATTAATATAGTTTTGGAGTTTTTAAACGTAAGTTATGATTTTTGCAAGTTACGGGTTTTCTGGAATTATTTGACTAAATTAAAAAGATATTTTTATGAAGTAAAAATTTTATAATATGTCTAAAATGTTATATACTGTATATTAAATTTGGGAATTTTGGGCAATGGTAAAGGGTTTTAAAAATTGTGTTTGTGAGTTTCATAAGAATAACTTATAATATATAGTTTTTAATGTAATCAAAAATTAAAGTATAGTTGAAATGAACTTTATAGGTTGGGGAAAAATATAATAAGACTAATTAACATTTAATACAGTATGTTTTTAAATATTTTTGGGTATTAACTTAGTGAAGTGTAAAATTGTTACATAATTTTATATATATTTATATGAGAGAATAAATATAAACTTATATTAAATCAAGGAATTTAACTAAACTACTTTATTATTATATATAATATGGAAGCTAATATGTTTAACTAAAACTAAGGGAAATACTTATTTTATAAACCATAAATCAGTTTTGGATATGTCTAAAAGAGATTAGATATAATTAAATACAATAGAATTTCTTAAAGAATGTTCTGGATAAATCTTGATATATGTGGATATATATATATATATATATATATATATATATATATATATATATATATATATAGTATATAAATACAATAAAATATAAAGGAAATAACATTCCTTGTGAGAAATATAATAGGAAGGATATATATATATACGATAAATAAATAAATAAAAGGAATAAAATACCTTATAGAAAATATAATATGAAGGAATTAATGAGTTAAACTAAACCTCTACATGATACTAGTAAAAGAATATTATATGAGGTGGTATTAATTTATGGTTATAGGTTGAGTTTTTAATATCTTTGAGTTTCTAAGATTTATATAAACCGTATTTAAATACATGTATATATTTAGTCAATGTCCACAATGTAAATCTATAATTGGGTTAAGAAATTAATAAGTTGAAATTTAGGAATATTTGTAACTAGTTTACATAAAGTGTTACACAAATAGATCTTATTATATAATTGATAATAAAATGAATGAAATACTTTTACATTTAAATGTTCTTATTATAAAAAAAAAATAAAGTAAATGAGTTACTTTTACATCTAAATGTGAAGAGGATAAATAAATCTAGATTTAATTATTTCTTGATATTTATAGTATTGAGTAATAACTTAATATTTTAAGATCAAATCATTAAAAGGGATTATGATATAAAACTACATTAAACTATGATTAGGAATTTAATCTAAATAATAATCCTTAAGTTTCTTACAACTAGTTAAGCCATATAAATACATTTAACACCAATATTCAGGATGTGAGTTTATAGTTAAGTAATGTATTTAGTAGTTAGAATTTATAAGGAGGTTTGTAAATAGAAATTAGATACTTAAAATCTTTAAACCTTTAATTAGATGGAATTAGGTTACATAAGAGATTATATTGATTTACCTTTTTACACTGGAAATATTAATGTGTCATTTGAATATAAGGTATGGAGATTGTTCAGAATATATTATCTTATTAAGTAATTGATAATTTCACTTATGAACCAGAATTTAATTCTTTGATAATTCTACCTTATGCTAAGATATAATGTCCATCCTAAATACAATAAAGGAAATTAATTTATTACAAAAGGATTATACAATAAAATGTATTTAAGACATAAGTTTATTAAAAATTTAGTACAAAAGGATTTACATACATACTGGGAGAGAATGTGTGTAAAAATTAAATACGTGGGAAATTTAAATGTAAGTAAGGATTCATAAAAGGTTATCTTAAGACACCTTATTATAAAGTTATGGTTAAGTAAATAATATACCTTGTGGATACTAAATGTGAGAGTTCGATAAGTTTGAGTTAACTATAATATGGTTATTTCAAGATGAAAAGTAATTTAACAACTTATGACAAGATTAATAGATGGTTGTAGTTAAAGGCCATTCTGAACTAAAGATAAGATAATTGAGTTTAGTAGCTCAAATAAGTTATACTAAAATGCATCTACAACACTACGATTTCAGTATACGGGATGTAGATCTTAATTAAGTTAAGGGGGAAGGCTTAGTTATAATGGATTATCTAGTAGATAATGATAGAGATACACAGTCAATAAATTGTGAAATGATAGTATAGTATTCTAAGATAAACCCATCATTGGTCATAACACGATGTATGTCCTAAAGTAAGAATAAAAGTATTGAGCTTAAGAATTGTTATCGAAATTCTAAGATTGATTGAATAACGTATAATGCACTTATGTTATAAAGGTCTTTAATGTGAGAATTATGGTTAGGTATGGGTAAAGTGGATAAGGGTGGAACAATTAACAAGTGTTAATAAAATACATTCCTTGGTCTTACAACCTTGAGTTATACACATTCTAAGACAAGTCAAAGGTTATTCATAGCATTTAAGTGAGGGCTTAAAAGACAATTGAGATTTAGAGATAACAGTGAGGTGAAATACCCCAAACCTTGATATGTGGTTTAAATATCAAATTATGGTATGTAAAGGCTAAAAAGTGCCTTAGTAACATCAGTGAAAATTTAAACCATAATAAATGCAATAAAGCATTAAGACACAGCTTGAGCAAAACATGCTCTAAGCTATGAGTGAACTTGGTTAGGACCCAAAGAGCCTACCAAGACTTGATAACATTTAATTATGATTTAATAAGGCTAAATAAGTCCTTAAGAAACTTTGGTGGACAGTTAAACCAAATAAAACTTAAGAAAATACCTTAAAGTCAATATGAGCAAAAATGTGCTCTAAGCTTGGATGAATGTTATAAGACCTAGTGGTCATACCTATACCTTATTTATATTTAATGAACATATTAAATCAATTACCAAAGAAAACCAAGCTTGAAAACAAGTTAAAACACAAAATGTGCTTTAAGGAGTCTTAAAGCAACGTTTTTGAAAAATTGTCTTGTAAATGAGTTTTGAATGGCTAAATGTCCATCATTACTCTTTAATTAACATGTGTACTATATAGTATCACATTTGGGTGGCCATATTAGTGGGAAATCAAAATTTCACTTCTATGTGCCTTGTTATAGGTGAATAGTGATTTTTATAACTAGTTTGTAACATATAATGTTATAAGTGATTAAGTTGGTCAACAAAGACCAAAACACCCTTCTATTAAAATGGGGGCCGGTTTTGTAGTGAGGAGTCACCAAGTATGTTAACTTGTTAAGTAAATAAATTGACTCATAGTTACTATTTGCTTTAAGACTTAAATATCTTCAAAAAGTAAGTTTCTATCTTCATTCTCCCTTCCTTCCTTCCTTCATTCCCACGGTTCCAAACACCACCACCAACCTCTCTTCTTCATTCTCTCTCGGTAATACCACTACCTCCATGAGAACTCAAGCTTTGAACTCTTGCCGAAATCTTGCTCTCTTGTCCAAATCAAAAACAAACACCACCATTCTCTTAGTTAAGCCAAGCTCTACAATCTTGTCTCTTCAAAACTTCAAAACCTCCATTTCGGTGCCAAGAGAAACCACCATGGGAGGAGCTTGAGCTCATCTTTTCACATATTCTTGTTCTCCTTTGCTTCAAGGTAAGGAAACTCAAAGAAAATCCATGTTTCCTCCATGTTGTCGTGTTGTCCGAAAATTAAACCTCTCCATGGTGTGTTTATCTTGCTTGTTAGCTTCATTTGAATCTTCCAAGGGCTAGGAGGAGTCCTCTCTTGATACTTGTTCAAGTTCTCTTCCAATTACAAGGTAAAACAATTACCTTAATGTGTTAAAACAATATGTGTAACTAGGGTTATAATGAGATGAAGCATAATGCTTGAATACTCATTCTATTATTTGTACAATGTTTGGTAGTTGGCAAGGAACCAAATGCCCTACCGGTTTTACAAGGAAACAAGAAAGAAATTTGTGAGGAAAAGAGGTAAACAAACTATCTCAATGTAGTTTAAATGCCTTAGGAAAATGAGCTGATTTGCTTAATAAAATACCTAAGGAGCCAATGGCAAATGAGCTAGTAAAATGCTCTCAAGGAGACTAGTAAAGAACATATGTTTGGTGTATGTATTTGCAGGTCAAAGGCATTATTTATGTGGGAAATTCAGTGTTTAAGGTTATGCAATTTAAGGGCCTAAGAGCCATGTTATTTAAGGGCCTAAGGCCAAGCAATTTAGTTATGCACTATATTGTGATGTAGTGCTTAATGTGTGAAGTTTGTGTATAAAAATGTGTTGATGGATTTTAGGTGTTTTGAATGAAATAAGGTAAAAACCTAAGTGTTTGGATGTGAGTATATACAAGAGAAGCTATGGCCAAATTTGGGAAATGTGTAAGAAGTTCTAAGTGTGGTAAGTGAGTTTGGTGAACTAGGAAGTGTTAAAGGTGAATGAATGTTTACTTGAGAAGAAAACATGTATTAAGTGATTTAGATTGATGCAAGGATTTAGGTGTTGTCTTGAAGTTCTAGGAATTCAATGTGTGTTTAGTGAGTGTGTGTAAGTCTTGGAGGAGTTTGTTTAAGGTTAGGTAATGTTGATGTTCAAGGAACAAGTGATGTTTTAGGTATGATGTGAAAAGGAGATTTAGTTAGTAAGAAAAGAAGTTGAGGGATGATGATAAGGTGTAGAGGAAACACCTTGGTATTGTGGTCATTATAGGTGAAATGCCACCTAGGAATCATAAGAGAAACATTGTAAGTGTTGAGAATTTTGTGGAGATATAAGTAAAGTTTAAGGAATTAGGAAAAAATAGTTTTGTGAGTGTTTAAGAATATCTTAAGGGTGTGTTTGAAGTGCCAAATGATGTTAGAACACATTAAGAGCCTTAGGAGAAGTTTGGTGAAGAATTGGCAAAGTTTGGGTAAGTTTAGGAGGCGACCGACCCAGGGGCCGACCCAGTTTTTGGGTCGGTCGAGCCTCTGTTAGATGTTAGGGAAAATGTTCGGTAAGGACCGACCCAGAATGGTGGGTCGGACATGGGTCGGTCGGTTCAGTTTCAAAGGTAGGAAAATGTTCGCACATGGACCGACCCAGAATGGTGGGTCGGACGTGGTCGGACGAGCATGTTTGTAGGAAGTAAAGGGTTCTGTAATGGACCGACCCAGAAGGTTGGGTCGGTCGGTGGGTGTCGGCACCAAAAATGTTGTTTAAGTTATAAATATTTTGATTATTGGGATTTTAGTATTTTTATAATTATTTAAGACATGTTAGTAGTTTTTAATGTTAATGACACCTAAGTGGTTAAAGTTGTATTTAAATGTAGAGTAAACAAGTTAAAAATGTTAAGTTGTAACTAAGTAACGGGGAAAATTAGCATTGACATTAATGATCAAGCAACCCCGATGTTAATGAAAACACGTGTGATGTTAACAGTTGTTCGAGAATTGCTCGAGGAACATAAATGGACAGATAAGTGGACTCCGGTGACAGGTTATGGTTTTCTTGCAACCTGCGTCCTACCGGATTACAACCGGCTTGTATGCCATATGTTTTTTCTGTATGTTTGCCACGTTGTAAGATTAAACATGTAATGAGTTTACAGTAATTCATATATGTGGCGTGTTCAACTCCGATACCATTTAACCTCGGCAGTGTTACCTTAGTTAACTGAGTCTAGGATCACATGATTCGGTATTCGGAGTAAACGACCCGAACCATGGGACGTACTAACCACGGCTATGCGTGTGGTTAAATGTGTGACATGTGTATGTGAATGTAGGGATCTCCCTGTGTGTTTAACCCAGTTGTAATACTGTTTGAGTTGTTATGTGACAGGCTCCATAGTGGGGTTCTAAGTATTGCCTAAAGTAAGTATGTACTAACAGTAGTGAGGAATCCGGTTTGGCCGGTCGCGCGTTGTTTGGGAGAGGGTATCCTTCCTAGCCTTACCCTTCTCTTTTGTTATGGTTGTTTCCCTCACTCACGGGTTATGATCTCCCATTAGCTTACTCCAAAGCTTGCTATTCTGACTTATGATCGGTTAGGGGAACATGTGTTTGTGTGGTGTGTTAGGGCCTCCAAACCCGAACCGCCTTAACTATTTACTCGTCCAACTATTAGGATGGTAATGAGTGTTGTTGTTATTGTATACGAGCTTCTCATGAACTGGCAACATTCTCTAGGCTCACCAGTGTGTAAACAATGTTTGGGTCGGTTCCTAAGCGAACCATTCCCGTTGTGTTATGTGTTATGTTGTGATGCAGTGTTCATTGCGGTATTATGTTGTGCACGTAGAACGTGCAAAGTGTGTTAAGTGTTGTGTGTAGTGTTGTAGGTTGTATATGTGGAGTGTGTTGTATAATGTGGAGTGTGTTGTATATGTGTAGTGTGTGGATCATGGATATGATTCCCAGTTTGTGATAAGAGACGTTTAAGGATAACCCGATTTAAGGTAGGTGTCGTCTGTTAAGGAAGTAGCTCCATTAGAGGAGGAACACTCTAGGGATATTGAATACCTTAGTGACTTATAAGTAAGGATTATTATCCGTTGTGAGCCCATTGAGGCGAAATGTTTAAGTGTTGTGTGTTATTGTTACATGCATGATTTAATATAACACTGCATGTTAAGACGACAATTAGTTGTGCGTGGCCCGGTAGCATGTGGGCTGCGGGAATTACCATACCGCAAAGGTGCTGAGCCCCTTGGGGCCACCCCTTTCTCTTCTTTTCCTATTTCAGGTACGAAGTGCTGGAAGCCGTTCGAGAGTAGGACGGGTAGTCATTGTACATGGGTAAACTTTTAAGTGTGTATTTACAGTAGGTGTAGTAAGACCGATGTTTCGGCACCAGTTTATAAATACTCGGTATAGTTTGATAAGGTAAATGTCGTTGTTGTTGTAATGGAAAGGGATACTAATGTATAGTTGCTCGGGAATTTAGCCCATCAACCGGTACATTGTGTATGTATTAGCCTTGTTAGCCACGTGGGTGGCTAACGGCGTGTAACACCAACAAGTTAAGTAATGTGATGAGGTTGTTCTTCCGCTGCAGTTTGTTGTAAGTATGTTAATGTTGGATGGGTGTTACAAAAAGTGGTATCAGAGCGAAGTATCGCTCTGATGACTGAATTACCGAGCTTAGGAAGTACCGAGTTAGGATTTAAGTACTTTGGGTTAGGGTTGAGTGATAGCGCGAGAAATACGCTAGCTAGGAACACCAGTGAATACTGGAAACCTACAGTATCCTTCCCACCCTCCACAATCCCTGTTGTATAACTTGGGAAATAACGCCAGAGAGATGAGAGTTCTCTCTTACTCGTGAATACCCGATCTGGCTGTAGTAAGTACCTTAAGGTACGGAGAATCTGTCATAACGGTAGATCCCGAAAACTGGGAATCCCAGAGACGGTCTCCATCTGAAAGATGTTAACCGCATTTAAAGCGAAGAATGAAGGATTTTGTGTATAAGAGAATAGAATTTCCAGCAACCTGGGTCGACATGCCGAGCAGTCGAGAATAATCAGCTTGCAACGCACCAACGTGCAACAGGCAAGAAGTGATTAGTGAAACCGAGACGAGTGTCTACGGGACCACAGTTTAATAAATAAAACACCAAGGTATACCACCGCTAAGGAACTACAAGTAGTGCCCAAACAGAGACAAGTCTCAGTAACCACGACAGTGCGTGGAACGGGCTTAAGGAGGATACGACACAAAAAAAAAGGGGTCTCCCAGAATGGGAAATACCCTAGTAATGATTATTATGTGAATACAGTGAGAAGTCACCTAGACAAGTTATTATCAAGACAGTAAGATCAGTGAGGGCAACAAGGCCACTGATGACAGTGCGGGTACAACAATACCACAACCGGTATGTGTTAAACTGATAGCCAGTTAGCATGGCGCACTTGCCATAGCAAGTGCTGCTATAACAGGGCTGTTTCGAAAATTTATAACCACTAACGAGTACTTAGTAAAGTACCACGAGTTAAGTGTGAACATTAATAACCATGGAAGGGCTTAACAGCCTGACCTTTGTAATTAAAGTACACCAGTCAGCAAGAAGCTAGACTTGGTTAAGGTAAGAATATGTTGAAACCATGAAATTTTTCTTTAAACCCAGATTTTTTAAACCCTTTTCTTTTCAAAACCAAATTTTCTTTCAACCAACACTTCTTTGCAACCAACCAGTAAAACCAAGGACAGTTGACAAGGATACACATGGATAACTTTCCTCGAATAAGTTCGGGAAGAGGGAATGAATATTGTCACGGGACAATATAAGGGAGTTGACAAGAATACTTCACCTTGCGTGTGACGGACACTACAAGTGTACCAACTGTGTTGTGGGACGACCGCAACTCCGATAGGACATGTGGGCCTGACAGACCTACTTATGGTAGTTGGGTAAGTAGCCAATGTATCAGTAAGATACCCCATATATGTATACGAGTAGAGTCCGAAACACGGGAGTAGTCGACTACTCGTCTACGGTCAGCAGTATAAATCAAACGAGAGCTAGGATTACAAGAATAGCTGAAGCTAAGGACTCAGTTAAGTTGCAGACTAAAAGGATTAGTGAACTCCTTTTCAAGGGATGTTTAAGAGTTAGGAAGTGCGATGGGCACAAACTTGTATGTAAAGACACCACTTATGGTCTTAAGGATCCTCAGGATAAACATGATAGCAGGAACGGAGACTCAGCCTATGCATGGCAAGGCAGATGCCTAATGTGGACACATTAATGTGCAATGAACGGATGAAACTCCCAGAATCAGTACCTACACTATATGGAAATGTTGAACGACACCCAGAAGAAGATAATAACAGAATGTATCAAAAGTGGAAACAATGTAAGGCAAACGTAACGACACCCAGGAGAATCCTCGAAGGGTGTGCGCGTCAACAATTGTTGAACGAAATACATGACAGAAACAGGGTTAAATTAACACCCAGTTTAGACATGAGTGTCAGGAGACGGACTGACAATCCTAGGGGCATCCCATGAAAGGAAACGTGATGCAACGACCTTTAATATGTACAGAGAAGTACATGGTGTGGACAGCCTATAATGAGCCCAGCTCAAGGCCAATAAGGCTTATAAGCCATAATCAAGATATGGTATATAAAATTTGAATGATGGTAGAAGTTTATGTGGTATAATGAATAGAGCGGTAAACGAACCACTGCATTAAGAGTGGGGATACCTCTCGACATTGTGACACCGCAGAGCGGTAGTTATGTGAATCAAGTTCAAGAAATATGTTTAAGGATTGACTATGTTGTTATTGAAAGAGAAATTAGCTTAGTAGTAGTGTATAAAGTGAGCACCTGGCTGAATAACGCCGGCTTGTGACTCGAATGATCGATGCTCAAGGAGCATTCAGTGGTCATCCAAATGAGGGATGAACCATAATATGAATAATGTAAATTTATGTGTGGAAGTTAATGTGACAGTAAATACTATGTGAGTTAGTGTTATACAATAAGTAAGAGCACGGTGCGCAACAAGCGACCGTTGTATAAGTATTGTTAAACGAAAATGTAACAGATAAGACCAGTTATGAGTTAAACTCAGTGGAGATGCACATAAGTGATGTTAAACGAACGGAGCAATAAGCCAGTGGTAGGTACTGTGTGATGAGGAACTCAGTGTGAATTCCATGGCGAATCGCATAAGGGATTTACTGTCAAGAGTTTACGCCTCTGCACTCTGTATGACTGAGTGTTTTGGTATTGCACTTGTGCAGTAATGATCGAATGAGATAGCTAGGAATTGGAAACATGTTGATTATGGACAGATAATGTTATAATGGCCGATGCATGAGAAATGCAAAGCCGCACCAATGAAAGAGTACTTGTACAAAACCAAATATGGAGGCATGATTAACAGTAAGTGACTACAGTAGCACTAGCTGCCAAATATCGGTATGGAATATACCACGAAGGTTGTAAATAGCTGAGAGAGCACTACACACTAGGTAGTAGCTTAATCTCAACCGACAGTAAGTCGGTAGAAGCAAGTCAATCATTGTGAAATACATAGCTGTATACACAGTAAATTGTCATGGAAGTGGATGGAAAATTGTGAAACTCACCGAATCCGCTCAGGGTAAGAGATACCGTGCGTCGGTTGAGAAACCATTGTTACCAAGATGAAGGTAACAATTGGGGATGTACAATACAGTAAGAATAACAAAAGGGAGCAACTAAGCTCTACAGTTATTAGAGTTTCGCAGCAAAACTAGTGAACCAGTGATTCAGATGTACAACGTGAATAATGAATGAGTGGATGGCTAATTATTAACGCCTAAAAGCCTAACAGGCCAGGACCGAAACCGGTTTAAGAGTTTAAACAAACTCCAATGAGAATTCTTGGTTTAGGAACTAAACCGCCAATATGGTTAAGATCCTCTAATCGGAATCCATTGTGTAATAGACCGCGTGGAAGTTAAGATACTTCACGACGGCAAAACATTTTAAGCTAATGTTTAGTAATTGATTACGTGGGCGTAATCCCTTTAAGGGGGGTAGAGCGCAAAACCACTTGGTGTATGTTACCGTACAAGTGTACGTAGTGTATGTGACTCAATTGTGCATAGCACAAAATTATTGTTTGTTTGATGATTGGTGCGTGTGTACGTAAACATACGCATTCATTCATGGTTTATTTGTGGTAATTGCGCACAGATGATGCGAATACCATTGTGATAAGTGTGTGTGTTTGTTAACAGTTGTGTGATTGTACAAGTGTGGGGAGTAGATAAACTCCCGGGGGAACAAAAGCCCGACAGTGTATAAATGTAAAACCAGGTGTTGTATTTTGGATAAAATATATGTGTATATGTATATATATATACTTTATGGTGATGCATGAAAGGGCATGATACCGACATAGAACCTAGTGAGAAGAAGATTCCCTAGGCAACAGGATTAAAAGTGAATGGAGGTAACTGATAGACGGAGTTCTATCCTTTGGAGATGTTGTGATCATGACTAGAATGATTCAAAAGATAGAAAATTGGAAATGAGTGACTTACTTGATGCTTGAAAATGAAGTGGGAGGTGGAACTTGATTTGCATGTGATCAAGGGAAGCCGAACACAAATTGGGGTGGAAGGATAGTTCAACACTGATGCTGATCACATCAGGGCTGGATGACTCTTGAAACTCCCTATAAGTGGTCACGAATAACCACGCTAATAAAAGAAGCAAGAGCTTAAGTTGGACTTGGAGTGTGTGTGTTTCAAAAAGGATTTTAAATTGGTATTTATAAAACGTTGATGGATACTTTACGTAATTAAGGTTCTCTTACTTAACCTCACAAAGAAATTTTAAATTTAAGTGATTGTTTTAAACTCCCAAAGGCACGGGGACGGAAGGGTCCATCGCGACCGGGTTCTGCGGGATCACAGTGTATATCAAGGATATTTGATTGCTATACATGCTCTGACATGTTGTGTGGTATGTGTAATGAATGTTGTTTGACTTGGATTCCTAAAGTGATACTATCAAGGCCTATGAGTCTAAATGTGTGGTGTTACATAGACCTATGTGTCTAAAGGACTGTTATGTTACCAGGACCTATGTGTCCAAATGTTGTTATGTACCCAAGACCAGTGAGTCAAAGGGGTGTTATGTATGTGTAAGTGTTGTTAAGATACCCGGACCATAGAGTCCGAGGTTATCATGTGGATATGTTATGTTATGTGTGGATGTGAAGGTGTTGCCGGATCATCAAGTCGAGGTTGTGATGTAAAGTGTGTTGGTTAAGGAAGTTTATTTCCAAGTGATTCCTGTCTAATCTAATGATATGTGAAAAGTGTGAACTTCGAGGACGAAGTTCTTTTAAGGGGGGTAGATTGAAATACCCCAAACCTTGATATGTGGTTTAAATATCAAATTATGGTATGTAAAGGCTAAAAAGTGCCTTAGTAACATCAGTGAACAATTAAACCATAATAAATGCAATAAAGCATTAAGACACAGCTTGAGCAAAAACATGCTCTAAGCTATGAGTGAACTTGGTTAGGACCCAAAGAGCCTACCAAGACTTGATAACATTTAATTATGATTTAATAAGGCTAAATAAGTCCTTAAGAAACTTTGGTGGACAGTTAAACCAAATAAAACTTAAGAAAATACCTTAAAGTCAATATGAGCAAAAATGTGCTCTAAGCTTGGATGAATGGTATAAGACCTAGTGGTCATACCTATACCTTATTTATATGTTAATGAACATATTAAATCAATTACCAAAGAAAACCAAGCTTGAAAACAAGTTAAAACACAAAATGTGCTTTAAGGAGCTTAAAGCACGTTTTTGAAAAATTGTCTTGTAAATGAGTTTTGAATGGCTAAATGTCCATCATTACTCTTTAATTAACATGTGTACTATAGTATCACATTTGGGTGGCCATATTAGTGGGAAATCAAAAATTTCACTTCTATGTGCCTTGTTATTGGTGAATAGTGATTTTTATAACTAGTTTGTAACATATAATGTTATAAGTGATTAAGTTGGTCAACAAAGACCAAAACACCCTTCTATTAAAATGGGGGCCGGTTTTTTGTAGTGAGGAGTCACCAAGTATGTTAACTTGTTAAGTAAATAAATGTGATCATAGTTACTATTTGCTTTAAGACTTAAATATCTTCAAAAAGTAAGTTCTATCTTCATTCTCCCTTCCTTTCCTTCATTTCCCACGGTTCCAAAACACCACCACCAACCTCTTCTTCATTCTCTCGGTAATACCACTACCTCCATGAGAACTCAAGCTTTGAACTCTTGCCAATCTTGCTTCTTGTCCAAATCAAAAACAAACACCACATTTCTCTTAGTTAAGCCAAGCTCTACAATCTTGTCTCTTCAAAACTTCAAAACCTCCATTCGGTGCCAAGAGAAACCACCAGGGGAGCTTGAGCTCATCTTTTCACATATTCTTGTTCTCCTTGCTGTCAAGGTAAGGAAACTCAAAGAAAATCCATGTTTCCATGTTGTCATGTTGTCCGAAAATTAACCTCTCCATGGTGTGTTTTATCTTGCTTGTTCTAGCTTCATTTGAATCTTTCCAAGGGCTAGGAGGAGTCCTCTCTTGATACTTGTTCAAGTTCTCTTCCAATTACAAGGTAAAACAATTACCTTAATGTGTTAAAACAATATGTGTAAACTAGGGTTATAATGAGATGAAGCACAATGCTTGAATACTCATTCTATTATTTGTACAATGTTTGGTAGTTGGCAAGGAACCAAATGCCCTACCGGTTTTACAAGGAAACAAGAAAGAAATTTGTGAGGAAAAGAGGTAAACAAACTATCTCAATGTAGTTTAAATGCCTAGGAAAATGAGCTTGATTTGCTTAATAAAATACCTAAGGAGCCAATGGCATGAGCTAGTAAAATGCTCTCAAGGAGACTAGTAAAAGAACATATGTTTTGGTGTATGTATTTGCAGGTCAAAGGCATTATTTATGTGGGAAATTCAGTGTTTAAGGTTATGCAATTTAAGGGCCTAAGAGCCATGTTATTTAAGGGCCTAAGTGCCAAGCAATTTAAGTTATGCACTATATGTGATGTAGTGCTTAATGTGTGAAGTTTGTGTATAAAAATGTGTTTGATGGATTTTAGGTGTTTTGAATGAAATAAGGTAAAAACCTAAGTGTTTGGAGTGAGTATATACAAGAGAAGCTATGGCCAAATTTGGGAAATGTGTAAGAAGTTCTAAGTGTGGTAAGTGAGTTTTGGTGAACTAGGAAGTGTTAAAGGTGAATGAATGTTTACTTGAGAAGAAAACATGTATTAAGGTGATTTAGAGTGATGCAAGGATTTAGGTGTTGTCTTTGAAGTTCTAGGAATTCAATGTTGTTTAGTGAGTGTGTGTAAGTCTTGGAGGAGTTTGTTTAAGGTTAGGTAATGTTGATGTTCAAGGAACAAGTGATGTTAGGTATGATGTGAAAAGGAGATTTTTAGTAAGAAAAGAAGTTGAGGGATGATGATAAGGTGTAGAGGAAACACCTTGGTATTGTGGTCATTATAGGTGAAATGCCACTAGGAATCATAAGGAGAAAACATTGTAAGTGTTGAGAATTTTGTGGAGATATAAGTAAAGGTTTAAGGAATTAGGAAAAATAGTTTTGTGAGTGTTTAAGAATATCTTAAGGGTGTGTTTGAAGTGCCAAATGATGTTAGAACACGTTAAGAGGCCTTAGGAGAAGTTTGGTGAAGAATTGGCAAAGTTTGGGTAAGTTTAGGAGGCGACCGACCACCAGGGGCCGACCCAGTTTTTGGGTCGGTCGAGCCTCTGTTAGATGTTAGGAAAATGTTCGGTAATGGACCGACCCAGAATGGTGGGTCGGACATGGGTCGGTCGGTTAAGTTTCAAAGGTAGGAAAATGTTCGCACATGGACCGACCCAGAATGGTGGGTCGGACGTGGGTCGGACGAGCATGTTTGTAAGGAAGTAAAAGGGTTCTGTAATGGACCGACCCAGAAGGTTGGGTCGGTCGGTGGGTCGGTCGGACCAAAAATGTTGTTTAAGGTTATGAAATGATATGTGATGATGGGGATTGGTAGGTAATGATGTATAAGGATGTTAAGGACATGTTAGGGGAGTTTTAATGACACCTAAGTGGGTTAAAAGTTGTATTTAAATGTGAGAGTAAAACAAGTTAAATGTTAAGTTATGTAACTAAGTTAACGGGGAAAAATTAAGCATTGACATTAAATGATCAAGCAAACCCCGATGTTAATGAAAACACGTGTGATGTTAACAGTTGTTCGAGAATTGCTCGAGGAACATAAATGGACAGGATAAGTGGACTCCGGTGACAGGTATGGTTTTCTTGCAACCTGCGTCCTACCGGATTACACCGGCTTGTATGCCAATATGTTTTTCTGTATGTTTGCCACGTTGTAAGATTAAACATGTAATGAGTTACAGTAATTCATATAGTGGCGTGTTCAACTCCGATACCATTTAACCTCGGCAGTGTTAACCTTAGTTAACTGAGTCTAGGATCACATGAGAGTTCGGTATTCGGAGTAAACGACCCGACCATGGGACGTACTAACCACGGCTATGCGTGTGTTAAATGTGTGACATGTGTATGTGAATGTAGGGATCTCCCTTGTGTGTTTAACCCAGTTGTAATACTGTTTGAGTTGTTAGTGACAGGCTCCATAGTGGGTTCTAAGTATTGCCTAAAGTAAGTATGTACTAACAGTAGTGAGGAATCCGGTTTGGCCGGTCGCGCGTTGTTTGGGAGAGGGTATCCTTCCTAGCCTTACCCTTCTCTTTGTTATGGTTGTTTCCCTCACGGGTTATGATCTCCCATTAGCTTACTCCAAAGCTTGGCTATTCTGACTTATGATCGGTTTAGGGGGAACATGTGTTTGTGTGGTGTTTAGGGCCTCCAAACCCGAACCGCCTTAACTTAAGTTACTCGTCCAACTATTAGGACGGTAATGAGTGTTGTTGTTATTGTATAACGAGCTTATCATGAGACTGGCAACATTCTCTAGGCTCACCAGTGTGTAAACAATGTTTGGGTCGGTTCCTAAGCGACCATTCCCGTTGTGTTATGTGTTATGTTGTGATGCAGTGTTCATTGCGGTATTATGTTGTGCACGTAGAACGTGCAAAGTGTTGTTAAGTGTTGTGTAGTGTATGTTGTAGGTTGTATAATGTGGAGTGTGTTGTATAATGTGGAGTGTGTTGTATAATGTGTAGTGTGTGGATCATGGATATGATTCCCAGTTTGTGATAAGAGACGTTTAAGTATAACCCGATTTAAGGGTAGGTGTCGTCTGTTAAGGAAGTAGCTCCATTAGAGGAGGAACACTCTAGGGATATTGAATACCTTGAGTGACTTATTAAGTAAGGATATATTATCCGTTTGAGCCCATTGAGGCGAAATGTTAAGTGTTGTGTGTTATTGTTACATGCATGATTTAAATATAATCAACTGCATGTTAAGACGACAATTAGTTGTGCGTGGCCCGGTAGCATGTGGGCTGCGGGATTACCATACCAGCAAAGGTGCTGAGCCCCTTGGGGCCACCCTTTCTCTTCTTTTCCTATTTCAGGTACGAAGTGCTGGAAGCCGTTCGAGAGTAGGACGGGTAGTCATTGTACATGGGTAAACTTTTAAGTGTGTATTTACAGTAGGTGTAGTAAGACCGATGTTGTTGTCGGCACAGTTTATAAATACTCGGTATAGTTGATAAGGTAAATGTCGTTGTTGTTGTTAATGGAAAGGGATACTAATGTATAGTTGCTCGGGAATTTAGCCATCAGACCGGTACATTGTGTATGTATTAGCCTTGTTAGCCACGTGGGTGGCTAACGGCGTGTAACACCAACAAGTTAAGTAATGTGATGAGGTTGTTCTTCCGCTGCAGTTTGTTGTAAGTATGTTAATGTTGGATGGGGTGTTACATGAGGAGTTTATTTAAGTTTAACGTGGCTACAAGTGATTGATGATAGACTATCTTTAGGAAGTACCGAGTTAGGATTTAAGTACTTTGGGTTAAGGGTTGAGTGATAGCGCGAGAAATACGCTAGATAGGAACTACCAGTGAATACTGGAAACCTACAGTATCCTCCACCCTCCACAATCCCTGTTGTATAACTTGGGAAATAACGCCAGAGAGATGAGAGTTCTCTCTTACTCGGGAATACCCGATCTGGCTGTAGTAAGTACCTTTAAGGGTACGGAGAATCTGTCATACGGTAGATCCCGAAAACTGGGAATCCCAGAGACGGTCTCCATCTGAACGATGTTAACCGCATTTAATAGCGAAGAATGAAGGATTTGTGTATAAGAGAATAGAATTTCCAGCAACCTGGGTCGACATGCCGAGCAGTCGAGAATAATCAGCTTGCAACGCACCAACCGTGCAACAGGCAAGAAGTGGATTAGTGAAACCGAGACGAGTGTCTACGGGACCACAGTTAATAAATAAACACCAACGGTATACCAACCGCTAAAGGAACTACAAAGTAGTGCCCAAACAAGAGACAAGTCTCAGTAACCACGACAAGTGCGTGGAACGGGCTATAAGGAGGATACGACACAAAAAAAAAGGGGGTCTCCCAGAATGGGAAATACCCTAGTTAATGATTATTATGTGAATACAGTGAGAAGTCACCTAGACAAGTTATTATCAAGACAGTAAGATCAGTGAGGGCCAACAAGGCCACTGATGACAGTGCGGGTAAAAACAATACCACAACCGGTATGTGTTAAACTGATAGCCAGTTAGCATGGCGCACTTGCCATAGCAAGTGCTGCTATAACAGGGCTGTTCGGAAATTTATAACCACTACGAGTACTTAGTAAAGTACCACGAGTTAAGTGTGAACATTATAACCATGGAAGGGCTTAACAGCCTGACCTTGTAATGTAAGTACACCAGTCAGCAAGAAGCTAGACTTGGTTAAGGTAAGAAGATGTTGTGAAACCATGAAAATTTTTCTTTAAACCCAGATTTATTTAAACCCTTTCTTTTCAAAACCAAATTTTCTTTCAACCAACACTTCTTTGCAACCAAACCAGTAAAACCAAGGACAGTTGACAAGGATACAACAATGGATAAACTTTCCCTCGAATAAGTTCGGGAAGCAGGAATGAATATGTCACGGGACAATATAAGGGAGTTGACAACAGAATACTTCACCTAGGCGTGTGACGGACACTACAAGTGTACCAACTGTGTTGTGGGACGACCGCACTCCGATAGGAGCATGTGGGCCTGACAGACCTACTTATGGGTTAGTTGGGTAAGTAGCAATGTATCAGTAAGATACCCCATATATGTATACGAGTAGAGTCCGAAACACGGGAAGTAGTCGACTCCGTCTACGGTCAGCAGTATAAATCAAACGAGAGCTAAGGATTACAAGGAATAGCTGAAGCTAAGGAACTCAGTTAAGTTAGCAAGACTAAAAGGATTAGTGAACTCCTTTCAAGGGAATGTTTAAGAGTTAGGAAGTGCGATGGGCACAAACTGTTATGTAAAGACACACGTATGTCTTAAGGATCCTCAGGGATAAACATGATAGCCGGAACGGAGACTCAGCCTATGCATGGCAAGGCAGATGCCTAATGTGGACACATTAATGTGCAATGAACGGGATGAAACTCCCAGAATCAGTACCTACACTATATGGAAATGTTGAACGACCCCAGAAGAAGATAATAACAGAATGTATCAAAAGTGTGAAACAAATGTAAGGCATAACGTAACACCCAGGAGAAATCCTCGAAGGGTGTGCGCGTCAACAATTGTTGAACGAAATACATGACAGAAACACAAGGGTTGAAATTAACACCCAGTTTAGACATGAGTTGTCAGGAGACGGACTGACAATCCTAAGGGGCCCATGAAAGGAAACGTGATGCAACGACCTTGTAATATTGTACAGAGAAGTACATGTGTGTGGACAGCCTACAATGAGCCCAGCTCAAGGCCAATAAGGCTTATAAGCCATAATCAGATATGTTATATAATTGAATGATGGTAGAAGTTTATGTGTATAAGTGAATAGAGGGTAAACGAACCACTGCATTAAGAGTGGGGATACCTCTCGACATTGTGACACCGCAGGAGCGGTAGTTATGTGAATCAAGTTCAAGAAATATGTTAAGGATTGACTATGTTGTTATTGAAAGAGAAATTAGCTTAGTAGTATGTGTATAAAGTGAAGCACCTGGCTGAATAACGCCGGCTTGTGACTCGAATGATCGATGCTCAAGGAGCATTCAGTGGTCATCCAAATGAGGGATGAACCATAATATGAATAATGTAAATTTATGTGTGGAAGTTAAGGTGACAGTAAAATACTATGTGAGTTAGTGTTATACAATAAGTAAGAGCACGGTGCGCAACAAGCGACCGTTGTATAAATGTTGTTAAACGAAAACGTAACAGATAAGGCCAGTTATGAGTTAAACTCAGTGGAGATGCAACATAAGTGATGTTAAACGAACGGAGCAATAAGCCAGTGGTAGGTACTGTGTGATGAGGAACTCAGTGTGAATTCCATGGCGAATCGCATAAGGGATTTACTGTCAAGAGTTTACGCCTCTGCACTCTGTATGACTGAGTGTTTTGGTATTGCACTTGTGCAGTAATGATCGAATGAGATAGCTAGGAATTGGAAACATGTTGATTATGGACAGAATAATGTTAAATGGCCGATGCATAGAAATGCAAGCCGCACCAATGAAAGAGTACTTGTACAAAACCAAATATGGAGGCATGATTAACAGTAAGTGACTACAGTAGCACTACTGCCAAATATCGGTATGGAATATACCACAAAGGTTGTAAATAGCTGAGAGAGCACTACACACTAGGTAGTAGCTAATCTCAACCGACAGTAAGTCGGTAGAAAGTCAATCATTGTGAAATACATAGCTGTATACACAGTAAATTATCATGGAAGTGGATGGAAAATTGTGAAACTCACCGAATCCGCTCAGGGTAAAAGATACCGTGCGTCGGTTGAGAAACCATTGTTACCAAGATGAAGGTGACAATTGGGGATGTACAATACAGTAAGAATAACAAAAGGGAGCAACTAAGCTCTACAGTTATTAGAGTTTCGCAGCAGAAACTAGTGAACCAGTGATTCAGATGTACAACGTGAATAATGAATGAGGATGGCTAATTATTAACGCCTAAAAGCCTAACAGGCCAGGACCGAAACCGGTTAGAGTTTAAACAAACTCCAATGAGAATTCTTGGTTTAGGAACTAAACCGCCAATATGGTTAAGATCCTCTAATCAGAATCCATTGTGTAATAGACCGCGTGGAAGTTAAGATACTTCACGACGGCAAAACATTTTAAGCTAATGTTTAGTGATTGATTACGTGGGCGTAATCCCTTTTAAGGGGGGTAGAGCGCAAAACCACTTGGTGTATTACCGTACAAGTGTACGTAGTGTATGTGACTCATATTGTGCATAGCACAAAATTATTGTTTGTTTTGATGATTGGTGCGTGTGTTACGTAAACATACGCATTCATTCATGGTTTATTTGTGGTAATTGCGCACAGATGATGCGAATACCATTGTGATAAGTGTGGTGTTGTTAACAGTTGTGTGTGATTGTACAAGTGTGGGGAGTAGATAAACTCCCGGGGGAACAAAAGCCCCGACAGTGTATAAATGTAAAACCAGGTGTTGTATTTTGGATAAAATATATGTGTATATATATATATACTTTATAGTGATGCATGAAAGGGCACGATACCGACATAGAACCTAGTGAGAAGAAGATTCCCTAGGCAACAGGATTAAAAGTGAATGGAGGTAACTGATAGACGGAGTTCTATCCTTTGGAGATGTTGTGATCATGACTAGAATGATTCAAAAGATAGAAAATTGGAAATGAGTGACTTACTTGATGCTTGAAAATGAAGTGGGAGGTGGAACTTGATTTGCATGTGATCAAGGGAAGCCGAACACAAATTGGGGTGGAAGGATAGTTCAACACTGATGCTGATCACATCAGGGTTGGATGACTCTTGAAACTCCCTATAAGTGGTCACGAATAACCACGCTAATAAAAGAAGCAAAGAGCTTAAGTTGGACTTGGAGTTGTGTGTGTTTTCAAAAGGATTTTAAATTGGTATTTATAAAACGTTGATGGATACTTTACGTAATTAAGTTCTCTTACTTAACCTCACAAAGAAATTTTAAATTTAAGTGATTGTTTTAAACTCCCAAAGGCACGGGGACGGAAGGTGTCCATCGCGACCGGGTTCTGCGGGATCACAGTGTATATCAAGGATATTTTTGATTGCTATACATGCTCTGACATGTTGTGTGGTATGTGTAATGAATGTTGTTTTGACTTGGATTTCCTAAAGTGTATACTATCAAGGCCTATGAGTCTAAATGTGTGGTGTTACATAGACCTATGTGTCTAAAGACTGTTATGTTACCAGGACCTATGTGTCCAAATGTTGTTATGTTACCCAAGACCAGTGAGTCAAAGGGGTTGTTATGTATGTGTAAGTGTTGTTAAGATACCCGGACCATAGAGTCCGAGGTTATCATGTGGATATGTTATGTTATGTGTGGATGTGAAGGTGTTGCCCGGACCATCAAGTCCGAGGTTGTGATGTAAAGTGTGTTTGGTTAAGGAAGTTTATTTCCAAGTGATTCCTGTGTTCTAATCTAATGATATGTGAAAAGTGTGAACTTCGAGGACGAAGTTCTTTTAAGGGGGGTAGATTGAAATACCCCAAACCTTGATATGTGGTTTAAATATCAAATTATGGTATGTAAAGGCTAAAAAGTGCCTTAGTAACATCAGTGAACAATTAAACCATAAAAATAAATGCAATAAAGCATTAAGACACAGTTGAGCAAAAACATGCTCTAAGCTATGAGTGAACTTGGTTAGGACCCAAAGAGCCTACCAAGACTTGATAACATTTAATTATGATTTAATAAGGCTAAATAAGTCCTTAAGAAACTTTGGTGGACAGTTAAACCAAATAAAACTTAAGAAAATACCTTAAAGTCAATATGAGCAAAAATGTGCTCTAAGCTTGGATGAATGTGTATAAGACCTAATGGTCATACCTATACCTTATTTATATGTTAATGAACATATTAAATCAATTACAAAGAAAACCAAGCTTGAAAACAAGTTAAAACACAAAATGTGCTTTAAGAAGTCTTAAAGCACGTTTTTGAAAAATTGTCTTGTAAATGAGTTTTGAATGGCTAAATGTCCATCATTACTCTTTAATTAACATGTGTACTATATAGTATCACATTTGGGTGGCCATATTAGTGGGAAATCAAAAATTTCACTTCTATGTGCCTTGTTATAGGTGAATAGTGATTTTTATAACTAGTTTGTAACATATAATGTTATAAGTGATTAATTGGTCAACAAAGACCAAAACACCCTTCTATTAAAATGGGGGCCGGTTTTTGTAGTGAGGAGTCACCAAGTATGTTAACTTGTTAAGTAAATAAATGTGACTCATAGTTACTATTTGCTTTAAGACTTAAATATCTTCAAAAAGTAAGTTCTATCTTCATTCTCCCTTCCTTTCTTCATTTCCCACGGTTCCAAACACCACCACCAACCCTCTTCTTCATTCTCTCTCGGTAATACCACTACCTCCATGAGAACTCAAGCTTTGAACTCTTGCCAAATCTTGCTCTCTTGTCCAAATCAAAAACAAACACCACCATTCTCTTAGTTAAGCCAAGCTCTACAATCTTGTCTCTTCAAAACTTCAAAACCTCCATTTCGGTGCCAAGAGAAACCACCATGGGAGGAGCTTGAGCTCATCTTTTCACATATTCTTGTTCTCCTTTGCTTCAAGGTAAGGAAACTCAAAGAAAATCCATGTTCCTCCATGTTGTCATGTTGTCCGAAAATTAACCTCTCCATGGTGTGTTTATCTTGCTTGTTTAGCTTCATTTGAATCTTCCAAGGGCTAGGAGGAGTCCTCTTGATACTTGTTCAAGTTCTCTTCCAATTACAAGGTAAAACAATTACCTTAATGTGTTAAAACAATATGTGTAACTAGGGTTTATAATGAGATGAAGCATAATGCTTGAATACTCATTCTATTATTTGTACAATGTTTGGTAGTTGCAAGGAACCAAATGCCCTACCGGTTTTACAAGGAAACAAGAAAGAAATTTGTGAGGAAAAGAGGTAAAAACTATCTCAATGTAGTTTAAATGCCTTAGGAAAATGAGCTTGATTGCTTAATAAAATACCTAAGGAGCCAATGGCAAATGAGCTAGTAAAATGCTCTCAAGGAGACTAGTAAAAGAACATATGTTTGGTGTATGTATTTGCAGGTCAAAGGCATTATTTATGTGGGAAATTCAGGTTTAAGGTTATGCAATTTAAGGGCCTAAGAGCCATGTTATTTAAGGGCCTAAGTGCCAAGCAATTTAAGTTATGCACTATTGTGATGTAGTGCTTAATGTGTGAAGTTTGTGTATAAAAATGTGTTTGATGGATTTTAGGTGTTTTGAATGAAATAAGGTAAAAACCTAAGTGTTTGGATGTGAGTATATACAAGAGAAGCTATGGCCAAATTTGGGAAATGTGTAAGAAGTTCTAAGTGTGGTAAGTGAGTTTTGGTGAACTAGGAAGTGTTAAAGGTGAATGAATGTTTACTTGAGAAGAAAACATGTATTAAGGTGATTTAGAGTGATGCAAGGATTTAGGTGTTGTCTTTGAAGTTCTAGGAATTCAATGTGTGTTTAGTGAGTGTGGTAAGTCTTGGAGGAGTTTGTTTAAGGTTAGGTAATGTTGATGTTCAAGGAACAAGTGATGTTAGGTATGATGTGAAAAGGAGATTTAGTTAGTAAGAAAAGAAGTTGAGGATGATGATAAGGTGTAGAGGAAACACCTTGGTATGTGGTCATATAGGTGAAATGCCACCTAGGAATCATAAGGAGAAAACATTGTAAGTGTTGAGAATTTTGTGGAGATATAAGTAAAGGTTTAAGGAATTAGGAAAAATAGTTTTGTGAGTGTTTAAGAATATCTTAAGGGTGTGTTTGAAGTGCCAAATGATGTTAGAACCATTAAGAGGCCTTAGGAGAAGTTTGGTGAAGAATTGGCAAAGTTTGGGTAAGTTTAGGAGGCGACCGACCAGGGGCCGACCCAGTTTTGGGTCGGTCGAGCCTCTGTTAGATGTTAGGAAAATGTTCGGTAATGGACCGACCCAGAATGGTGGGTCGGACATGGGTCGGGGTTTAAGTTTCAAAGGTAGGAAAATGTTCGCACATGGACCGACCCAGAATGGTGGGTCGGACGTGGGTCGGACGAGCATGTTTGTAAGGAAGTAAAAGGGTCTGTAATGGACCGACCCAGAAGGTTGGGTCGGTCGGTGGGTCGGTCGGACCAAAAATGGTTTAAGGTTATGAAATGATATGTGATGATGGGGATTGGTAGGTAATGATGTTATAAGGATGTTAAGGACATGTTAGGGGAGTTTAATGACACCTAAGTGGGTTAAAAGTTGTATTAAATGTGAGAGTAAAACAAGTTAAAAATGTTAAGTTATGTAACTAAGTTAACGGGGAAAAATTAAGCATTGACATTAAATGATCAAGCAAACCCCGATGTTAATGAAAACACGTGTGATGTTAACAGTTGTTCGAGAATTGCTCGAGGAACATAAATGGACAGGATAAGTGGACTCCGGTGACAGGTATGGTTTTCTTGCAACCTGCGTCCTACCGGATTACACCGGCTTGTATGCCAATGTGCTTTTCTGTATGTTTGCCACGTTGTAAGATTAAACATGTAATGAGTTTACAGTAATTCATATATGTGGCGTGTTCAACTCCGATACCATTTAACCTCGGCAGTGTTAACCTTAGTTAACTGAGTCTAGGATCACATGAGAGTTCGGTATTCGGAGTAAACGACCCGAACCATGGGACGTACTAACCACGGCTATGCGTGTGTTAAATGTGTGACATGTGTATGTGAATGTAGGGATCTCCCTTGTGTGTTTAACCCAGTTGTAATACTGTTTGAGTTGTTATGTGACAGGCTCCATAGGGGGTTCTAAGTATTGCCTAAAGTAAGTATGTACTAACAGTAGTGAGGAATCCGGTTGGCCGGTCGCGCGTTGTTTGGGAGAGGGTATCCTTCCTAGCTTACCCTTCTCTTTGTTATGGTTGTTTCCCTCACGGGTTATGATCTCCCATTAGCTTACTCCAAAGCTTGGCTATTCTGACTTATGATCGGTTTAGGGGAACATGTGTTTGTGTGGTGTGTTAGGGCCTCCAAACCCGAACCGCCTTAACTTAAGTTACTCGTCCAACTATTAGGACGGTAATGAGTGTTGTTGTTATTATAACGAGCTTATCATGAGACTGGCAACATTCTCTAGGCTCACCAGTGTGTAAACAATGTTTGGGTCGGTTCCTAAGCGAACCATTCCCGTTGTGTATGTGTTTGTTGTGATGCATGTTCATTGCGGTATTATGTTGTGCACGTAGAACGTGCAAAGTTGTTAAGTTTGTGTAGGTATGTTGTAGGTTGTATAATGTGGAGTGTGTTGTATAATGTGGAGTGTGTTGTATAATGTGTAGTGTGTGGATCATGGATATGATTCCCAGTTTGTGATAAGAGACGTTTAAGGATAACCCGATTTAGGGTAGGTGTCGTCTGTTAAGGAAGTAGCTCCATTAGAGGAGGAACACTCTAGGGATATTGAATACCTTGAGTGACTTATAAGTAAGGATATATTATCCGTTGTTGAGCCCATTGAGGCGAAATGTTAAGTGTTGTGTTTATTGTTACATGCATGATTTAATATAATCAACTGATGTTAAGACGACAATTAGTTGTGTGGCCCGGTAGCATGTGGGCTGCGGATTACCATACCAGCAAAGGTGCTGAGCCCCTTGGGGCCACCCTTTCTCTTCTTTTCCTATTTCAGGTACGAAGTGCTGGAAGCCGTTCGAGAGTAGGACGGGTAGTCATTGTACATGGGTAAACTTTTAAGTGTGTATTACAGTAGGTGTAGTAAGACCGATGTTGTTGTCGGCACCAGTTTATAAATACTCGGTATAGTTGATAAGGTAAATGTCGTTGTTGTGGTTAATGGAAAGGGATATAATGTATAGTTGCTCGGGAATTAGCCATCAGACCGGTTACATTGTGTATG